>NC_061164.1:16536948-16589448 GCF_022113875.1 Hydra vulgaris
CAACGAAATAAAAAACAGTTTAATACTCAGACATATTTTCAAAATAAAGATAATATAAATAATCAAGATAAGTTTATTTTTATTTGCTGTGTAAATTCGGCTTAAAAAGCGATTACTTAGAACTAAAAAAACCGAAATTAAAAAAAAGATCGGTCATTGCATATCAGTTTGTGGCTGAGCCACAAACGAACTGATTTTTCGGCATAAGCTGACTAAATTGTTTTTTTTAACGTAATGTATTTTTATTGAAAAGTCGTGTGCCGTCAACACTCGTAGCCCGTGGCTAGATTGCTTTTTGCCTTGTGGCTGTACTTATTTCCCAGACTTTTTATACCCAGCTATATTTAAATAAGGAAAGCGCCGTTATTATTTTCTTAGTAAGTTGGTAATCATGGCGGATATGTTTTGAAAAAAAACTGTTCCAAATGCTATTGATTCACATTCATAACATTAAATGTTGCGAAAAAAATTGTTTACAAACGAAATGGTTTGAATATCTCACCAGTTTAATTTCGTAGTTAAACTTTTGGCTTGAAATGCCCTGATATAATTTATGCCATATTTTAAAATGGATCAAGGTTTTGACAAAACTTTTGTAGCTTCAAGGTATATTTTTAACTATGTTTTCATGGACTATATTTGTAATAAAAATAACTAGCCTTTTATAGCTGTAACTAGTTTACTTATACAAAAAAATTTTTTTTTTGTGCTTATTGTTTTAAAATTTTTTTAACATTTAACTAACAGGTTATTAATATAAATAATAGTTTTGCCACAGAGCTATATAAACAATTTTTTTTGTTTTTTTGTTTTGCTATAAATGTAAATAATTAAAATATTGGATTTTTATTTCTTCAAAAAAAATTTTAATCTTCAAATTGAAGCTTTAATTAAAGAGGATCTTATAAGTTGATTTTATTGTTAATTAGAATCAAATATAATACAGTATTGGAGACTATAATATAAGAGTCTCTTGTATTATAGTCTCCAATATTGTATTATATTTTTATTTTATAATATAATATTTCCTTACTTTTTCTTGAGAACTCTCTTGAAAAGAGTTTTCAAGAAAGAGTTATAGAAAATATTTTTGAACTACTTAATTTTGGAATTTATGCAGGTTACACTATCTTATAAAATCATTTAATATCTGTCTTTAAAAATGTTACATTATTTCTTAAACCACACAAAAACAACTTATGGAGTGTTGTAGAGAGGCTTTTGAGAAGATTCTTATTTCTGAAATCAATAATAGTAAATACTATTCAGTTTTAGCTGATAAAGCATCTGATTGTGCCAATCTTAAGCAGTAGTCTATCGTTATAAGATATATAGGCAATAACTATAATACTCGTAAAGATTTCTTAAGGTTTGTTGACTGTCTTTTATTATTTAAATGTGCCCTTAGTCGGAAAATACAGGCATGTTTAAATAATTATCTTTCTGTTGAAAAAGCAAAGCTAATCAATGTTTGTTTTACTTGTTGGGTTTGAAAACAGAAAAATCTAGGTTGTTTTTTTTTAGTCTCCTCATAGTTGATGTTTGAATTTTATTTAAATGTAACTTTAGTTTTAACCAAAATTTGATGGATTGAATTTTTTATGTCGCTACAATTGGCCTAATATTGCTTTTGAATTAGCTCTTACTTTAAATGTAAAAGAACAAAAAAACTAGAAAATGTGGAAAGCAAATCAATCATGATAATCACTCATCATCTGATTTTTTTAAGCTTTCTATCACTTTACCTCTATTGGACCATCTTGTTAATGAACTTCTTAATTATATAAAATTTCAAACAAAAAGCAAGTTGGTTTATATGGGATGTGTGCAGTTCCAACTGTCATGTTAAGCTACTTGAAAACTAACTAAGATTTGCAAATCTTTCAGGAATTTCTAGATATCTATCATTCTAACTCTGCATTCAACTTTTATTTATGCAGAGTTGGATTATGGAAGCCTAATTAGAAAGATCAGTCAAAACCCCTATCTAGTATTTTATAAACAAAACTCATGACATTGACTTATTTCATCAACATTTTTGAATATTTTAAAGGTTTAATTCTAGGTACAATACCAAGAGATTAAAAACTTATTCAAGAAGTAGAGTGTTAAAAAAGTCATTGAATGACCTAGCTTTAATGTCAATTTATACTGAAATGATTCTTGATAAAGACGGGTCTTGATACCATAAAATTTTCAGCTAATGGAGAGAGATGTTTAAAGTTGCTATTTAAGCCTTAAATAATTGGCTATAATTGAATAATAATTATATTTATATGTGAATAAATTAATTGAATCTCTCTTATATTTACAATCATTTTATTTTTTTTATTGTTTAATTTACTCTTAGAGCATCTTTTTTTATTTTTTATAAATGTTTAATAAGTAAATTTATTTTCTATTTTGTGTACATTTCATAATTCTTGACATCTAAAATGTAAAATGTTTTAAAAATTGTTCTAAGCTAAATAATGTAAACCACTAAATAAAAAATTTAAATATGTGTTGATTTCATTTGAGTACGCTACAAAAAGAGTGCTCGATAATCATAAAAAACAAAGATGTTATAAATTAGCTTCCTGAGGATTCTATAGATAATGAGACTGTTCAAATCTTTTTTTTTTTTAATATATATTTATATATAGTAATATACAACTTTAATATCTTAGTAATATATAAGTAAATATCTTTTGAATAAATTACGATATCATATTGTTATAGTTGCATTTATTCTATTAGTAACAAAAATATTAAGGAAAGAATCCAGAATTAGAAAGTAGGTACGTGCGTATCTGGCTATTTACGGCACCGATTTATAAGTAAAAAACTGTGACCGTTTTTTTCACAGCGTGCTCGAAGTCGGTGTGGTAAGGATGTATTTATTAGTCTTTTTTTTTAGAATTTTATATCAGCTTAGACTTTTTTTGAAAAGTAGAATGTTTTATGTTGTATAAATTATGTTTTTTTCCCAAAAGTATTAAGTTTTTCAGTGATTTTATTGCTCTTTAAAATTTTGTTCGTGTTCTGGAAGTGCATTGATATTGAAGGCATGTTGCTACACATTTAAAATTTTCCAGTCAGCTGTGTAAATCTATTTTCTATGTTCCTGCCAAATTTCATTAAAAAATATTCATGCGCAGACACCCTATTTTTCTGTACAGTGGAGGTACATTTTCCACCTTATTTACAACTACTGTTACTGTTACACTTTATTAAACTGTTTCTGTTAATGTTACTGTTACTTCTTGATATAAATTCCGTTATTTTTTTTACATTTACTAGTGATTTTTATTAGATTTTCAAATTTCGTTTCTGTTCTGGAGGTACATTAATATTGAAGGCATGTTGCTACACTTTTAAAATTTTCCAGTAAGCAGTATAAATCTATTTTCTATGTGCCTGCCAAATTTCATTAAAAAATATTCATGCGCAGACACCCTATTTTTCTGTACAGTGGAGGTATGTATTTCCACGGGGAAGGAGGGGGGGCGTAATTTGATGGTGAGCATTTGGTATATTAGATTGTTTATTCATAATAATGAGATATATAGATAGCTTTCATTAAAAAGGTAGACAATTTTTTTTTCAATAGCCTTTTATTAGTAATAAATGGCTATTGAAAAAAAAAAGTTGTTAGTAATAATATTACTAACACTATTGATGATTTCACACACCAAAATTAGTTTCAAGGCTAAATTCTGTTAAATCTAATTTCAAATGCTGAAATAAAAATTATGACACTTTTTTATGGTGATTCAGAATAAAATGCGAAATAATGATAACAAACAAAAACAGCATTTTCTCAATTTTTTTCTGTACCCATAATTTATCATATAACCACCAAACAGCATTATTTATATAAAAATTATATATATCTATAATTTTTTATTGACTAAAGGCAATTTATTAGTTAGTTAATTGTGATTGATTGCTGACCCAATTAAATAGTAATTAAATATTAATAATGATTAAATTACAATTAAAGTAGTGTTATGATCGTTGAATTTAATTTAGTGCATCATGGGACCTAAAAAGAAAACAAATCTATTTTATGGTAAAGCTAAATCTTATTTAGTTTGTAATTTTCCAATACCAGCTCATTTAAATATGGGCTGTAGAAATGGACATGTACTGCATATATTGGCAACTAACAATGATTCATACCAAGTAACTGTAGAACTAATCAGTAAGTATTTTAACATCAACATTTTTCCCAATCAGATTCTGCAATTAGTTAAAAAATCAAAAGTCTTTGTAAAAGGTTTTTCACGAAATTCAAAACAATTTATTGACATCTGCAACATGCTCTTTGAATACCAACCAACAACATCTGCTGTGACTCAAACATCACAGTTAATCACAACCTCTAATCACATAGCTACGTGTTCTTCATTTTTTTCTCAGCAAATCGCTGTTTCGTCTCTATCAAATAGTGACTCTTCTCAAGAATCATTATCTAGGTTGAGAGCTGACCTGGTTAGTCCCAGGAAAAAGATTATGAGAAAGAGATTAACCATTTTGGAAAATCGCAATTAAAAAGAGAAAACATAAAGAAGATCTTAAAGGTTTAAGAGAAAAGGCAAAGGCTAGACCATACAGATTAAAATATCTAAATCAAGTTATTGCTTGTAAGGAAAAGATAATTCATCAACTTAGAAAAAAATTAAAAGAACATTTTTTAAATATACAGTTAAAAAAACTTCAAAATCAAATTTTTTATTTGAAACTTTCTTCGAAACTTCGTGCTTGCAAAAATAAAACAACTGCTCTGCTTTGTAAAAAGCCAACTGATATTCAAAACAAGTTGATATTATGGGCTATCTCTAATGCCAGGAAAAATCGATTTACAAGTATGCAATGTCATAATGAACTGAAGTTAGAACTGCTAAAACGAATAGCGGATAAAATTCAGAAAAGGGAGGACAAAGACCGCAGAAAGGTAGAAAAAATATTAAAAAGTTGCATGCCCGATCAGGTAAAAGAAATGTTTCCTGACCTAGAAAATAACGAGGCCTCAGATATTGAAGAAATTCTTATTGGAGCTGCTATTGGAAGAAGTATTTGCCACATGAGGTTCGATAATGCCAATAACACCCATGAGGTATATTACGGCAGAATTGTTTGCATTAAAAAGAAGAACAATGATATATATATATATATAGTTTCTTATTGGAAACCAAAAGAAAATGAAGATGATGACGGTGTTGAGTATGATATGAGCAAATATCAACTTTCTGCAGACATAATAAGCGGTGATATGGTGATAACATAACAGAATTGTGTAATAATAAGGTATATGTTATTTTAAGTATTATTATGTCTTATAAACTTGCATTAACAGATATTATTTACAGATAGTAGGTGAATTTCTTTTTTTTTTTTAAGAATAAATTTTGCAATGCCTAATATATATCTAATTCCTTCCTTTTTTTGTAGTATTATGAAAAGATTTATAATTTTTTAATTTGTTTTTATATATACATATATTTATATAGAAGTTTAATTTTAGGTAGTCGGGTAGTTACCGACATCCAACAACCAGGGTTGACCTGGTTGCAACGTGCTATGGGAAACCAAAGCTCATTTACTTTTTGACATAAGCAAATTGCTTGGCTTATGACAATTAATGTTTATCATTGATGTTTATCATTATCAATGATGGCAATGCATTTTTCTATCAAGTATAACAGAGTTTCGCTTGCGTGGATTGAGAGATGTTAGTGTTCCATTACAATAAATCCCTTTAAAATTAAAATTTTTATTTATTATTTATTTGCTTGCCATTACCAGAGAGTAATGAGCAGATAATTTTTTCTTCATTATAATTTTTAATCAAATCTTTTATATTTCAGGTTAAACAGTATTGAAGGGTCGGCTATCGATTTTTTTGTTTGGTAATGGGATGTTTGTTGTGTATCAGGAGTTAAGTGATTTTGAATTTTTTAACTTTATAAATCATTCTCATATTTAGTAATCTCTAATGGGTTTTTCAGTTATGGTGCTAAATATCTAATGCATTTTCATTTATTTTTATTGCAAGGTTTTAACAATAATGGCAATTTGCTACTGTGGATATTTATGTTAAAGACCTCAAGATTATATTTATTAATTCAGTAATTACAAATAAATGTTAATTCATTATACATTAGTTAATTGTTAGCCTTAATTTTTATATATTTTTTAATTTTATATCTGATATATTTTTTCTTATTGCAAGGTTAAACAACATGATGAAAACTACATGGTTGCTTCAGTGGATGTTGATCTTTTTCATATCAAGATTAAACCGGTTAGATCATATTTATTTAGAGGTTTATTGTGTTTATTAATGCAGTAATAACAGTTATATATTATTTATTATCTGGGACATAAGGCATCCTTATTAAATAGGTATTGCGATATTAGTTTTGAGAAATTTTTACTTTATTTTAGATATTATTGGATGTGGTTTCCTTTGCGTACTAAAGAATCGACTCTTTCTATCTATGGATGTCACAGTTTTGTTTGCTTCAAATTCTAGGCTTTTTTCAAAGCCACAATTCTGTTAAAAACATTACTGAGCAAAAAAGAATTTTTTTTGTTAAAGAAGTGTGTTTTAAAATAGTTTTAGTTTTTGCGGTTTGTTGGAATTTATATATAATTAGATATATGGGGCTATGGAAGGGAAAAGGAAGGGGAGCAGTGGTGGACATCCCCCCACCCACCCCACCCATTTGTTTAGTTGGATATTTTTTAGTAGGTTTTTAGTTAAACTATATGGTGTAACTGACACGGCTTTTAAAGTGGGGAGGGGGGCCAACTCCCTATTTTCAAAAAAAACAACCTACATTTCTAAAAAAAAGGTCCTCGAAGCAATTAGTGGGGGAGGAGGCATAGCCCCCTATGGTGTCGACGGCCATTAAAGAGGGAGGTGAGACCTCTTCCGTGAATGAATTTTTTGTTTATTTAGTTGGCAAAATATATTTTTATATCTATATATATCTTTCATTGAAAAAGATAAAAATAAGCATAAATAGAGAGCGAAAACGCTAAGGCTTTAAATGTCTTTAAAGTTCATCTATACGCTATAGAAAACCTAGCCTTGGTACATATTTAATAACATAAATATATATAACCTTAACCATTATTATGTATAAATGTGTGTATATATATATATATATATATATATATATATATATATATATATATATATATATATATATATATATATATATATATTGTAAATATCGTTAAAATACACGATATTTTATTTAAAATTTTGTTATAGATTTTAATATTAGGTATTTATCATTAACAATATTTTTGTTATAAATTGTTAAAAAATTTTTGTTATATTAAAACTTTTTTTAAAAATGTTTTGCACATTTCACTAAGCAAAATCATGCGCAAATTATCAATAACGTTCTACAAAGCTACCGTTAGCCGAACGCGAGTTTTTTACGATGGTTGCATTTTTCCTAAGCAATTTTTCATAAAAATAATGTTACTTAAATAAGCATAACTTTTTTTGTTATTGTTCGTTTTTCATAAAATTTTCACCATTTTAATATATATTCAAAGCTCTTTCGAACCATATATAATACTTAAATGAATAAATGGTTTAAAAATTTTACACACGTACCTATAGAAAGCTAACTTTAGACAGCATAACAACTTACATATGGAGTGCAAAGTCCTATGGCTTACCTTCTAGTTGGTGCACTTCGTTAAGTAAATTAGACATATCTAAATTACGAACAGAATAGCCAAGGCAAATTTTATATTTTACCATTAATTATTTTACTAGAATCCATTAAAAATAAATGAAAAAAATATGTGTGCAAAAACTGAATTAAAAACGCTCAGATAAAAGAACTGTCTGGCGGCGTCTACATGACGTAATTGTCAGACGTCTTTTTGACGTAGACTAACCGATTTATTATGACGTAATTTTACAAATTTTAGCTACACCTATATAAAATCCTAGATCCGCCCCTGGGCTAGTTATTGAGACAATAACTTTCAATGTGCCACTTCCTCAACATTGTCAAAACAACGTTTTATTAACGTTGGCAAAGTAACACTTTTTCAACGTTTTTTAATTACCACATTTTCAACCAACGTTGAAAAAACGTTGAATAAGTGATGTTTTTCAAATAGTTTAAATTCGTTGAAAAAGCAGCTAATGTCTAACGTTGATAAACCATTACCTTTGCAACGTTTTTACAGTGATTATTTGCGTGCTTATATTCAACGTTTAATAAACGCATTTTTTTGAGAAGATAAGATACGTTTAAATTTATACGCCTATTCAACGTTGAAAATGTAACATTTAAAAGGCGGTTTGCTTTTAACGTTGATTAAGAATATACTTCGAAACGTTTTTTAAAGTGGCTTTTTGCGTAAGTTGATTCCACGTTGAATAAACGTTTTCTTTTGAGAGGCTAAATTACGTTACAATTTTAACGCTTATTCAACGTTTCAATTTACCGCGATTTAGTATACAAAAACAGACATCGATTCAACGTTGAAAGCGCGTTGTTTTTGTGACTGTAACGCTTTTTCTACGCTGCGACTGGTTTTCAACGTTGATTCAACGCTTACATGTTTGCTGGGAAAGTGTAGTTTTTCAAAATCTATTGTTAAGTTCGTCATTATTAAAAATAGTTAAAATAGCGTTTCGCTTAATAAAACTTCGCGTGTTTACTTTCTAAAATCTCGACAATAAATTTTATCAAACTTAATAACTGCAAATTTACCTTCGTTGCGTAACCGTTAATTACAATAAAGAAGTTGAATGTGCAGCTGTGGCGCAGTGGTTAGAGTTCTGGCTAAGAACCAAAAGTTCCGAGGTTTCACGCTGGCTTTAATAAGCGATATTGGCTTTAATAAGCAATATTGGTAAGGAAGGAAGCGATCTTGCGGATCGATACACTCACTCCAAACCCTTTTTTATTGAAATGAAAGTTCTCAATATTTATGAGCTTAATGTTTTTAATGTTTTGTGCTTTATGTATATGTGGAAAAATGACATATCTTTACCCATTTTCAAAGATCTCTTTTGTTTGAAGCCAATAAATAAATATACACTTAGAAACAATAATTTTATATATGAGCCCTTTTGTCGAACCAGTTTTAATCAGTTTTGCATTGCATATCGTGCACCTTATCTTTGGAATAAAATTGTTTTGTCCAATTTTAACATGCATTTTACTTTTCCCATTTTTAAATATAAACTGAAAAATTTAATTATCTTAATGGATGATGTAGTCAGATTTTTTTAACTTTATATTTTCTTTAGAACTTTTATTGTTTATTACGTTTTATTTGTTGATTATGTTTTGATGTAGTTTATATACACACGTTTGTAAAAGGTTCTGATGATAAGATCAGTACGATCTTCTTTCAGAAACCTTGTTTGTGTTTGTGAAAGTAATTTATTTACTACGACAACAAATGTAAACTGTATAAAAAAAAAAAAAAAAAAAAAAAAAAAAAAAAAAAAAATCTTTCAAGTTAAATACTCTTCCGCGGTGTTCTGTTCTAAGACCATCTTAATAACCACACAAAAAAAAAAAATTCTTTTTACTACTTTTCCAAATTATAAATTTAATTTTATTGTTATAAAAAAATCTTATCGAACACAAAAAAAAATCTAAACATGCTTCTGACTCCCAAAATATTGAATATTTTTTAATCTCTTTTTTATTTAGCATTTTTATTTAGCCCTTTAACATTTTTTATTCTCTTTTTTTTTATAAAGGACGAGCAAGAGCTGCGCTTACGTCATATTTTGAACAAAAGACAATATTACCTAAATTAAATAAAGTACATTATTATATTTTAGTATACATTTAATACTATTACAGTTATTAAATATGCAATACCAATTATCAAAAATATAAAAATTCTATCTCATAAAAAAGAGCATTATAAAAAGACATAAGAAGCAAGGAAGTTTGTTTTTTCAATTTAATTTTTTTTGATTCCAATTTATCAGACATCTGTAACCATGCAGTCATTAGCGACAGTTTGCTTTGTATCTAATGTTTTATGCTGAATAACTTCAACCTCGCCGTTTTCGACGGAGTGAACGTTTGAAATGATTGAACTCGCTTTTCTTGCTACTTCATTACAACGTTCCTTCGAAAACACAACTCGTACTTCAGTGTTGTTACGTTGCCAATTTTTAAAAGATAAATAATGGTACCTAATTGTAATTATAACCCAGAACAGGTAAAGCATTGCTAAAAAACCGGTGAGTAAAATAAGCCCAAAACCGGTCCAAAATTCATCGTGGGTATAGTATTGCTGAGCACCTTGTATGCAAAGCCATGAACTAACAAAACCCAACGGCGTTAAAATGAAAAAGCATGCGGCATCAATAAAAATATAACGTCGATCACTTGAGAGATTTCGTGAAAGTATCCACTAAACAAAAATTAAATTTAAAATTACAATAGCTTACTATTTTTAACATATTTATGTGTGTTTACAATACAGATCACACTTGAACTTTTTAAAAAAACACATAAGTTTTAAGTTGTTATACAGGTAAGAAGGAAAGAGTTAAAAACTCTCTTAAATAAAAAGAAATCAAAACTCTCTTTAAAAAATTTTATTTTAATATTTGTTTTAAAGTAAAACATTTTTAATTCAATATAAAGTTATATTTTAAAGATCAAGTGATTACAGCTTTACATCGGAAAATAATTGTTTTGCCAAATCATTCTGAATTCCAGTAAATAAAAAAAAAAATCTGGTTGTTTATTCAAACATCTTTTTAGTCAAAATTTTTAATCATTTTAAAATCCTTTTAACCTCCCATATTCCTTTTGATGTCATAACAGTACAAAATTCATAATTGCAAAGCTCGCACTTTTTTCTTGCTGCCTGACTTAACCATTTTTCCAAACATGCGGAATGTAAAAAACCGATTGTTCCTGTACATAAGCATGGAGATAATAGGGGCTCAGTTGCTTTATTGTCTTGACATATTCTACAGTATATTCCACTATTGCGAGTTGATAGAGATATTTTGCTGTGTGTTTTTATAGAAACATTTTCTTTTGATGAGTTGGACTAGAAATATTTTATGTATATTTAGTAAATTTATTTAATATATTCTTAATATCAAAATTGAGATATGTACATACATACATACACATATAAATACATACATACATACATACATACATGCATGCATATTTTATGTATATTTAGTAAATTTATTTAAAATATTTTATGTATATTTAGTAAATTTATTTAATATATTCTTAATATCAAAATTTAGATATGTACATACATACATACACATATACATACATACATACATATAAAACATGTCCCAGAAAAATTCATGTCTTTTTTTTTAGTAATTTATTAATCAATGATTTCGAAAAAAAGTTATACACTACGTAACATTGTGTTGTCTTTTTTCATAGAAAAACATGGAATAAAAATTCTATAATCATAAAATTTATTTAATTCTATTCTTTGGAAAAATTATAATGTATAAAATATAAAAACATTTATCTGGTAATATTTTTAATTTAATTTATAGAATAAAATCCATTTAATAAAATTATTCATTACCTTCATAGTTTGTCTTATGTATAAATATATATGTTATTTTGGAATACAACTGTTTAAAAAAGTAAAATTTAAAAATGATAACCTTGCAGTTGTTTAATCTAAATCCATAGTTACTTACTAAAGTGCTTACTAAAGGAAAGTATTTTCGTTAGTTTTTGACATAGTCATAAGAATTTTATTTTACTTTTTATGACTATGGTTTTTGATTAATGTTTTAGATTAATCAAAAACCAATGTTTTTTCAAATATAATTTATTTATAATAACGTTTTTAAAAATAACATGTAATAAATAACTTACAGTTTAAAATCAGTTAAATAAAATGACTAAACTTATGATATGGTACAGTTGGTCTTTAGCTTTTTTTAAATATTTTTATTTGTTTGAAATAAAATATTAAATGTCATATTTTAACTTTTATTATTTTATTTTTAAAATACAAATTAACGACATACCTATTTGTAAATATCGGGGAAAACAATTGAAAAATGTTTTTTTTGCGCCTTAAAGATAGTGTTTAAAAGTTAAGTGACTAAACTTAAACACACTGCCTTTTTCATCGATGTTGCTTTTACAGCTAGAATTTTGGCCGTAAAAGTGTCTCACGGCTGTTTCAAACCGAGCTTAACGGCTTCTTGTTAATTTTTGAAAATATTGACTAAAGGGGTGTTACTAAAACTTTTATAACTTTTGAAATATAAGAGGTAATTTTGTTTTGTAAAAACAATTAAGACATCAATAAAATGTGTTACCTTATGACATTAAATGCATTTGTAGAAAAACTTCTTTTAGTTTAAAATAAATATGACATATATTGAATTTGGCTAAATTTTTGTAATTTGATGTTACTTTTTATCAAAAAAAAATTAGAAAAATATATTCCTAATAGTTATTATCAAATACACTTATTGTTTGACAATAATGAAAACAAAAAAACCTTACTTAATTATTTAAGGTTAACTAAAACAGCCTTAATCGAATTGTGAAAGCAAACCACATTTTTCGCAAAATTATGAAAAACGTCGTTATAAGAGGGGATTAGTTGTTAATTGAGTACTTTTTTTAATATAGAAGTTCTTGATTTAGAAAATTATTTTGGAACGCTGATAAAATCATTACATTACAAAATAAAGTTCTAATAATATGGTGTTAGGTAGTTAATAAATAAAAACTTATCAATTCTAATAAAATAATTCATGACCAAAACTGAGTTAAAGGTTTTGAATTAACCTAGCTTTTGGTAGTAGAATTATTTTATGGTACTTGTATCAATAATCTCTTCTCACAAAAAATAAAGTGTTTAAATATACACAAATAGCTGATTTAAATCTTTTGATAATTCGTTTTTATTTTCATTAAAAACTGTTTTATAATTAGTTGTTCCATTGATAAGTTCTTCAAGCAGTAAACTATCTTTGAACACCCAGATGATACTAGACTTATACATAATTCATTTAAAACCAGAAGAACATTTGGTCAACTTGGCAATTGTGATAATAAAGTTTACAACTTCTTAATTTATCAAGCTAAATTTTTACACCAACTTGATAAATGAGACTTATATTCCATTTTTTAACCAGAGAGGAGGTATGTAGAGCAGAGGTCCTGCGAAGGTAGAACTAACTTTTGATGATAAAAATTGAACGGAGATCTAATATATATAAAAAATGTTACATATTACAAAACAAAGGATAAAACGTTTTTTGAATTAACTACATAAACATACAAAATCATATCCAACAAACATACCAGTTGCTCTGATCACAAATTAAAATAGTTAGCTATACATTTGATGCTAGACTTTTATTCCATTCTTTAACCTGAGCAAAGGCATTGTATAGATATAATAAACTTTTGAAAATAGGAACAGAATGGGCATCTACCTAATATATAAAATCATTGTAATAAAAAATTATTATTATTTTGAACAAACATTACAGGCATTAAAACAGAATAGAATTCTCTTATTTGTAAATTAAGGATCTTATATAATTTATCTTAGATGTAAAAAGTTTAATTTTTTTTTTTAACTTTTCAAACATTTAAACTAAATTTGATGACCACAAACAAGACAAAGACCTTGTCTATAAAATGAATTTTCGCCACGCTCTGAACACACAACACACTTTCTCAGAGGCTTGAAGCTTCCTATCAGCTTTGCTGTGCAATTCAAAGCGTTTTAAAACAAGATGCAGCTTTTGCTCCTGATTTCTAACTGAATGCAACTGCCTTAATTCCTTATTTACGCTATTATGCAAACACTCTCCCTCCTCTTCACTCAGCAACCCAATAGTTTTATGCAATTTTACAAATAGTGGCACATTGAAAATGCGTTCATGCATTTTTCGCGTGATACTTTCTTTTGGAAAGCAAGCATGAAACTCAATAGCAAATAAATTTATATATTGATGAAGCTCAGAAATTTCGGCATCAGAAAGAAATTTTCGCTTAAAAAGAATAGGTTGCAAGTTATTAAAAACACTAAACACACGTACAAATCTATTTTTAATTGCTTCATCATCAATAACACTACAAAGTTTATAGTGGTTTCTTAATACTATTTTACAATGATTACCTACAAATACATTACCATGGTAAGCTTGTCGCTCAACTTTCATATCTTCAAGGGCCTAATAAAGAGACCTCTCATGAGTCCCCACGCTACTTATAGATATTTTTTCTAGGTCTTCACACTCTATCTGCAATCGAATATACTCAACGTCTAAAACTTCGCGCTGTGCGCGTATAAAAGAAATTTTTTCAGAAATATAAAGGTCAAGACATTCTAAATCTTCACCCTGACATGCTAAACACTCATACTTCTCTATATCACACAATACATTCTTTTCCGAACCACCAATAATTTCACAAAATTGATGGAACAATTTTTGGCACGTACCACACTGCACCCAATCAATGTTACAATCATATTTAGTAATTAAACACCTGATACTAGCACACTTTTCTTGCTGTTTACAGGTTTTTTTTTTATTTGAGGAGTTTAGAGATATGCATTCCAATTCAGAAATATTTTTATCAAAAGCTAACCAACGAGTCTGTAGATTTGCAACGTCTACAAATTGATTTCCTAATAAACGTAAAGAGTCTGCTGTTTTAGAACATTCAAAGCTTTTAGCAGCCCACAATTCATTCGTTCTGACATTCTCATTATGCGACAAAGACGAAACAGCTTGACAATCCAAAGTCTTACACTCCTTCAACAATAACTTATAAAGTTTTAACACAACTCCTAACGTAATATGCAAAACAGGTGGCACTACATTATCTAAAATTATTATGGGGAAAATCAC
This sequence comes from Hydra vulgaris, assembly GCF_022113875.1. Taxonomy (NCBI): domain Eukaryota; kingdom Metazoa; phylum Cnidaria; class Hydrozoa; order Anthoathecata; family Hydridae; genus Hydra; species Hydra vulgaris. The sequence continues at coordinate 16,551,833 of NC_061164.1, forward strand.
AGGAGCAATAATTGAATTATGAAACTTACCTAGAGCTCTTAGGTTTCCACCTTGTCTATCTTTACACAAGTTCTCATTGTAAGCACTTTCCAGAGATTGTATTGTCCTCCTTAAGATGTTACAATTAGCAGGTGTGTGAGGCATAGAAGCATGGTTTCTTAGAGGATTCAACTTAACTAGGTCTGTAGAACTAGGAAAGCTAGCAGCTGAACCCTGGTGTCCCAGAACATCATCGATAAAATGAAAATCTCCACCTAAGAACAACCTGACTATTTTGCCTCTTAGCTTAAAATCTGACGACTGAATTCTTTTAATGTCGTTGGCATAATGCCCGAGAACTAAGGCAATAATCTCACGACAGTCTGAACCCTGATACATACAAAATAAATGAACATCATATACAGACCCTGATGATTTAGAATTGACAACTTCAAAATGGAATTTCATAAACTTCACACCCTTATCCCCGGCAAAAAGGAGCCATATCTCTTCGCAAAAACCGACATCAGAATTGAAGTGGTCACGAACGTGCAGACTATTGAAAACCTCTTCAATATAAGTTATCAAATTCTTGACCATCAATACAGGTACTAAACAAGGTGCTTCATTCGCAGATGGATAAAGCAACATGGACTTTACAGTAACATGTTCTTTACTAACATGTATTGTCCGCATTTCTTGTTCTTGTCTTATCTTGGGCTCAGATGGGAGAATCCTTGCACCAAGATTACACAGAATACGTCTTAGTCTACGAAATTCAGCCGTGGGCATCCTTAATTGGCTCTGCAGCTATACAGCATCAGAAACACTTAACTGCCTAACTAAACCCAACTTATTTGCAACACAATGAAACATAGACTTTTCACAAGACACAGAATCACAAAACAAGATAGACAAATCACTTTCCAAATCTGAACAAGCTAATAATCGAAGGAATATAAAAGCAAGTTTAGATTGTCTAGCTGCAGCATGCCTACCTAACTTAGAATAAGATTTACCATCTCCTAACTTAATGTCAGTATATTTCTTACCAACTATTGGCTTTTTAACTGATATAGTCTGTGGATTACTTAATTTAAACCCACAGAATAATTCAGAGGAACCAATGTTGTCATTGTCTAAATAAGAATCAACGACAACTAAATCCTTATCACTGCTAGCAAAATATTTGCAAATTTGGCAACTGTTCTTGTTTATATCACTGATTTTTGCATTTTTTTTTTTTCAGATTTAAATTTTTTTAGCAATCTTACATTTTTGGCACGAGCAGATGCAAATTTACGGTGTGCTGTTTTTAATTTTTTTTTTTTTTAAAGTTGGAGCTGCTCCTCCTGTTTTAGCCTAATACTCATAGTCTCTAATTGAGAACTTAATGAGTTACAATGTGCGTTGAGAGCCTTGTTTTTAGAATTTAAATATATAACTTCAGTTTCCAACTTTGATACCTGTATTTTTAAATTATCTATTTGCTCCACATTATTTTTTTCTTTAGAAATTAATTGTTCAACTTGACTACTTAGTTCCTTATTCCTATTTAAAATATAAAAATTATCTGCATCTGCTGATTTTTTTTGTTTTTTTGTTTGTGGAGCTGGAGACAGTTGCATTTTAAAAAATGCTTCGTTTTTTGAAGCTTCAAAATACTTTTTAGAATCTTTTTTTCTTTGTTTTATTTTTCGGCACATTTTATTTAACACATCAATATTAGGCATATTAAACTCAATTGGCAAAAGAAAACTTAAAAAAGTAAACAACGCTTTTGGATGAAAAACCGTTAATAAAATTGAAATCACATTGTTAGTGATCTTACTAGTGTCAATTACTCGCTTTACAAAATTAAAGTTATACTCATTTTCCCAACCATCTTCCCAACCGATGAACAGTTTCGAAATTTCCCTCTCAGTTGCATACATCACATAAATAATGATAATGATATTATAATAATAATATAATAAAAGAAATTAAATAAAATAATATTTACAAATAAATACACAAAAATCAAAAGAATTAAGCAACTTATCTGAGATTAGTCGAATATCCACAAGGAAATAATCCACGAAACTTTGCTTTATAATCTTTATTGATATAGTAATAAAATTATAATACAAACAACTTAAATAGAATAATATTGACAAATAGATGCACTAGATAAAATCGGATTAATCAACTTATCTGAAATTAGTCAAATATCCAAGAGAAATTAATCCGCGAAACTTTGTTATTTATTCTATAAAATGTGTCTCGTTTGTTTTGTTTGTTTTCTTAAAATGCATCCGATAATCGTTGGGGACGTAACGATCCGAGTTTGCGTCACCGCTTTAAAATGTAAACAAGAATTTATGCAAAAAAAACTAAAAAAAATGTCGCTAAACATGCCAAGTTTGAAAACATATTTGATAACATAGCTAGAGGTACAGAAAATAATTTTTTGATTTTCTTATTCATATAAGGTTGAAGTATTACTAAATCCACAGACTTTTCAAAAATGTTATGTTTTTTATTCAAAACGAATAAAAACAAAAATATAAATGCATTAAAAACTAACTTTCTATATAAAAACTTGCAAAGTCTGTGGAAATCTAGATAGAACAGACATTCATTAATAACTGTTCTAAATTTCAACCATCGACCATGTAGCTATGTTATCAAATCTTAGTTGGCCTAAGACAGGTTTTGCGTAAAAATCGCAAAAATCAGAAAAGTGATGCCAAATTATTAACAATATTTTTACAGCTTTCATTTTTATTCCGTTTAATGTAAATGTTTATTTAACAAGGAAAGATAGATCTTTTATATTTTTTTTTATTTGAAGGTGAAAGCATTTATAGAAAAAAAATACTATTATTTTAAAGTTAATGAATTTTTATATTTTTTATGCGGAAATACTTTTTTTTTTGATAAACTCGTGACGTCAGGCTCGCTTTTATATTGAGTGAAACAGCCGTGGTCTGCCTATTGGACCACAGATACCTTTTTCATGATGTTGTTCTTTTTTAATTTAACTATATATACATTTAAAAAAATACATTTTGCAATTAAAAAGGTAAAATAAAAAAATTGGTTTTTAAAAAGTTATAATAATTATTAAAGGAACCGAGATACTCAAAGAAGATTAGTTGATATATTGAAGAAGATTAGTTGATATATTGAATCACCAAGAAATTCAAGAAGATTATTTGGTATAATAACCAAAAAACTCAAAAAAGATTGGTTGGTCTTACCACAAAGAAGCTCAAAAAAGATTAGCTGATATAATCATCAAGAAAATCAAAAAAGATTGGTTGATCACCGAAAAGCGTTAAAAAACCTTTTTACTTAGTAACTTACTCTTGTTTTTAAATAGTCATTTTATACCTTATTAATATAATGAATTTTGTTTCATCAGTATCTTATTTACGTAAACGCACTCAGTAAAACGGTTTTTTTAACTATAGTTAAATTTTTTAGATTCCAAAACTTTATCATAAATTTTCAAGTTCAAATTTTGTTTTTATATAAAGTTATAAAAATTAAAACAAAATTAAAAGAATATAGATTTTTCTATTAAATTCCGAAAAGTCGGTAACTATTTTTTTTTTTAATATTGCCAATAAAAGAAATGGCATGTCTTTAGGCAGCATATTTTTTTTCGAATAAAATGGGGAAAAACTTATTTCGTTTGAATAATAATATAAGACAGATTATGTGTCTTTAACGAATAGACTAAGAATATACTTCAATAAAGTACGTAAATCACAAAATTAGAAAATTGACCTAATCTCTCTGTGGTCATGCATTCTCTTAATTGACCCTTAAAAAGTATTAACTTTCTTTTATTGTTTTTGGACAATAATGGCATTTTATTTTTATTCGTTTTAGTAAGCGTAAGTATACTTGCCAATTCGTATTTTAAATTTTTAAAATACTTTTTGTTCTTTTGCCCGCATATCGGTACAACAAAAACTCTTGTTTAAGCCATTTGAATTGATCAGTAGATTTGAGCAAGTGTGTGGTGCTATCTAGAAAAAAAGCGTTTAATTCATCCTTAAAAAAAACTGAATTTTCCGATGTTGTACATTGTACTTCAGCTAGTAGTGGTTCCTCATCATTAAAAGTAAATTCAAAAAGCCTAAACGCAAGTTTTCCAGTTAATTTTTTAATGGAGCAACTGTTGGATCCTTTGGGCACCTGAACAACTGCATGACATTTCCGTTATTTATTTCATCGACGCGCTTTTTTAAATTTGAATGCTGAATGCAATAAAGATGCGATTTCTGTATTCATAGCAAATACTTTTGCAAGCATGAATTCAAGAACAGTATCTGTTGTCAATAACGTTGCATCTTCTCTGCTAAGGAATTCCTCTGTTAGTTTTGCTGGTTCTGAAGAGGCATGTTATGAAAGTAATAATTCAAAATCTAGCTTGTTGATTGCATCAAGAGCATTTAATTCAGTAAATGTCTGGAATAAATATTTCTTAGTTTTCTACCATAACACAATCATTGAAAAAAGAATTCAAACAATGACAAACATCCAGATGCAGTTCGATTTATTTACCAAATTCATCAGTAACTTTCTTCTGAAAAACTTAATTACGAACTGACGAGTTTTGCTATTTTTCGTGTATTTATCAAAATCCCACGGTAATCAACATTAATCTCATTGTTTACTGATTCAAAACTAAAATTTTCATCATAAGTTCCATGTTCATTCTCCTCTGAATCACCGTCCGTTTCCTTATGAATTCGTACGTTTGGTCCGTTTCCTTATGAATTGGTACGTTTTTGTCTTCTTTTTTTTTTGTATAACGTGTTGCATACTCCGAGATGATTGCATGATTTAAGCAAAACTGATCAACAATGTCTATTATTTGCAAGAGTTTCTTGTGGATTGCTGCAAACTTGAGTAGAACCTACTACGACTCTTTCCTTACAGACACCAAATGAATTCAAATGATCCTCACTGTTTTGTATTAAATTTTCAGCTGGCAAGAACCATAAATCCTGATGAGGCTAGTTTTATAGGTTTTCTTACATTCGATTTCATTAAGGTTGACACCAATGTATCTTCTGTGCCTCATAGATGTGTATTCATCATGCGTTATGCTGAATTTATGTGCTGTTTGAATTTTTATGATAATATCTTATTTCATCTCTTCTTTTTTATTAGAAAAAACTTGATAGGTTAAATTCATCACAGTTGTTGGGGTTTTGGAAAATGATTTCCTCTTTGTTGAATTGATGAGCGAATAAATTTGTTGTTAGTTATCGTATTAATCGAAACACCATTAGTAGCTAGATCAGCTACAATTTCTTTAAGGCTTGCTTTTTGTAATTACTGCCCATAGTTTTAATTTTTTTTTGATGGTGGATTTGATTTAATGCTTGATTCTCCAGTTAAAGGACTACTGATAGTAATTTCATGACACAAATATGATTCCGCAAAGTAGTTGTAGATCTACCGGAGTATGTTACAACAAAACCACATCTATTATAGATGCCTTCAACATCTCTTGAATTTGGAATTTTATACCGGGCAGCAAATTTCCAAACTGATGACATGATTTATCTGGAAGATAAATATACTTTCAAAAAATTAAATAATTGATAGAAATATTATCGCGAATTATTTTTATTACACTCTTATACGTGATACACTCGTGATACGTGATACACTCGTGGTACACTCGTGATACACTCGTGAATTATTTTTATAACACTCTTATATTTTATTATACTCTTATACTTATATCTTTTATTACACTCTTAATATTTTATATTGAACCAAAATACAATCTAAGTATATCTGCATGTTTTTATAAGAAATAAAAGTCTTTAATTTAAAGAATAGATCATCCTATTTAAGTATTAAGTAAAATTTGATTTTTTATACCTTTCTAAATAAACATTCAAAAGATATAATAACCGCTCAAACCGTTTTTGAAAACCGACAATTTAAAGTTGTTTTTTTGTGTAATAACTTGATAGCATTTGTTACTTGTAGTTTTTTAAGTTGCTTAAAGTTTTTTAATCAACTTAAAAAACTTTAAAAGAAAATTGCTTAAAAAAAAACTTTAAAAGAAAATTGCTCATTCCGCGTTTTAAAAAACAAACTCTTTATATATAAATTGTTTTCGATTATTTATCTTTTTAGCTAATTTAAAACACTGCAGTTCTTTAATTTATTTAAATGAATTTCGTCGTCTCTTGCATCAAAAAGCTAAGTTGATTAAACTTAACTTTCAACTTTATTACTCATTTATCAGTAAGTAATTAAAAATATAAGTTATGCAAATATTGCATGGGGTAGTGCTAAAAAAAGTCAATAAGATTTTCTTTATTGGCAAAAGAAGCATCTAGCACGTCTAATAAACTTTATAGATCGTTATACTCATGTCAAACCTCTTTTATTCGAAATGATTTTTTTTTTAATTTTTTAATTTTTATTTAGGTGCCCCAAGAAGTCCCTTCGGTCTTATCACAGAGTACCGCGGTAGAGCATTTAATAGGAAGTACCATATTAGTCGACAACTGATCTGATTATAAAAAATGAGCCAGACCGTGCTATCTTCATCAAACAAGGTGACTCTAGCAGCGACACTCCAATGAGCCAGGCACACTGCTTTATTGAAGGTCAACTAGCTGTTGTAGACCTTGACAACTCTCCTACTTTGCCGCTACAACCACGACTTATTTGGAGCCAAGCAAATTACGCATCAAACTACACATTCCATCAACAACTATTCCCTTAACTCAGAAACAGGAGCAATGGGTATAACCAGTTCTTACTAAGGCGGTTTAGGCTAATAAACAATCACATTCACTGTATGCAAACCAAAATGGTAAAATTTGCCAGACACAAATACGAGAAGAAACTTGCCAGGGAGTCCGAAAGCAACCCTAAACGTTTACATTTACATGTTCAAAGAAAATAGAGCGTCGGAAACATTGTTACATTGTTAGAAACAGCTAATAGCAACATCACTACAGATACCGGTGATATATGAAATTATTGAATAACTATTTTCAATCGGTTTTTGTTTTGAAGCACGAAGGTCCAATGCCAGTCTTTGAAAGTTGTACTGAAGCAATTTGTGTCGTCAACTTAGCAAGTTTTTATTTCAATATAGTACAAAAGTGCTTCAACCACCTTGATGAAAGAAAGCCAACCAGCTACTACGGCTTACATCCACGGGTCCTTAGTAAATGTGTAGCAAAATTTGTCATACCTCTTTCGTTTATCTACAAGTACTCATTCGCGACTGGTGTAGTTCCCAATTTGTGGAAAAGATAAATGTAACGCCTGTTTTCAAGAAGAGGAGTAAACTAAATGCATCAAACAAGCGGCCTATCTTGCTCACATCCATTCCATGCAAAATGATAAAAAGTATTTTTCAAACAAGCATAATGGAACACTGTGTTGCTAATGGCTTAATTAATCCAAAACAACATAGCTTTGTTCATTACAAGTACTCATGACATCATGATGGAAGCAACTCTTTGCATCCATGATACAGATGTCATTTTACACAAATTTTGCGAAGTGCCGCATAAATGTCTTTTTCATAAATTAAGAGCTTGCGGTATTCAAGGCGAGCTTGTAGACTGATTCTCAATTTGGTTAAACGACCAAAGTCAACGAGTGGTCATCAAGCATTCACATCTGAATTGCAAGCGGTCACTAGTAGTGTTCTTCAAGGCTCGGTCTTGGGCCTGCTCAATTCATTGCAATTCGTAATCTTCATTAATGATCTGCCAGATAGCATCACTTATCATATGAAACTGTATGCTGACCACAGTAAAATTATTAACATAATTAAAAATGAGTTGGGCCGTATCACTCTCCAAGCTGACATTTACAGAGGAGTGGAATGGTCACATGTTTGGCTCATGCATTTCAACATTGAGAAATGTAGAGTAATGCATGTTGGCCGCCTATAACAGGTTGCCGCACAAATACTCAATGACTAAGGTCAACGGCTCGCATTTTCCACTTGAAAAGACTGTCAATCGAGACCTTGATGTGATGATCTTCAATTACCTTAACGTCAGACCAAAAGTTGAGTCAGCCGCATCAATTGCAAATAGAATGCTAGGGTGACTCAAAAAAACATTTCGCAGTTGCAGTTTTTATTAATGGCGCACACTGTGTCTCATATACATTCGTCATCACCTTGAGTTTGCTGTGCAAACCGCATTTAACGGTGCACGGCATTTAACTGTGATTTATATTTGACCTAACTTTATCTGTTTTTTTAAACGGTATTTAATTTTCATTTTATTTTTTTTTGGAGTAATTGGTTTATTATTATTGTATTGTTGAACGGTTCTCGGTGACAGGATCTTAGATAATGTAATACAATATAACATAATAAATAAGAACTCTCAGAAAAATATATTTATTATTATATTATATTATTAATATAATAATAAATTTATTTAGTAATAAATTCCAATCTACAAAAATCTCTTTAAATACGAATAGAGCGGACATTAGTTCATAGTTGTTTGCATCTCATTAGTTGTGCTTCAAAATTACTTTTAAATATTGAAATCACATTTGCTGTTTTTAGTTTGTTTCAAAAAATATTTGTCAAAAAAAAAAAATTTATTTTTGTTTTTTATCTTATGTAACTTCATAAGATGTATACATTGTTTTCAACAATGAATTACACAGAGGTTTAAAGACACTTTAAAAAAAAGATATTACAGCTTTCATACTGTTTAAAAGAAAGTTAAAATTTTTTGCTGAAAATGTTAATTTAATTAAGTTAAGTTAGTTCAAATAAATTGCTTTTTATCAGAAAAAAAGCTTATTGTCCATAACTACCCCACAAGAGGGATTAGATTTTGGACATTGTTAGGGCAGTTTTGAAAATATAAAAAAATACAAGAAATGTTTTTTTAAATTTCTTTTTTTTAAATCAGGAGTAATTATTTACAATAACAAAGCCATTGACAGTAGCAGCTTTTATAAAGATCTCAAAATCATTAAACAGTTTTCTTGTATTTTATACTCAAACAGCTAAAATCAAAATCCAAATCAAACTTATATCACTTTCAAATAATAATAAAGAAACAAAGAGTGTGAATGTAAAACAGGTATAGAAAAACATGAAAGTTTTTTTGTAGTCCAATTGAAAGAATAAAGTTTATCACATTCAACCAAGTTTGAATGTGGAAAAAATAAAATTTGAATGTCATATTTTTTTTTTTTTTTTTTTAATTTTACATTTGTTGGTCGTATTACAACTATATATTGCCAAAAAAAATAAAATAAAAATAATGATGATAATAATAAACTTTCACAAATATAAAATAAGGTATCTGAAAAAAGATCAAAGGATCTTGTCGTCAGAACCTTAAATAAGTTCAAACAAGCATTAACAGTATCAAATTTTTCCAAATTTCATATATATATAATCCAAATATATATTTTATAATCCAAAGAGAGATCACGCGGATCTACTCACAAATATTTTATATAAACGTATACGTGAAGTAAAGAATATAAAATCAGCAAAATAAGTAAGAATAAACTTTTTACAAATATAAATAAGAAAAGGCAAAGTTATTAATTTATATTATTAATAATAACATAATACGTCTTCTAATGAAAAAATAAGGGTTTTTAATTTACTTTTAAAAAAACGAAAAGTAATGGGTAGTTCGAAATCAAAATTGGGCAAAACAATTTTATTCCAAAGGTGTGGTGCCCGATAGACAATACAAAATTGATTAAAGTTCGTTTGACAGAAAGGTTCATTTAAAAAATCAGTATTTCTCAAATTGTATTTGTTGATGGGTTTCGGAGTAAAAATATCTTTGAAGACAGATTGAGACAAGTCATTTTTCCACATGTATACAAAGCATAAAACATTATATATATTTAGCTCGTATATATTTAAAATTCTCATTTCAATAAAATAATGTTTTGCGTGAGAAAAGCGATTTGCAAAGCAGATTAAACGGATAGCATGTTTCTGACGGCGATAAAGACGTTGCAACTTACTTTTTTCTGTACTACCCCAGGCGATATTAGCATAATTTAAATAACTGTGTATAAATGAATAATAAAGTTTGATTAAAATTTTCTTATTGAGGTAGATTCTTCAGAATTCTTCTAAGACTATAAATTAAAATACATATATATCAACTACAAAGTGAACTGACTCGTTTATGTGTATTATCTAAATGAATCTTTTTTTTTTTTTCTTTCTTAAACTTTTTTTTTTCTCAAATTTCTCAAACAATATATCAAAAATTGTTTATTACACAAAACACTTGATTTTTTCTTATCAAGTTTAGTTACTATGCACCTAGTTATGTCTAATATTTTATACTGAGCTTATTTTGAGTTTATTTTTATTATGAGCTAAATTTAAAGAATATATAAACATAGTTGTACTTAATATATAATTATATTTAACATAATCATAATAATATATCAAACACATTGTAAGGGCTTCGTGATAAGATCATTACGATCTTCTTGAAGTCCGGCCTGTACTATTTAATTATAAATTTCACTATATATATTTTGACTCACGAGACTTGTAAATATTAATTTACGAAACTTGTAAATGTTATATGTACGGCAAATATATGAATATATATATTAGATTCGTGCTTTATATAAAACTCCTATGTTTTTTGAAATTTTAGTGCTTATGTAGTCGATATGATGATTCCAAGTGATGTTTTCATCAAGGTAAACACCTAAAAATTTTGTTACAGAATCCCTTTTTATTTCATTTTGATCAATAAAAATTTTAGGTAAGTTTAATGGCAAATATCGTTTTTTGGAAAGCGAATGGAATAAGGTCCACTTTGTTTTATTAGAATTTAGAGTTAACTTATTACATTTAAACCAACTCGATACATGTATAAGCTCTTTGTTCATTGTTTTAAAAAGTTCAAAGATATCACTGTTAGAAAGAAATAAGTTAGTATCATCTGCAAACATAATACTTGTTAGTTTAGAGGCTTTATTTAAATCATTAATATAAATTAGGAAAAGGAGTGGACCAAGAATTGAGCCTTGTGGGACTCCACATGTTATAGAAAGACAATTGGTGTGATAACCGTCATTACTCGGAACAAATTGTTTACGATTTGACAAATAGCTTTCAAACCATTTTAAAACTTTATTTTTTATTCCATAGTGTTTAAGTTTATGGATTAGAATTTGGTGGTCAACCGTATCAAAAGCTTTTGATAGATCAATAAAAAGTCCTAGAGTATATTGTGATTTTTTAAATGATTTTGAGATTTCCCGTACAAATTGGATAATTGCATGTTCAGTTGAGCTATCCTTTTTAAAACCGAATTGATTAATGTTAAGTAATTTATTAACATGAAAATATTTGTATACTCTGTTATATATAATTCTTTCTAAAATTTTTGAAAAGGTGGAAAGAACAGAAATAGGGCGATAATTACTTATAATTGATTTGTCCCCTTCTTTAAAAATAGGAATAATTTTGGCAATTTTGAACAGTTCGGGGAAAACACCTTGATGGATAGAAGCTTTAAAAACTTTAAAAAGAACAACTTTTAGGTGTTCAAAACAATCTATAATAACGTTTCCATTTATTTGGTCTGCTCCAACTGCTTTATTTTTTTTTAAAGATTTGAAGGCTCTTTCAAACTCTTCAAACAACAATTCAGAAGACAACTCAACTGAACCAATGCAATTATCAATGGGTACTAGAAAATCAGTAAATAAAGATTTGGTGTTTGGGATTTTTTTAGAAAGTGTTGGGCCTATATCGATAAAAAATTTGTTAAATTCTTGAGCCATAGTTCTTGGTTCGTATAAACTTTTGTTATCGACTCTAACCATTTGTGGCAGAAAACCTGAGCATGATTTTTGTTTTCCAATAATTTCATTCATTATTTGCCATGTGCGTTTTGTGTCATTTTTAAATGTATTGAATAATTGGGAGTAATAATTTTTTTTTAGATTTTTGCGAATTTTTTCAAATAAGTTTTTGTAGTCCTTGTAAATTTTTTCGTTTTTAGGTGTTTTTGTTTTCAAAAAATTTATATATAGTTTTTGCTTAATTTTGGACGATTTTTTAAAGCCCTTAGTGATCCAGGGTGTATTTAAGCTCTTAGTAGTTATTTTATTTTCAATGATTGGGAAGTTAGCAACGTATACAGAAAAAAATGTTTTGAAAAAAGACTCATAGATATTGTTAGCATTATCATTAAAATTTATGTTATTCCAGTGTAGTAATGAAAGTTGATTTTTGAATAAATTAAGGTTAGCCTCATTATAAATGCGTTTTCTAATTACTCTTTGTGCGGTTAAAGTTTTTTCAGAGTTTGTATTATCTAATTTTAGGAATATAGGGAAATGATCTGATATATCGGTTCGCAAAATACCTACTTTTAAATCATTGTTGAAAATATCTGAAGTTATTATATTATCTATTAGAGTTGCTGAATTTGTCGTTACTCTTGTAGGTTTGTTTATTAAAGATACTGATCCCGTTTCAAAAATTTCATCATAAAAATTTTTAACTTTAAGGTTATCATTATAAAAAAAACAATTCATGTTTAAATCTCCAATTATAAAATTTTGTTTTTTTTCAACGGTACCTTTTTTAATAATTTGTTGTAAAAACATGCTAAAGTTTTCGCTTACGCCATTAGGTGGCCGATAACAACAGCTTAGTAAATTTTTTTTTTTTTGTTGCAGTTAGTAATTTCTATAGTTGCAATTTCTTTATCGCAGTCAGAAACGCTCAAATCATGCCTAATACAATGCTCAAAATTTTCGTGAACATAAATTAAAACTCCACCACCGCGCTTATTTGTTTTCCTTTCCATTAAAAATGTATTAAAATGAGGTAGATGAAAATTATTTAGGTCTTCTAAAGAAATCCAAGTTTCTGTTAAACAAATTATATTAAAAACATGTTTAGTTTCTTCTAATAAGTCTAAAAGTTTTTCAAAATTGCTATTTAAGCTTCTTATATTGAGGTGGAGAATTAACATTTGATTATTATTTCTTTCATTCTCATTCTTAAAAAGAAACCCTTCTAGTTGGCTAGGAAAGTAATATGAAAAATCTGAAAATTTATTGTGATAAATATTGTAATCAGAGTCTAAATTTTCATTTAACGTAGAGTAATTTGTTTTTTGAATTTTAAAAACACGAGATTCAAAGTTTTCATTTGTAGCCATGATTAATATTTTTATTTAAGATTTCTTTTTAGGAATGCCCATAAAATTATTCGTTAAAATTGTTTTTAAAAGAAGTTTTAATATAAACAATTTTGTCATACCTTACCGTAACACTTTCACCATTCAATCGCCTTTCTTTCACTTCAGCGAACAATTTTTTTCGAATAGCGACGGTTTCTCGAGAAAAATCTTCGTTCACGAACGTATTTGTGCCTTTGAGTCGATACAATTCCTTCAATATTCTTATTTTGTCTTTATATTTCTGAAGATTTAATATTATAGTCCTTGGTCGTCCATCGTTTTTTCGTCCAGTGCGGTGAGCTCTTTCAATTTCAACATCTTTTAGTCCAAGTTTTTCGGTGAAGAATGTTTGGACTTTTTTTTCTGTATCCCCCCATGATTCTTTATCATTCTCGTAAATTCCTTCAATCCTAAGATTGTTTCGGCGCGATCGATCTTCTAAGTTTCGTTGTTTTTCTTTTAATACATTATCTATTTTTGTATGTTCCATTTTTTTATCTAGATATTTGTTGTTAGTAACTATTTTTTCGTCAATAAGTCCTTCATTAAAATTAAGGCTTACATTTATATCTTCTAATTCTTTTGTTAATTTCTTTATACAATTTGCATTTCCATCAACATTTTTCTCTACTTTTTCAAATCTATCGTTTATTATTTTGATGTTAGCCCCAATAATATCGAGAACTGCTTTTTCTTGCTTTTGAAACATTTCTTCCGTTTCCTTTTTAAATTCTTTGAACATTTCTTTTAAAAGTTTCTTTATTTCTGGAAGTGTTACAGCCATATTATTAAGTTAAACTTTTTATTAAAGATACGTCTTTATTTATAATAAAAAAAAATTTTTTTTTTTTTTTTTTTTTTGAGGTAAAAAGTGCGTCCGTTAGCTTGAGTTGAAAAAAGCTTGAGTTGAAAATATCAGAACCTCTCGTCATGTTTCTTGCATTGTTTGGCAAAGGAAGTTTAGTAAAGATCTCTGCATTTGGCACCGACCACTTATTTTGTCAGAAAAGTGAAAAGTATATTAAATCCAACTTTTTCCTTCAAAAAATTAAGAATCAAAATATTTGCATTTATTTCTTCAATTTTTCAAACAAAAGTTAACGTTAAGTTGTTAAGTTAAGTTGTAACAGATGATGCACATTGAACTAAACAAAAAAATCTCCACAATTTAATGCTTTTTTAAAAAAAAAAATTCTGTGTATTTAACAGACTTGTCTTAAAAATTTAGGCATATTTTCTTTCAAACAAGAGTTACTTTTATCATGCAAACCGTTAGAGGAAGACAATCTTGTTGTAATTAAGTTTTGGTTTCTTTGGTTGTTACGCTTGTTAATTACCTTCTATTTTCTGTAAATTAAAGATTTTTTAAAAAGTTAAAGACCACATTTTTTAAACCCTACTATTATATTAATTAGTGTAAACGAGTTGTTATATGTAGGGGTTATTAAACTAGCTAAATGGTGAATGATTATAGTTTTTCCTCTGTGATTTAACAAGCAGTCAATTTAAGATACTGAAAGATTCTGTTTAAAAGGACCCATTACTGAAACATTAAGGCGTTAAAGCTTATGCGTACAATGTGTTGTGAAAGTAAGTAAAACAATTCCATTTTCCATCCGCAAAAATTGATGGCATTAATAGTACAATGACTTTAGTGGTTATCTAGTAATAACAAAACCTTGTTTTATTCTTTACTCCATTTTGAATGTAGCTTTAAAGGTTTGAGAACTCGTATAAAAAGTGCTCCTGTCATTCATCCACTACTGGGGTTGTTAGCAAATTTAACACAAACATTAGATCCTCCAGCAATCGTACGTTCGTGAATTCTTGCTCTTGGAAAAATAAAAACAAGTTGCATAGAGTTTCCAATTATATTTATTAAAATTTAATTAATGCAATTGGAAATAAAACCAAGTTGGTAAAAACGTCTCAGCTGAACGTGGGTAACTTGTAAATATGTCTGCTATTATAGATAATTTATAATAGAACACATAGTTACAAGTTGCCCTCGTTCAGCTGAGACATTTTGACCAATTTGCTTTTGACCATGCTGAGCTATAATATTTGGTGTCTACACAACAGTCATGGCACTTTTTTCGTCTATATTAAATATGCCTTCCGGAGGAAATTTAGACTTAAAAAGTTCTCTTTTTAAAATGATTTAAAATTCATTTACATTTTGACGGTTAAAACTTGTTGCTCTCAATAAGCTTGTATTTTCTGTTTTGCGCAAAGAGAACTTTTCGTGTCTTATCATAAATTCATTTATTCTAGCCGTTCCAGAGGATTTTTTTTTGTCAATATATTATATATTAACATAGCTGTATAGAACTTAAAAAGACTTAAAAAATGAGGGGTTTTTCAACTTTAGAAGTTAATTGGATCCAAAGTTATTGCATTTTTTGAGCTGGAAAAACTGACGATTTTTTGACAAAACGTTTTGTATTTAAGTATGGAAAATACAAAAATCAAAACAAACAATAATATAATAATAAAAAAGAAATAAAAACATTATGTACATAATTTATAAACAAAATTTCTAAGTACCATTTCTTCAAGAAAACATTAAAAAATACTTGATTTAAATAGAGGGAAGACTATATATTCTTTTTGTCATAAGGAAACTTTTGAGAACATTGTAAATATTCAATGGTGATGTACTGAAATCCAGCCGGAATTTGTGACTTGGCTGTCATTCCGGTTTCGGCCGGATTTACAGTATTTCAGGCAGGAATGCCGGAACTTATTTTTTTACCTTTTTTTAAGACATGTAACACAGACTGTGTAAATTAAATCAAAAAATTCTACATTTTTTACCTAGGTTTACCTATAATTCATCATTGCCCTACGGGGCAATGATGAATTATAGGTAAACCTAGGTAAAAATTACAAATTTCTAAAAGAATACAATCTTATTTTATTTGCAACAATCAATTTTGTAAGGATTTCTAAAAGTTTACGAATAATGCGGCGCAAATAGTTACTATCCAGTTTTAGTTAATAACTAAAACTGGATAGTAACTATTTAAAAACTAAGCTGTTTTTCATCAAAAAATTTTCCTGCCTCTGAGATTAGTCTCATTTAAAATGTTACTTAAATTTTAAATAGTTAAAAAGTAGAGGATGCATAATGCAGTATATATTTCAATTTTAACCTAAATGGAAAAAATAGAAAACAAAGAAATAGTTTTAAATATAAATATGATGCTGGTTAAAACTTTCAATAAATAAAATTCTAGGAAACAAATAAAAACAACATATTAGATATAAATGAAACAAGAATCAAATTAATGAAATAGGTTATATATATAATTGGTCATAAATATATTTTATATAGCCACGATGCAGAAATGCAGGATTTCACTTTCAATTCGGCTTTCAATTTCATCTTGAAGGCTTTCACTTTTATTTTTATTTCATCTTGAAGGTTTTTCTTTGAAGGTAAAAAGTTGCATGAATATAATTTTATTAACAATTCCGATAAACCCGGTTCCGACCGGAATTTAAAATTTCTATTCCGATACACCCCTAATTTTCAAACAAATTTGATGTGTTTTAATACTTAGGAAATCTTTCATTCAAAAACTATTTTGAAAAAACGTGTGGGGTGCCATTACATTTTGCTGACTATAAAAAAAAAAAAAAGGTCCTCGTTTTCCAAAATTTGCCGACTGCCATGACGACATTTGCTGACTGTCTAGATTACCAACTAACCTATATCGACAAGGGTCGACAACTAGTCTAAAAGGGTCCAATTTGCCGACTAAGGGTCCAATTTGCCGACTAAAAATCATTGATGGGGGGGGGGGTCACACCCCCACACCTATCGCGCCGGGCTTGATTATAATTATATAAGTATATATATACACATTTTTTATTTATTTGAGTTTTCATGCTACATTTTTCTATACAATGTTCTTATATCCAAAGATAGTGTTGGCGTAGCATTTGAACAGCCACAAATAGTCATTAAGACTAATCCAAAGTAGCGTCCATTATTGACCAACATTTTTGCGTACGAAGTACTACTCAAGCGCTGTTGGTTGTGGCGGTGGCGGGATTTGAACTTGTATCGTTCAACAGTCCGGGTTTTAACTTTTCCTTTGGCGCTCTAACCAACTGAGCAATCCCGTCACTAAATAAACGGTTTATTAAGTGGCGGGGGAGCTCTAGTATAAACGGTTTAAATTACTTTTTTACTAGTATTTTAATTTACTAGTATAAATAAATAAATTTAAATAATTCGGGTCCTAATTTTACAAAAAACGCGAAACCTGGATTTGCTCACTAGAGTTTAGTTTCAACCTATCAAGAGTAGTCTTAAGGTGGTAGTACACCAATAAAAGTGAAAATTTTTATTTTTTTTTATTTTCATTATTTAACCAATATAATCATCACAGATTTCGAATTTTTAGTTGATTTAAATAAATAAAAAAAGCTTTACATGTTAAAACCTGTTTATAATGTATCGGTATAAAATAATTTTTATTTTCCCCCTAGCAACGCTTTGTTTATTCCGTTGTTATGCGCTTCAGAAACAAGTTAAAACCATAAAAAAGCCATAAAATACTTACCTAGCCAACTATTTTAAGTGCAAAGTTGTAGACTGCAACGACTTCTTGTTAATTAGTTCAGCATGATGGCTTTATGACGTAATTCGCTTCTGCATTCAAACTTTATTATTTATGCTTTTTTTTTTTTTTTACAATAAAAGTAATATGGGTGGATCAAAGAGAAAACAATTATCAAGCAGAATATACAATAATAAAAAAGCAAAATTTCGTGGAAACAGATATACAAAGATTCCTTCTTCAGAAACGAAAACTTTAAACGAAAGCTTCTTCAAAAAAATTAAATATTGCTGATAGAGATTTTCAAGATTTTCAAAGTACAGATTTTAACTTTGTTATGAACTTTAATCTGTTGGAAAACGTTATATCGTTACTTAAATGCCCAAATTTGTGTGAAGATAATGTTTTTTTAATGTTTGATTCGTCAAAAAAGTATGGTTTGAGTATTGGTTTAAAAATATGTTGTAACAGTTGCAATTGGAAAACTGAGTTTTTTTCATCTGCTACATTTTGTAAAAAAAATTTTCTTGAACAACAAGAGCCTAGTAAAAGCAAATGTAGTGGGCAAAAACCATTTGATATTAACACAAGTGTCATTGTGGCTTTTCGTGAAATGGGTAAAGGGTTATCGTCATTAGAAAAATTTTGTGGAATGATGAATATGAAGCCACCTATGAACAAAAAAAGCTACAATAAAACTTTACATAACTTATTAGATGTTTATCAAAATTTAGTTGACCAGAACATGAAAAATGCTGCTGATGAATTAATCCCTGCAGGTGAAACATCAAGAGACATTATGTGTAGCTTTGATGGTTCATGGCAAAAGCGTGGTTTTACTTCAAATAATGGAGTTGTTTCTGCAATTTCAGTTGAAAGTGGTAAATGTATTGACTTTCAAATAGAAACAAAAACATGTAAATTATGTTCAATATGGAAATTAAAAAAATACACACATCCAGTTGAATATGAAAAGTTCCAGTCATCACATTTCCAAAAGTGTAAAATTAGTCATACTGGATCATCATCAGCTATGGAATCAAGTGGTGTTTTAAAACTTTTTCATCGTTCTGAAAAAAAAAACAATTTAAGGTATACCACATATCTTGGTGACGGAGATAGTAGTTCTTATACCAGTGTTGTTGCTGCTAAACCTTATGGACATAATGTAGAAATTAAAAAAGCAGAGTGCATTGGTCATATTCAAAAAAGAGTTGGCACGCGTTTAAGAAACTTAAAAAAAAGCAGCAAAGAAATTTTAAGTGATGGTAAAAAACTAGGAGGAGCAGGTCGTTTGACAGAAAATGTTATTAACACATTGCAAAATTACTATGGCAAAGCAATCAGACAAAATATTGGTAGTTTATATGCAATGAAAAAAAGTGTAGCAGCTGTTCTTTTTCACTGTTCTGAAAGTTACGACAATGAAACAAGCCACTAATTTTGTTTGCGCACCAAGGATTCTTGGTGCAAATTCCAGGCTGATAAAATAACTGGAAAAAAACGTACAAAGAAAATATTTGTATTCCTGCTGCTGTAAGGGATTTTATAAAACCAATATTTATAGATCTTGGTAGTGATGTTCTTTTAGAAAAGTGTTTGCACGGCAAAACACAGAATCCTAATGAGGCGCTGAATCAATTGATTTGGAAACGATGTCCCAAAGATATATTTGTAGAAAGAACTGCTTTATGTGTTGGAGTAGCATCAGCTGTCCTATACTTTAATAATGGACTACAATTTTTAGAGACGTTATTTGATAAGCTTGAAATAACAGTAGGTTGCAATCTACATAACTTTTGTCTTATAAATGACTCTAAGCGCATTTCTAAAGCAGAAAAACAATGCACAAGTATAGTGAAATTGAGACGCAAGAAACTAAGAGCTATACAAAAAGGTTTTTGTGATCAAAACGAAACATTAGAAGGTGCAGTTTATGGAAGTGGGGAGTTTTGAACAATTTTTTTTTGTTTTTATTTTTAAATTGAGTTTTTCTCAAAATCATGTTTTATACTCTGGCGACGGAGATATTTTTCAAACGATAATCGATTTGATCTGAAATTTGGCACACTTGTTTGTAACACATGTATTTGCAACCTCTACTAGAATTATGTTTACAGCTAATTGTGTTCTACTTTTGTGAGTGATTTTGTGTTCTCAAATAACACCAAAACTTCCAAATATGACTAAAATGCATATATTTTGACTTTTTTTGGTCTAAATCCAAAACTTTTAGTGTATGTTGTTATTGCATAAGTAAAGGATCACAAGCCAAAATTTCAGTTCAAATTTATTTACGGTTGCTGAAAAAACCCTGTCGCCAGTTATTCATTTTTAGGCTTTTGTCTGTCAATAATTATGCGCATAATTTATTTTTTTTAACTTTTTAAATTTTTACTTATATTTTAATCATATAATATATGTTATGCACTATTAATAATTGAAAAAAAAGTTAAATTGCAAGATTTTTTTTTAATGGTATACTACCACCTTAAGACATCAATAATATATAAAAGAATCCATATTAAACAGTACTTTCTATATATTAATATTAAAAATAAGGTTATTATATATAAGGTTTATTATAAAAGCTTTATTATAAAAAAAGGTATATATGAGTAAAGTTCATGAAAATTGCGTGTTTTTGTCAAAAATTGCTTTCCATTTAATGCCTGCAATTTTATTTTAGCACCATATTTCAGGACATTTTTTCAAAGCATTACTATATTCATTTGTTTAAACTTTTGCTTGGTAATAAATTAATCTAGTTTATTTTTGATGATTTCAGCATAAAGTTTTCTAACATAGCTTCCTCTGCATTAATAAATATTCAATTTACATAATATTTGGTAGAAAAGTTATCGCTTTTGATATTCTTTATTATATCTAAGCATTTTTTTTTTTTACTTTTAGAGAACCCAAATACACCTACAGCATCTCTTACTTTCATTGTTTTATCAAAAATATTTTTAACTGCAAATAACTATAAATCTTTTACATTTGCTTTTATAACTGCGCATCATTTTGGTGCGCAACTTAGTCTAATTTTATTTGAAGATAGTTTGTTATTAGGCGCGCAGCTTGTCCTAAAGTGCCCAATGAAAATTGTCCAATGCTGCCTCCAGGGGCGCACAGAGAGCGGGAGAATACAGAGAGATTTTTAGCTCTGAAACAGCGATGTAGATTATTTTCTTTCGTCGGTTATTAATATACGCCTGACATCAATTCGGAGTTAACAAACATTCAAAAGTCTAAAGTTATGAATCTCGTACATCTGTATCCAAATAATCTTAGTGAAAACAAGTTTATTGATGAGTTCCGCCACTTTTCGTCTGTTCGACGCCATATACTGACCATTGATTGGCCCTTTAGATCTTCTGATTAGCATTTATGCAAAGAAAATTTTCCGCAGATATGCATCTGTCTTCGTAGCTTTCTTACTTTGCCAGTATCTGTGGCTGAAGGCGAGAGAACTTTTAGCAAGTTAGTTCTCGTCAAGAACTCTCTAAAAGCTACCATGGTGCAGGATTGTCTTAACGACTGTCTTATCTTTTTAATCGAAACCGATCGTGCAAAGAAAGTTAATTAAGGTGTTTTAACTTATAAAATAGCTACTAGAAAAGCTTGTAAGGTCTTGGTATAACGCCAGAAAAACTTGATACCAAATCCAGAAATGTTTTTTGTTTCTTTATTGTGTTTAATTGTTTGATTTGTAAATTGTCTTAAATACAGAATTTTTATTATTTTTATTTTGGTGGTGGTTAGGGAGGAGTAGCATTAAGTAAACTATTTTTATAATATACCGCAATAAAAAAAATAATATGCTTGGTTGACGAGTTTGTATTTTTTTTATACTTCGCAATGTCCAAAATTGGCTCCTTCTTCCCTAAAGGTTTTAGTCAGTTTTAATGTTTTTATTTGAAGGCGCTTTGTTTTTCCTTAAGATTTCCCACGTGGATTTGAATTTAATCTGAATTTCTCAATTTAATCGTTGTAACAATTAAAAGTAGAAATCTTCCTTGACGTTTCAGTTGTCTTGCTTACTTTTGCGTATAATGTATTCTTTTCACTAGTTTTGAAGTTTAATTTTTTATGTTTCACAAACTCTTAATATTCTGAAGGTGATTTAATAACTATTAGTTTAAATTAAATTTTATAATGTGTGTGAATTAGCTTGAAAAGCTAATTCACACACATTATAAAATTTTTTATATCCTTTAAAAATCGTTACGAGTCGTGATTTCCTGGATTGTGAATATACATATATATATATATATATATATATATATATATATATATATATATATATATATATATATATATATATATATATATATATATATATATATATATATATATATATATATATATATATATATATATATATATATAAACAGATATATATTAGGCATTACTTTATTAAAAAATGGTAAGTCACTTTGTAGTATTATGTGCTATCTGCTGCTTATTATTTATTTTGTTGTCATTGTCACTATTCTATATGCTCTATTGTCACTATTTTGTATAGATATGTTCATGTGTATGTATGTATGTATGTATGTATGTATGTATGTATGTATGTATGTATGTATGTATGTATGTATGTATGTATGTATGTATGTATGTATGTATGTATGTATGTATGTATGTATGTATGTATGTATGTATGTATGTATCTATGTATGTATGTATATATGTATGTATCTATGTATGAGGGATATGTGTTTATTTATTATTATTATTATTTTTTTTTTTTTTTTTTTTTTTTATATTGTGAGTGCGTGTATTTACACACATATTTACAGCTGTACCACCCGCATTCCTCACCACCCTCACGAGATCTCTAAGAATGTTGGAGCTGTTTTCAAAAACTGGGATAGGGATTGGTTTTTTGGCTTTTGTAGTGTAGTCCTATTATATTGCAATATTGACTAGCATGACGTAGAGTGCAGGCGGTGAGATCTGTTGCAAGGACACGCCCCTGACGAGTGGCGTTAGTGCAGGTCTCGGGCTCTCCGAAACGTCATTGGTGATCACAGTGCATTCCTGAGGAGGGGGATCACCATTTATCCACTACTTAATTCTAATTGGTTATTATGGCACCAACATTTTTTTACCTCTTAAACCCATGTATTTTTGCGCTTAATGAGCTTTTTATTATGAATTTGTTACATTTACGACATTTATATATTTTTTTATGTTACACAGGTGATTATCAATTATCAATTTTTATCTAGAGTTTAGAACATATATAGTACCACATTTATTAGACATTTGTATGGTGCGATTATTTTAGTTATGAATACCATTATAAACCAGCGGATTTTTATTGACTTGTTTACTCATAGATCATTATTTCATCATTTGTTTAAAGACGACTAGAGTGTGAGTTTTTATTCCCCTTTTCCTGAGTTGCTTACTTTTACTCTTCCAACTAAATAGTCTTTGCATTAATTTATGTTTTTTTACCTATATGACGTCATCTTCAATCTGTTTTTATTTTCACATCTCCCAGGTCTACGTAACTGGACGGCTCCGTTGGTCACTTTTTGCGATCATTATATCGCATAAACAAAAATTTATTCTTTGTGGCTGGTGAGCCCCGACTTTTTCCAATGTACGTCACAACGACAAAACGGACATTAGGCTATCCCGCTGGATGTGGTTACGGCGCTCAATAACCTAATGACTACGCTGACACTCACGCACACGTTCAATCGGAAGCTCCATAATGCACGTCGGATCAGCGCTCGCTGACTATGTGCTCGGATCTGAAATCTCACTTCATAGCACATCATTCCACACCAGCACGGGGCAGTAGCTCTTTTGGTTAAGAGTGATGGCTTGTGGCCTACGGTGACTAATGTGTGCATTCGATCAATTGAAATCCATTCTGTAGGTCTCACGTCTGGCTCTGATGTGCTAGCCCATAAGCGCAAGAAGTGAGTGTGTTTAGCTTTCTATTCACCCGATTTGAAAGTGAACGGAAACATAACGAGACCATACGAGACGACAAACGGTACGTACTAATGCACTACACCATCACACCTGTAGACATCAACGGTCTTCAAAATCAGTATATCAAATATTTGTTCTTTGTTACATATGATCTACATACAGAGTGATTAGAGTGTTAGTTTGTTCTCTCCCTGCCTCCGAGCATTTACTTCGTTCTTTACCTTCACAAAAATCTTATCACTCATTTTATATTCTCATATTATTTTTATTTTATATTAAATGACACCATCTTCTAACTGTTTTTATTATCACATCTCTCAGGTCTACAAAACTGGACGGCTCCGTTTGTCACTTTTTGCGATCATTGTGTCGCATAAACAAAAATTTATTCTTTGTGGCTGGTGAGCCCCGACTTTTTCCAATGTACGTCACAACGACAAAACGGACATTAGGCTATCCCGCTGGATGTGGTTACGGCGCTCAATAACCTAATGACTACGCTGACACTCACGCACACGTTCAGTCGGAAGCTCCACAATGCACGTCGGATCAGCGCTCGCTGACATTTTTAAAACTCGTAACAATTTTGAATATAGAATTTTTTAAATTGTAAAAAGAGTATTTTTTAATTTATGGGTATTTAAAATAGTATTTAATTTAATTTTCAAGTCTTCTATCAACCAGTTTCTATTAAAACTGAGAATCAAGCGTAACTAAATTAGAGTTTTAAAAGTAATAATAATTTAAAAAAAAAATTAGGATTTTAGAGTTGTTTTTTTTTTTTAGAGTATCCATCTTATTAGAAAATGCTTCTGATAGAAACAAATGAGGGCTAAAGATTTTAAATAAGTTCAAATAAATATAAATAAATAAAATGGGGAAAATGGTAAAAATAAAAATCAACACAAATTGACCATTAAAGGTATGAGTAAGTGAATTTTGTTGTTGAAGTACAAACATAACTAACAAGAGTGAGAAAACCAAAGGTGCAGTCAATTAGCTAACACAGGCAGAAAAAATAGTTTTTTATTATGTTGCAATAAATTTAACGGAAGCTAAATATGATTTTTACGTACAAAATTTGAACTAAATATGATTTTTATGTACAATGTTTGATAGAAAAAGAGAAGAGAAAAAGTTTTTTTTGATGGGAGAAAATAGAAAATTGAATTGTAAGTTCGTACAAAAAAATTATTGTTCTGCTTGTGCAGAGTTTTTTTTATATCTTTTCCATTTTGCAACCAATGCAGAACTCAAAGCAGAAGGTATATAAATGAATTATACAACATGAAGTAGAATCAACTCTAGTTGCTAGTATTGGTCGCGTTTTTACCGATTTTAATAAAAGTAATAAGTTAATAACAAATAATAAATAAAATACAGGTAAATAATTTAAATAAATACAAGCTTTAACTATAAAAGTTAATAATAAATGCAGGTAAATGTTGATAGTAAATAGAGGTTTTGATTATAAATACTATGTACATTTAAATTATATATATATATATATATATATATATATATATATATATATATATATATATATATATATATATATATATATATATATATATATATATATACACATATATAATTTAAATGTACATAGTATTTATAATCAAAACCTTTTTTTGATTATAAATACTATGTACATTTAAATTATATATGTATATATATATATATATATATATATATATATATATATATATATATATATATATATTATAATCGGCAGTTTTAGTTTCGAATCGAATCAAAGCAGGTCTTGATTCGCGATTCGAATCACGTTTCGAACCGACATTTTGAAGTCTAAATTTAAGCATTTTTTATTTAATAATACATATTTCAAAATAAAATAAAATAAAAAAGTTTTATAATCTCTTCATTGATACTTCTTTCCCTGGTTAACCTTTTTAATGACTAAAAAGGCATTTAAGGATAAGTAACGTTATTTCAATAGCACCAGAGCGCAGAATATCTAAAATACCCGCAACAAAAAGAAAATAAGTAAGGACTCGATTTTTGAAAATTTTCAAATCGCATCTTGAATCATTTTTTTGATTCGATTCAATTCAAAGTTTCGAAGCTTCGCAGCGCCTTATAATATATATATATATATATATATATATATATATATATATATATATATATATATATATATATATATATATATATATATATATATATATATATATATATATATATATATATATATATATATATATATATATATATATATATATATATATATATATATATATATATATATATATATATATATATATATATATATATATATACCAGACATGACTTATATTTGAAATATTGATGATATTGGGGATCCGTTAAATGTTTAAAGTTCTTGAGGCACCTATAATGACTAATAAAGCAAACTTCATATCATGATAATTTTTTAGCATTGGCGAGAATAGATACTGATGTCAAATCCAATTAATTTGTTGAACGATGTTTTCTTTATGTGTTTCTGTACCAAAAAAAAACACTGTGTTCATTAATTTAAGAAATATGTCGTGCGTATTTTACACTGATTACGGTAGATAAACTAACATTTTAGCTACTGTAAAGTGATTTTTTGTTGATCTTTAGACTTTTTTTTAGTCATGCAACAAACTTTATGATTTTTGCTTTATTTTGTTATCAAATGATGTTTTTTTTTCAAAATACTGTTTCAAAATACTGGAGCCTTGGATCAAACAAAATGGTTTCCTTGAAAGATTGGGTAAAGGACTTTTGATGCTTTGTTATAAACTAAACTAGATTAAAACGTTAGCTGTTTCAACATTAACGTATGGTCTTGAGCTGTGTAAGCATAAAAAAGTTTTAATGCAAAAGCTTGATGTAGTCGGAAAAATTGCACTTTAGTCATTCCTCAACGTTTCAAAACATAGCAAAAATTACATTCAAACCTTATTGAAGATATATCAATAATTACACAAAAAAATAAGCTCATACCTTATTGAAGATATATCAATAATTACACAACAAAATAAGCTAAACTTATTTATTCGCCTGATGAACAATAAAATGATATTTATTATTAGGCCGCAGTTGAAAAACAAAACCTTTTTAGATAGTATCAATGGGTTTTGCAATAATCATGAACTAAAATCATCGGCCTCAAAAATTTAGTTTCTAATACGGGTCTTCAACCTCTAAAATGTGCAGTTGAGTGGTTGAACTCAATAGAACGGAGAACTATCTTCAAGGACATTCTTGAAAAAAATATTCCAAATGATTACATTTGAAAAAAAAAAAAAAAATTCTAACATTTTTTATATTTATCTTGTATGAAACTCTTAACTTGTAGGTGTTTAATAAATATATAATAATAATAGTATCAATTTGATTCAAAAATGTATATACACATTTTTGAAGACCTAATGGTCGCATCTCAGAGCACCGCAAAAAAGCATTTAACTTGGAAGTTTAGACTTCCTTCATGTCGAAAAAAAGTCTAGAGTAGGAATCGAACCACAGATCAACGAAGGATCCAGCATTTTTTGGTGTTTGAAATAGCTAACAGACATAGCGCAAATTCCAAACATTTGTATGTTTACACTTATGTCAAACAATGATGCTTTGCAAAATATAGCAATGGTTGGAGGCTGGAAACTAAAAAAGCCCTAGAATTTCATCCTCACTGCCCCAAACGTGAGAGCAACAAGTTGGTAAAATAATTTTTTTGAAATTCTTAACTTTGATTATATTCATTGATAAATTTTAAGTTTCATAGTAATATCTCTCAGAGTTCAAATTATAACCATATAAAGTTTAAAGCCCCTCAATATGAGAGGGTTACACAATCTAGACAATTTTTGAAAATATTTTAAATATAGACAATTTTTGAACGCTTAGAGATTGTCAAACAATACTTAAAATTTATCGATGAATATAAATTTAGTTAAGAATAGCAAAAAAATTATTAAATCAATTTATTGTTTTCACGTTTGGGACAGGGGGGATGAAGTTTTGGGGCTTTTTTTGTTCCCAGCCTCCAATCAATCAAAAACAAGAGTACATTAGAACAATTTAAAAGTGAATCAAAAAGATCATTACTGTTCAGGGAACTTAATTTATCCAACTTTAAATGTTTCTTTTGAAGTAAGCTTAATCAAATAAAAACAAATTTATTTATATCAATGAA
Organism: Hydra vulgaris; assembly: GCF_022113875.1. NCBI lineage: Eukaryota > Metazoa > Cnidaria > Hydrozoa > Anthoathecata > Hydridae > Hydra > Hydra vulgaris. The sequence continues at coordinate 16,579,720 of NC_061164.1, forward strand.
ATTTAAATGATGTTAATAAAAATTCATCTTGTAGTTATGTTAATTGTGAAATTTTATATTGTTCTTTTTATATTCAAAAATTTTTGTGAAATTTAAGTGATGTTAATAAAAATTCATCTTGTAGTTATGTTAATTATGAAATTTTATATTGTTCTTTTTTTATTCGAAAATTTTTGTTTAAGAGATTCTTTAACATTTTAGCGTTTGTAAACATTTCAACACTTCTTAACTCGGCGATAAGGCAAAATGTGTCTTCTTCTTGCTCCAGCTATTAATTTCGACATATGTATATGCAATGTAAACATTCTTTAAAGGGGAAATAAATTACACACACACAAAAAAAAAATCATTGCAACTTTTTAAAAAGCATCATAATTTGACATGAGTATAGACATACAAATATTTGGATTTTGCTCTATGTTAGCTAATTAAAATACCAAAAAATGCTGGATCCGTCACTGCCACAGATCTCTTGTTTCGGAAGCAAATTTGCTTCAGAATTCATCGTCTAAACGCTGCAAATGTGCAATAAAAATTTATATACATATAAATTTCCAGCTTAAGACAAATGTTCTGAGGAGTTGTTAGCAACTTTGAAAGAATTTAAAAGTTTCATTGTACTCAAAAGTTTAAAGGAGTCTCATTTGTAGACATATTTTCAAACTATGACAGAATATCAAAAATTAGCCAGAAGTATGGTTAAATATACAACTCAAGACCTAGTGGCTGATCTTTATCAACAAAAACTTTTAGAAGGATTTTAGCTTTGATTCTATTCGTTTTTACTTTTTCTCGGACCTCTCTTTGTTTTTGAATACAAAACTTTTTACCATATTTTATATTGTGATTTACCATGATTTAAATTACATCTCAATATACATCTGCCAATAGCCTTATTGATCTTAAAAGTGTAAATTAAAAATAATGCAATTTAGATAAAATAAGGTTTAAAATGACATTGCTAAATACTTATAACATTTATTTTTGACAAGATATAATCAAAGTGCATTTTATTTTTATTATATTTCTACTGATTTTAAGAAAAGTCTGTCATTAGAAAAAAAAAATGGTTTACAGTTATTTTCTTTGTATTTTACATTTGATTTAAAACCACTTTGCAAACCATTGTTTTAAAACAATATGTTACTTCATGACATAAATTATTCTTAAATAATAAAACTAAAATACCAAAACTTATGAAATTTAGTTTTACTTTAAAATAGCAGAATCAGAAAAGTAGCAGGTCAAAAACCGCAATTTTCTGGTGAGAGAAATTTAGTCAGCCATTCCATTGATCTCTTTGAGTATTTTATTATTCAGAATAAAAACCTTCCTGATTTTAGAGCAATGCAACTTGAGTTTCATGAAACTTAAGGTGCGTGAAACAGTTTCATATTTGTTAATTTTCATCTAATGGTCTGATTTTTTCAAAAATAATCACAAGTTCACAATAATCTCTGCACTTCTAAAAACTTAATATGTAAATAATTCTAAAATTAGGAACTTATTCATATTGTTTTTGCAAAAAAATATTTTAAAGTAAACCAGTTTTATCATTACCTTACTATTTTTTAACTTTTCATCGCTTTATGATATAAATAGCTTGTTTCCCCAGCTTAACAGTTTTATTTACGGCTATGGCTATATGAAGCTCTCCGACATGATGACAGGAGCTTAACAAGAATAATGGTCGGCCAGGAAACTTAGCTAATCTTGTACAAATTCTTTTTAAATACCCAAGACTTGAAGTGGTCTAACAACTTTCTAATTGCTGTATATTAGCCTCTACGCTTTCGTGTTTAAAAAATACGCTTTTTTAGTTTCATAACGAATTTGTGCATTTTTAAAAAACTACTAGTTAACAAAAATAATAGTAATAAAAATGCGTACAATCGTTATAGATAAAAAATCTTCCATTACTTGTAATAACGTTATTATATAATTAATGATTTGTAAGTTGACCGTAAAAACTAAAAAAATGTAAAAACAATAAACTTTAAAAGAGAGACACTAAAATAAAAAAAATTTAAATAAGAAAACAATACCTTGAGAATATCTTACAACACTCTTACAACTTGAGAATATCTTACAACACTCGCGTATTAAAATTTGTTCTTGAGGGTCAAAATGGGATAGGCTATTACTCACACTAAAGTTATGAGGTTTTAATAATTTGACCAACTTTTTGAAGCACGACTTTCACTATAATAATTTAGGTCAGTGTCATTGTTCACTACATTTTTAGTTTGAAATAAATTTATTGCAAATCATTTGCTGGGAACCAGTTAAGTTTCATTAGTCAAAAAAATAATTATATTTCCCTCAAAATTCCTGCTTAATTAAATAATTAGTTTTTAAGAAAATTTTAACACTAGAACAATAACCAGTAATAGACTACAATTTAATTCTCATATAACTCAAATTCTTAAGGGGTTGCAAAATATGTTCAAATTAAAAGAGGTTTCGAATTAAAGGAATTCAATCATAAATATTATACCTTTAAAAGTTCGATTTTATATAATAGGATTATATTATAGAATTATAGGATTTCGGATTACAAGAGTTCAATTGTAGCATTTTTGTAATTAACACACCAAAATATATCTTATTTGAAAACTAATCACGAATTATCGGCGGATTGTTTGAAATACTAAGAAATTTAAGTTAGCGTGTAAACTAAATATACCGATACTAGGTGTACCACCTTTGAAAAAAAAAAATTAGCTTATGTATAATATTATCGATATTGACATGACACTAATAATTACATGATAAATAATATTACATGACATTCAACGGAAAAATTTTACATTTATAATTTATTACATTTGAAAAAAACTTATTTACTTTTTACATCATTCAGCAACATTATAAATAACACAATGGAAATAACAATATAAAAATAACACTTTAGAGTTTACACAATATAAATAAAAACACAACTCGGCAGATTACGAAAGGTTTATAAGACGTCAGTACCCATTGGATAGTTGGATAGCTACTTAAACAGTTAAATAATAACGAATACCATAAATATACCTTTAAAGAAAATAGAACTTGAATTCAAACAAATAACAAAAAAAAAAAAAAAAAAAAAAAAAAAGATTTTTAATTTAAGGAAGCGCCAAAAAACACTGATATAAGGGAGACATATAAAAGGGGATTTAAGGGGAACACTTTACAATTTAAAAAATATCTTTATTTCAGACAACATAAATTGTACAAAATACGTAATAAATACTTCGTAAACAAAATTTTATAATAGAAAATATATTATTGTTACACTTTTGCACCTTGCACCTTTACACCTTAAGTTTATTCATAAAATTTACAAACAAATTTTATGTTAACGTTTCAGCTTGTGCATCTTTTTAAAATTCTATACAAACAAAGTTTACAGTACAAACAGTGAACAAAATTAAAAATTTTTTTTTCTAAAAAAATAATTTTAAAACATGCATCATATATCATAACATAACTATTATAAATAACTAATATTATTAAAAATTAAAAATATTATTATTAAATTTATGGCACATCATTGTATCACCTAAGAGGAGGCTCAATCTTAATATGGTGTCTTGTGGTTGGACTTAAATGCATTTGGACATTTTGTTGCATGCTTTGCACACATGAGTTATTTTGAGAGTTTCGATTGGCTACAGAATGCTGATTCATCATATTGTTTATTACATGATGACCATACCCATTTGATGCATTTAAGCCATTGACAGGATTGATACCTGTTGCAGAGAACATATTAGGATTACAAAGATTCTGTATATTATCTTGTATTGGCATTTGTAATGAACTTAAATTGTTAGCATTTGAAAAAGCTAAATTTGCATTATTTATAAACCCTGAAGTAACATGTCCAGCTAATCCGGTCATGTTTAATATTGATCCATTTGAACCTCCATTAAGACCAACAGCAGGAATTCCATTGTTAACAAAAGATGTATTATTATTGGAACCTAAACCATACAATAACATTGATCCAACAAGACTATCAATATTTTGACTTCCATGGTGACGAGGAAAAAATAATGCTTCAATAGTAGCTGGTCTAATTAAACTTAACGCAGGTAAACGAAGTAAAAGTTTTCCAAATCTATTATGATAACTCTGTGTTGCATTTTGTTGACGCAAATAATCTTCAAGAGCTGATTGCGCTTTCTCCTGGAGATTTTCTATAAGTGATGGATTACCTAATCCAGGAGAATCTATAATGTAAAATGTGTAATAAAATATTTTTCATATGCTTACTGGAATTATAAATTAATAAATATAATAAAAAAATCATTTATTATATTTAATTAATAATAATAGTAATAATTCTAACTTTAATAAATAATTAATATTCAATTAAAAGAAATTAATTATTTTATGGGTAATAGTAATTACTGTCATTATTATTATTATTATTTTTTATATTATTATTAATTAATATTAATTATTTTTTATTTACACTTACTATTATTAATAAAGTTGTTTTTTTATTTAAATCTTAACTCAATTTTAACAATTAAAAAAATTTAAATATATTCAAAACCCCTTATGACAATTATATACAAAACTGAGAAAAGCTGTTACAGCCTGACATCTACTGTTGTTTGACTCTATACAATGTGAATCACACCTTGTTTGTTTATTTTATATATTTATTGTAACTATAAGTAAATAATTCAGCAAATATATTAAAAAAGATAATAACAATAAAAGACAATTTTAACAATGACGATTTTGAAAAATCAGTATTTCTAACAGACAAAAAAAAAAAAAAAAGTCAAAAACTGAAAATAAAATAGTAAAAGAAAATTTCTGAAGATTTTTTTTAACGAGAAAATAAAATTTCAAAGAAAACTTATCATCAGTGACAATTCCAGAATTCATTCAAAGACTTTAAAACCATATTTTAAATTTCATTTATTTTAATTTCTAACACATGAACATTTAGTGTTAACCAAGCATAATTTCAAAGCTCCCAGTCCAGAGAAAGAGCATGACAATTTATTGAAATAGAAATAAGCCTAATAAAAATAATTTGCATTTAAAATCTTCAAGAATGTTTACAAATACAAACTTCTTAAACTGTTAGTAATGGTCAGAAAATACATGCATAAAATACTTTATAAATAAACCAATAGAAATTAAAGTTTATATTATTAGTGAATATATTTTTTCAACTTTAAATTCCGAAGTGGAAAGTTTGAACCGCAAACAAAATAATGAAATTTTATATAGACCAACTCTTTTGTTACAGAATACTATGAATTTAAACAGATGATGACATTACACATTATGACTTTAAAGAAACAGAGATAAATAAATGCGTCACTGAAAAAAAAAAAAAACCATTATATAGCCTAACACACACTGAGGTGAAAAATCTTGTGTTTTGGAGTTTTAGAGTTAAAAGAGTTTTAGAGTTGAGAATAATGGCCCCTCAGCCCTAAAAGAGGGGGGAAGTGAATGCATTAAGAAAAACAACAACAACAACAACAAACAAACGAAAAAAAAACACTGCAACAGCAAATACTTGTCTAATTAAGATAGTTTAAGATTTTTATTAAAACAATAACTAAACTTCTAAATTTAATATAAATTAAATTGACCAGTAAAACTATATGGAAAGTTCAAATTACATAGCTTATAATATTAACTTGTAAAAGTACCTGGGTTAAACAGTACCAAAGCTTTCAGACATGAAAATTCAGCAGCATCAGTTTGCAGATTTTTGAATCTTTCAACAAGTTCTTCAAACATTTTCACTGATGCTTCATTTGCTCCTTCACTTCGTTTTTTTATTTCACTTAGATTTTGTTCTGAAGTTAAAGCTCTAGCATTAATTTGAAATGCAATGCAATGTTGAGATGTGCTGAGAATATAAAGCTCACTCCATGAAGACTTTAATAGTGCAATTTGATCAGATGTTGGAAGAGCTGAAATTCAAAATCACTTTAATATTATCAACCTATTATAGTTTAAAACTAAAAATCTCATTTATCAAAAATATAAACTACTAAAAATATAAATTACAATTATTTGCATACACTTCTTTAAGCGGTCGTCCATAAATTACATCACGCTTTAGGGGAAAGGGCAACAGGAGAGGGGTAAGCGATTTTGTGACGATTGTTACGAGGGGGAGGGGTCTCCGATTTTGTGATGCAACATTTTTTTTTAAGTTTTATATCAGCATCTGACCACAACCCTCAGTTGATATATCTACATGTTGATTGTAAAATCAACTGCACCTAAATCTTACTTATTCACTGTGTACACTCTGTTAACAGAGTAGTTACAGCCTGTTAACAGAGTGTTACAGTTGTAACAGTCTATGTGCAGTACACGTTCTGTGCTTTGACTTTATATGGTTTTTATATTATATGTTAAAACTTTATATTATAAGTGCAAAACTTTATTTAGTTGGTACACAAAAGTGTGCAGCAACTAAAAAAACAACTTAAAAAAAAAAAAAAAAAAAAAGCCGGAAACGTAATCCACTTGACTATGCTAACATGTCTAGTGCAGAGAAAATTATATTTGTAAAATAATAATTTTTCATGTTTATATCGGAAAAAAAGTTATTTAAAAATGAGATGATGTTTAGGATAACAATGTTAATTATTACAATTTTACACAAAACTATTGGGGTGAAAAAAACATTAAATAGACTAAAAAGTACTAACTAATTAACTCAAAGAAGCTAAGAAAATTTACAAACATCATATTTACAATTGTTTAAAAAAATTTTTTAAGGAGGAGGGTTACAAAATTGTTGCATAATATTGGGGGGCGGGGTGGGGGTGGGGGGCGGGAGGAGGGAGACTAAGAAAATGTTACGATGCATTCCGAGGGGGTAGGGAGGGGTCAGAAAATGTCAAAAATTACGTGATGTTATTATTTGGATGACCCCTAATGAAAAAAAAATTAACCTGAAAAGAAAGGTACATTCCTTGCCCACTCAACAGCATTAAAAAGTAACCTAGTAGCCATCTCATAGATACTATCCCCACCAAACAAGTTGTTTTGACTTAAGTATTGATTTTGCTGTTGTTGCTGCAATCTGATGTAACAAATATTATATATATATATATATATATATATATATATATATATATATATATATATAATTTCAAATGTATTCTACAAAATAGAGTGCTCAATGTTCAAATTAAGAACATTGAACCTGATGGAGAAACAAGTTGTTGCAGAAAAAAATTAGACAAGTGTTCAAGCAAGTATCAAGTAAGTCACAGATTTTTTGAAAGACTCCCTCATCTGTTTTAATTCTTGTTGTTTGTTTTATATTGCTTAGTTTGAGCCATAGGGATGACAAAATCCAATTAGGGTCAGGGTAATTCCATATCAAATGACCCAGGTAACCATACATCTTAGATTTTGCAGATTTTTATACAGTTGTGAGAGCTTAGTAAAATATGATTTTACAAAGCACTCAAAATGTTTTAATTTTATAATTTTTAATGTTTTTTTTTTGATATCAATGGGTTTCTTGAGCATTAAAATCAGGTATATTAAAAATTGCCTAAATTTATTTAAACTGATAAATACAGTTACTTAAAAATAATTGTTTACCTTTCTGATTATTTCATTGGATTTACCACCCCTGAAAATAGACAGTTACAAATTCAAGTACAAAGTAAAAAGATTAAACATTTTTAAAGTAATGTAACTTGAAATCTTTAAAAAAAGGTTGCAATTCTGAAGGGACAAGAGGGGCCTGGCCAACATCTGTTAAAAGTAAAATGGTCATATTTCAGGATCTTTTTGGAGCTAGAGGCTAAAATTTTCAAGGAATTCTTATTTTACTAAGTACTCTCAACTAGGTAAAAATCAGCAAAATCTGAGATATAGTGTGATTTTTTAAAAAAATTTCTGGGTCATTTGACATAGAATTACCCGTCAACCCCTTAGGCTTTTACACTGAAAATAAGTACCATTTTAAAAATTTGAGTAAAATCATGTTTTATGAGTTTAAATTTTTTTGCTTGTATTATTAGTAATTACTAGCTATTTAATAAATGTGATTAAAAATGCAAACAAGAAGTACAACAGATATTTGGCTGATATGTCAACAAATAAATAAATTGAATCCAACTTGTTCATTAATAAGAGAAGTAATCTCTTTATTGACGCATTAAAATATCTTTAACGAAACTGATAGAGAAGCATAAATTTCTACTTTTAATGATGTATAAGAGGTGTGGAAGGAAGATGGAGATTTTCTAAAGTTACAAAGGAAAGTTCAATAGGAAAAAATGATGGGAGTTGAAATGCTGAATTCGAAACAACGAAGGAGCAGCGAAAAATGTATATAAAAAGATCATGTGAATCCTATTCATTAGATGAAACAGTAATTCTTGCAAGCATCGAAAACTCCTACAGTAATTCACTTGTATCTACAGAAAAAGAAATAAATCTGGAACAGAAATCAACATTGAAAAAAGGCACTTAAAGAAAAAAAGTAAAAAATTATGAATAAAAACTTGCTTTCCTCGTGGAATGTTGCTATGATCAGTGACTGATCAACCACTTTAATAATAATTCCAACAATCACAAATCTGGGAGAAGATCCAGATAATTACGATGCGAGCTTATTTAACAATACAAAAATCGAGAGGGAATTTCAGTAAAATTTGAAAGAGACTTTTCAAACTGACAAACCATTGTTTGTTCATTGGGATGGCAAACTACTAGAAGACATGAAGTTGTAGATCAGTTGGCAGTCCTAATATCTGGCAGTAGAGATGTCAATTGCTTAGAGTGCCAAAATTAGGTCATGGTACAGGAAAGGAGACTGCAAATGCAGTACATCAGTTGATCATTAAATGGAATTTGACAGATAACGTAAAAGGTATGTGCTTTGAAAAAAAAAAAAAAATGGTGTCAAAAAGGAGCTTGTGTCATACTTAAACAAAATATGTAAAAAGATTTGTTATTGTGTTCTTGTCAACATCATTTTATTGAAATCATATTGGAAGCAGTGGTATCTACAGCATTGCAAGCTTTATCAGGCCCTGACATTCACTTATTTAATAGAAAAAATAGAAGTAATATTGATCAAACTTCATTCGATAAATTAGACTATCCACAAAAAGAAAAAGTAGAAATCATACAAGTTGCAGTAAAAAAACTCAAAGAAGATCAACATCGCAGCAATTACAAAGAACTATTGGAACTTTTACTTATATTGCTTGGCGGTACTCCAAAGACTTTCCAGTCTTTGGAGTACCGCTTCAGAGAAACTTGGGCTAATCATGTTAGATGGCAAAAGACATTTATTTCAAGAAAATCTGGATGTTTAAAAGTCAGTTAATAAAATAAACAGCAGAGGTTGGTCTATTTTCTGTTGTAATATACATTGCAATTCATTGCAATTCTTGGCTCTCTGTGCAGTAAGTGCTCCACAAAATGATCTCAGTTTTCTGAAGAATCTTGACAGCTACAAAAGTAAAAATAAAAAATTAGTAAATGTTACACTAGGCAAATACAAGAATCATTTATGGTATCTCTCTGAAGAGCTGATTGCATTGACTTTCTTTGATGATAAAGTAAGATTTGACAACAAAAAAAAAAAAAAGAAGAATGCTATTACAAAACCTGAAACAGATCCTCCAAAGAAACAGATCCTCCAAAGAAAAGACAGAAATAGATATCAACACTATTGACTCAAAGCAGCATGAAGATTTTGTAACAACTAACACA
>NC_061164.1:16594448-16651948 GCF_022113875.1 Hydra vulgaris
TCATATTTTCATTAAATCATTCAATTTTTATTGTGACTGTATATATATATATATATATATATATATATATATATATATATATATATATATATATATATATATATATATATATATATATAATTTTGTTATAATTTTTTGATCTTTGTTTACACATAAGAATTAAAGCATTTAATTTCATTAGTTGAAAAAAAATTGTGAGAAAAAATTAAAACTCACTATGCACAAAGCATGGTGCCAAATGGTTGTTTCTCAAAATTAAAATAATAAATTCCTAGCTACAAATTTTAGCAAAATAAAAACATTAATTACCAATTGCAAAAGTAAAAAAAATTAATAGATAAAATAAAAAAAATTAGATCTAAAAAGGTGGTATTGTTTTCATTACTAATATATACGTTTATAATATATATATATATATATATATATATATATATATATATATATATATATATATATATATATATATATATATATATATATATATATTTTATATATATATATATATACATATATATATATATATATATATATATATATATATATATATATATATATATATATATATATATAAAATATATATATATATACATATATATATATATATATATATATATATATATATATATATATATATATATATATATATATATATATATATATATATATATATATATATATATATATATATATATATATATATATATAGTATATATATATCTAGTAGAAGTAACAATTGTAGAATACGCAGACAATTTACAAAATCAAGAATTCGTCACCATTTCTTTACAAACAGAGTTATAAATGATTGGAATTCTCTTCCACAATGGATATTAGATAAAGATAATTTGAACATTTTTAAAAACAGTATCGATAATTATTTCGGTTTCTGAACACTAATTTTTGTAATCGGCTGTCATAGTCTTAATTCTACGTAATTAAGACTCTACACACCTCAAGTGTGTACAGCACCTTTTCTATTCTATTCTATTCTATATATATATATATATATATATATATATATATATATATATATATAAATATATATATATATATATATATATATATATATATATATATATAAATATATATATATATATATATATATATATATACACACACACACACACACATATATACAGGGGCTATTCTAGACCCTTTTTAACAGTGTTGACTGTATTTGAGCGCTGCCTAAATTAAAAATTACATACATATATATATATATATATATATATATATATATATATATATATATATATATATATACATACATATATATATATATATATATATATATATATATATATATATTATATATATATATATATATATATATATATATATATATATATAATCACAATCAAAAGTTTGAACATTTTAAAGTTTGACAAAGATTTAAAATATTTGTTTGAAAATTTTTTCAAACAAATATTTTTTATTCACTCTATTCCTAACCATTTAGCTAATTGTAAGAAAGCTCAATAACATCATACTAAGTATTAAAATAATGAGCAAACTAATGCTTTTTTAGTTATTCTTTTTGTCAATTATCATGATTATTATCATATTTTGATATAAAAATTGAATGATTTAATGAAAATCATATTTTCATTAAATCATTCAATTTTTATTGTGACTGTATATATATATATATATATATATATATATATATATATATATATATATATATATATATATATATATATATATATATATATATATATATATATATATATAATTTTGTTATAATTTTTTGATCTTTGTTTACAGATAAGAATTAAAGCATTTAATTTCATTAGTTGAAAAAAAATTGTGAGAAAAAATTAAAACTCACTATGCACAAAGCATGGTGCCAAATGGTTGTTTCTCAAAATTAAAATAATAAATTCCTAGCTACAAATTTTAGCAAAATAAAAACATTAATTACCAATTGCAAAAGTAAAAAAAATTAATAGATAAAATAAAAAAAATTAGATCTAAAAAGGTGGTATTGTTTTCATTACTAATATATACGTTTATAATATATATATATATATATATATATATATATATATATATATATATATATATATATATATATATATATATATATATATATATATATATATATATATATATATATATATATATATATAATTTTAACACTATAGTAATATATAAAGTATACTAATTTCATTATATAAATTATATAATGAAATATACTTTATATATTACTAGAGTGTTATAACTTAGAAATTATGTCTATTTATTGGTGAAATTAGTATTACCGTTTGAGATATCATCTATTACTCAGATTTTTGTATACGATTTTTTTATTACACCATCAATAGCAATCATTTTTCTAATAATATATTTATTAATAATAACATTTCTGCTAAAACAATTATAGTAATATATATTTTTAATTTAGTAAACAAATCAACAATAGACAAAAATAGACATCGCGTTTTTGTGTTAACGTTTTTGTGTTTAATATAATTTGCGCATTTTTTTTTTTTTTTTTTTTTTAGCTTGAGGTTTTTTTAAGGTACTTTAGGTACTCTTATCACAGAGCTCCGAGCAATAGTATTTAGTTAAAAAGTTTCTATGTAAACATTTTTATTTTTGTAATGCAAAATTTTAACAATTTATAAGAGATATACTAATTATAGAACATTGCGGATTAGCATTTAATAAGGAAGTTTGTATTTTTAGAAATAGGAAGTTTGTATATTCAGAAATAAAGGAAGTTTGTATTTTCAGAAATAAATTTAAATCCATATTTTATACACTTTGTCATCGTAAAATCTTTTTGTATATTAAATTAATATTATAATAACTAAAAACGTGTTATAAAAAAAAAAAAAAATAATAATAATAATAATAATAACTGAAATAAATATAGAAATCTATAAAATTTTTTACGTAAATTTAATTATGAAGTCACTGGATCAAGTAATAGCTTCTATTGTTATTCAAAAAATATTACAATTTACTGTTTTATCATATTATTGCAATTTTAGCATTGTAGTTCATCGTTATTTTTTTTACCTACTTTAACAATTATTGAACTAAATATGAATTGTTACTTTTTATTTATGAAACGTTTTTAATATAATATCACGGCTTTGTAATTTATGTTTAAATGGGGTTTAGTGCTAAACCAGAAGGATGTCTTCTTCTTGCTCAAGCCGATGGTTTTACAGTATGAATGTTATAAAACAGCAAAATAAATAGTAATAGATATATACTAAATTAATAAACTAAAGCTAAATACAACAAAGTAAAGCAAAAGTCAAAATATACAATTTGCCCTATCGTCAAGTCCTGTTAATAAAAAAGTACAAAAGTTTTTAGCCAAAGAACGACCAATCAAAATCGTTTTTGTTTTATTATTATAAAAATAACGCAACTTGTCTCTTAGCAATAGTAGTTAATAGTAACGAAATGCAAAAAAGAGATCACTTTTGAGCTCTTTTTTCTTACCATATTTATGAATCTCATCTTCATCTTCATTATACATTCTTTTCTTTAATGAGGAATTATTCCTCTACTTTAAATACCCTTTTATGAATCATTTATTCATGGTAATCCATAACTTATCAGTACATATTTTTAATAAATCAAACAAGGAAAGACTGTTTATGAATGATTGAAAAATAAAAGAAAGTAATGAATGCTATATAAATTTTGATTTTACAGTATATACATATTTTAGCGAAATATTTTTCTTGATCGCGCTTTAAGTACCGTTACAAATTTACAGGGGGTTTTGAAGCCCTGTTTGTTCTTGTTGCAGAAGATCAGAAGATCGTTTTAACTTTCGAGTATAACACAAAACTGCGCATGCTTAACAACATAGTTTAAAAATTTTTCTCCCATTACGCATGCGCATTGGTTTTTAAATTCCAAAGATTAATCGAAAAACGCTTGAGCTACTTTGTTAAAGTAACTTTTGGTTTTTGCTTGAACACTGTTTGGTCGTTTAAAAAAGTTTAAAACTGCTTTTATTTGGTTAAATATGTCAAACGCTCATTAATTTCATATCAAGAAGAGCAAGCTTTGGAGCCTTGCATAAATACATAAGCGTAATATGAGCTATTGGCGCTAAAGACTTCGACCTTCAGATCAACGAAAACTTAGATCACGGTCTACGATCAAGTTCTTTTTAATGTAGTTTAACAATAATTTCTTAATAATAAGAGAAATAGTTCAAGTCAAGCAGTTTCAAAATTTTTTTATTGAAAATAACTTTTTTATAATATATACCAATATTTTTTAAACAGCAAATTTACTGTTTTCATGACAATTTTTACATTTATCAAGAAATTTACTGAAAAAAAAAGTAAACTTATTTGTTAACACGTAGGAAATGGTGGCATAAAAATGTATGTTTTTTATCTCTCCATATAGTTTAAATTAGAGAAATCGTTTATTTTAGATACCTGTTTTCAACAGGTTTGATTTTATGATGATTGTACAAACTGAAGTTAATTTGTCTACCATTTTTGATTTAAGAAGATTCGCCGAACTGAAATAGGCAATTGAAATGAATGCAAATATCGTAAAATTCTGTGGTCACGACTCCAAATTTCTAATGACGATGTATAATAAATTGACCTCGGAATTCATCTAAGTTCCTTTCCCCATCATTATAATTTTTATAGTAATTATTTTTTTGGTAGTAATTGTAAAATTGTTATTTATAGTCATCAATTAAGTAACTCGCACAAATTCTTGTAAGAGTTACTTAACTAAGGACTGCAAATAACATTATACGATTAAAGACGTTATACTTAAAAAGAAGATTAATTTATTTTCATTAAATACATACTTATTTTGAACTTTTTATTATAACTTTAAAGTTCTATATTGAAAATGAAAGTATATGTTGAAACAGCTGTCTTATCGACTGCCTTGAATTATCACGCCCGTGTTGGCGGTCTTATAGACCGCCAAGACCGGTGTGATAATATCAAGGTCACAACCAAAATGGTGAAATAGGATTACTTTATAAAGGACTATTTATACGGCAGACAGCACAAACAAGATTAAATATTAGCATATTCTCCCCAAAAACGCAGGGAAAAAATAAAGGGTCGTCCACAAGTTACGTCACGCAATTTTTGACCATTTCAACCCTCGACACAATATTGTAACTTTTTAGTAACAAGTTCCGTATGAGTCGTCACAAAAACAATTCTCCTATCTCCTCCCCATTCTAAATCTTGACGTAATTTATGGACAACGCCTTATCTATAATGACAGACAATTTAGTAATTTCTAATTAATTTCAATCACAAAAGTAATTAACTTCCATGTATTGCTTTTTGGTACTTTAAGTAAATAGCAATAGCTTTATAAAAGAAAAAAATCTTATGCTCATGCTCATCAAGAGGAAAAATGCTAATATTTAATCTTTTCGAAACTTTTTGCCATCAATCTATATTTTCAAAATAAAACTTTTATTTATAACTAGTAAACATTTAATTAAGTTACCCCTTTAATAGATCGAAGCAACTTTTTTGCTTTTACGTTGTATTTTGTTTTGTTGTTGTTTTTATTTTTTTCTATTTTTACAGAACTAACAGTTATATATTAAAAAGTCTGCAGTGTTAATATCATAAAAAATTTTATGCATCAACCGATTTCGGTTTTATAAAACAAAATCTCGCTTAGAGGGTATTACTATGCAAATATTCATATCAACTCATGTTGAGGTTTTGATTAAGTGACAATTTAATAGAAACGCTACGCCTCGTCTCCAAATAAAAAACTAATACACTTGTTTATCAAATCTTTTATAAGAAACTCAACATTAATTAAGACAATTAATTGTATTAAAACCATTATTGTTTAGAGCGTCCGATATCTCGTTTACAAGCTCGACTACTGCGTGTTCAGTTGAATGCTTTTTTTTGAACCCGTACTGCTTTTTATACAACATGTCGTTTTTTGTCAAATAATCATAGAGCCTGTTGTACATTATACGCTCAAGTATCTTTGAGAAACAAGGCAAGATTGAAATTGGTCTGTAGTTTGAATGTTGGAGTCATCTCCATTCTTAAAAATTGGTCTGATTTGGGCAATTTTTAAATTTTCCGGAACAACACCTGATTTTAAAGAAAGTTTAAAGATATGTAATAAAGATGTTTTAATGACACCAAGTACAGATATTAAAACATTGGCGCTAATTTTATCAAAACCTGCACTTTTATTTTTTGAAGGCTATTAAGAGCATCTCACAATTCGCAAATTTCAAGATTAGATTTGTCCATATGCGTACCATATCTTTTTAAATAAAAACTAAAACTTGTTGAGCTCAGCGGAATTGTTTTAGCTAAGTTCGGCCAAATATTAGCAAAGAAGCTGACAAGTTTCTCAGCAATAGAAGATTTTTGATAAACTAGCTTTTTATTAATTAGAAGTTTTTTTGTTCGATATTTTTATACTTTTGTTTTTTCCAATTATTTCATTTGTAACATGCCATGCTTTTTTAGAGTTTTTATTTCTTTTTTCTAATTATTTTACATTAAAAAGTTTATAGGCGCCCGTGACGCCCGTTTTTAGCAAACCTTTACACTTGTAAATGATATTTATTTTGAGAAGTGAAGAAATGAGAAATGAAAATAAATCTTATATATATATATATATATATATATATATATATATATATATATATATATATATATATATATATATATATATATATATATATATATATATATATATATATATATATATATATATATATATATATATATATATATATATATATATATAAAACACTAGGTTTGAAATTTTTTTGAACAAAAAATTTGTTTAGGGGTAGCTCAAGACCCTTAAAAATTTGACGGGTCCCTAATATTTAAAAAAAAAAAAGTTCTTCAAAGTATGTCGACCTGGAATTCAAAAGCAGCAAAATTATAAAAAAAACTTCATTATTTTTAAATTTAAAATGAAAATTATTTTTATGAAAAATGATTTTCATTTAAATTTTTTTAATATAATTTTGCTTATTTTGAGTACCAGATTGACATACTTTAGAAAAACTTTTTTTTCAATATATTAGGGACCCGTCAAATTTTTTTAAGGATATATATATATATATATATATATATATATATATATATATATATATATATATATATATATATATATATATATATATATATATATATATATATATATATATATATATATATATATATATATATTTATATATATATATATATATATATATATATATATATATATATATATATATATATATATATATATATATATATATATATATATATATATTATGTATACCTAATGAGTGTTTATAAGTGAAAAATAAATGAAATTAAAAATTTAAATGACTGAAAACAACAAATATTAAAGATAAAAAAATTCTTAGTTAAAAAACTTCATTACATAATTTTTTTATAAACTATATTACTCTGGAGTCCCTAATAAAGAAGGAGGGGGGGGGGGGGAAATATTTAGAAAAGTTTGGAAAATTTTCCCACCCACCCCAAGCTTATTAAGACCCCCCTTTCCTTTATTAGTTTTTAATTGTTGTCAGCAAAAAACTTTATATCTCAAAACTAAAAAAAAAATATTAGTGAAAATTGGCTTAAAAAATTAGAAAATAATTCTTTTAGTCATCGATAAAAAAAAACAAAAAACTTTCAATGTAAACAAGATTTAAAAATTGCCAACCTAGTAAATCTCAATTCAATCCTATTGAAATTATCCGCATTTGTCCGCAAGCCACGCTAGAGTTAAATAGTTTTAATCGTATTTTGTAAAAAATATTACTTCGGATTTATAAACTAAACTTTTTTTTATAAAAAATACTTACGTTGTATTATAAAAGAATTCCCACTGCCCCTTTTATTAAAACCACCCCGTTAGATTAGATTAGATTAAAATTTATTAGAACAGTGATACATGTTCTAAAGGACACGCAGGTCCATAAAATATGAAGGAGTCTGACAATGTATCCTACAATTACATAATACATATGCTAGATATTTTAAAATATATCTAATATATATTACAATTATATATAAGACCACAGTTATAAAACAAAAACCTGTTAGCCAGAACAGTATTTTTCAAAGTCGATAGAGTTAATTATAATTTTGAAGTTCTTTATATTTTTGGTGTTCACTACGTCAGACGGAAAGTTATTCCAAATATTAACAACCCTGAGTGAGAAAAAGTATTTACAGACATTGAGTTTACATTTTAGTTAGCGTAATTTGAAATTATGTCCTCGAATGTAAGTATAGTTATTAAATAAAAAGAAACTCGATTTATTTAGGCAAACTAAATTGTTCAGAATTTTGTAACATGTAATTATGTCTTCTATTAGTTACAAACCAAGAATTCTAAGTCTATTTAAATTTGAAAAGTTATTTAGGCAAATCTCTTGGTAAAACGTCTTTGCATTCTTTTCACTCTACTGTTTATATCAGTGCGATTTGGCGACCAAACCAGAGAGCAATATTTTAAGATCGGTCTTATATACGTAGTGTAGGCTTTAACGATAACACGTGGATCAAGTCTTTTAAAACACTTAAGGATTAGATATCCTTGAATGTTTGATGCGCAGACGATATTTGAAATATGATTATTGTAATTTAAGTAAGAACCCATGGCCACACCAAGATCTTTTGGGTTTATAGACCAGGTTAAATTATGATCTGCTAATTGATAGTTGTAAATTATATCTTTACAAAATGAAGTAGGTGCTATTCTATGAGTAAAGCACCTATTATTGGCTAATTTTAACATCCATTTTTTTGACCAGAGATAAACTTTATAAATGGCTACAGCAAGATCGTGACTGTAATCGACATCCTTAAAGAACT
Organism: Hydra vulgaris; assembly: GCF_022113875.1. Classification (NCBI taxonomy): domain Eukaryota; kingdom Metazoa; phylum Cnidaria; class Hydrozoa; order Anthoathecata; family Hydridae; genus Hydra; species Hydra vulgaris. The sequence continues at coordinate 16,603,289 of NC_061164.1, forward strand.
GTAGAGCGGGGCATATAGAGACACTTAAGAAACAAATGCTAGTTGCTAATAAACTAATGATAGTTAACACTGTTTTTTATAAATTTCCTAAAATTCATTGATATAAGAATGTAAAAAAAAAATTAAAAAAAATTTCTAATCGTAAGTTTTGACAAACAAAATAACGAAACTTTAGACTAGCAAAAACTTTTACATTTTGCAAGTAGGTGGGACAAAACGGGATAGTTAAAAAGCAGCAGTTATTCTGCAATTGTAAAGCTTTAAAAATAATGAAAAATGAAGGCTATCTATCGCCTAAATATGTTCAGACATTAAACTCTCAAAAGTAACATACCAATAGAGACTACACGCCCATACACCCATACACCACAAAAAACAAATATCAGAGTAGAAGAGAGTAAGAGCGTTAGTGCTAACGTTTTTCTTTAAAAGCAAGACATGTTACGCGCATTTATTTTGTTTATTAACTTAATTACCGCCGTATCAATTTTAGCCAGAAATATAGAAATGATATATAGAGCTAAACCATTTCTTAATTTCAAATCACTAAAAGGTTTATACTTTGTTTTTATTCAAAGTTACCTTATTATAGTAAACTTTTTTTTTCAAAGTTAACGTATTATAGTAAACAAAAACATGCATGTTGAATTATATTTGAAGCAAAGAGAGCAGAACCCTGGGAGTCTTTATTGTGTTTACTTGGAGCTTTAAATATTTATAAAATAAATTTATAATAGAATAAAATGAAATTTTAGTTTTCATGTATAGAACTAAGCTAGGAATGTCACCAAAAATATTTGAATCCTATTTTAGTGAAATCTGCATATCATTCTATAATTTGTTTTTGATATGTTTATGATTTGTTTTTGATATGTTATGATATGTTTGTGTCGGCAATGTCGAATGTGAAATACCACTACTCTTATTGTTTTTTTATTTATTCGATTGAGAGGAGGCGGGTTTCAATGCCCACTTTCTAGAATTAAGGCCCCGTCGGCGGTATTGGCTGGGGCGGTACATCTATTAACTGATAACGCAGGTGTCCTAAGGTAAGCTCAATCAGAATAGAAATCTCATATAGAACAAATATTCCAGAATTCAAAGGACAGTTATTTTTTACCGGTATTTAACACTAGGTAAAGCTGACTCCAGTCGATTCATAAATTTTATTACTTTGTTGATAAACTGGTTATCTTTAGTAATACTTGATATTTGTGCAAAAATCCAGGAATTACAAATGGGATCACTCAGTAGACTGATAAACAGATTTGATTTGTTTTGAATGAATGGTAGACATGTCATCAGTTTTAAAAAAGGTAAGGTGCAGATATTTTTTGCTGTACATTGAAATGCTCAAGAGAAATTTTAATGCTAATCTTCTTACAGCATTTTTTTTTAAATATAAGAGAATACGTTACAAATTTTATCTAGATATCTAGAGATAGATTGAAATTGAATAATGAGTTTGTTTACATTTACTGTTTGGAGTGATTGTCCCATAGAAATCCAACTGAGCCTTTACCGGATATGATTATCTCAGTTTTTTCAGTGTTTAGTTTGATATAGAGGTATTTGCATTGAGTTTAAATTTTATAAGCTACTAACCTTTGTGACCCAGAAAGTGTAGGACTTTTCAGGATTATATTGCTTGCATAATAGTACCAATTATATTAAGTCAAATTGTTTCAGATTCGATTCTGAAACAGTTTGTCGATATAATAGATTTTTAGTTGCTCGCCTTGAGATAAACGGAAATGATTTGATTTATATTCAAGGTATGATATTTTAGTAGTACTCGAGCGATATTATAATTATAGTGCGCAAATTAATGGTAGCGGTAGTTATTGTTGTAATAAAGTTTTTCTAATAACAATTTTCAGTTACATCTATCGAAGACCTTGTTTGTATCTACACTAACGATATATACTGATGAGTTATTATTATCGGAGTGTGTTATTGTTTCATTTAAAAGGAACTCGCAAGATGCGTGGATCCGTTTTGCTTGAAACCAGAATTGACGAGAGTTGCTATCAGATATTTCTTGAAATACTTGCATGTTAATATATTCAAACAAATTTGTCTAAATTGATTTTTAGTTTGATACTAATTCTGCAATAGTTATCTATATTATCAAGTAATTTAATTTTATAAGATTTGACTATTAAAACAATTATGGAAACTGATAAGTTGTCAGGGACCGCTCCATTATTGAAGATGTTATTATAAAATTTTGAAGTCCATACTAGGCTTTCTTAATTTTTCTTATATCCCGGAATATAACTTTTTTTTTTGATTTTACATGTGTTAACTATTTGAACCAAGGAGTTATAAAAGCTTAGCTGGAGGAAAACGAACAGTGTTAGAAGTAACATTATTTTCTATTAAACACTATTATCATAACTTAAAGTTAACCAATCACATTCCACTTTTAACAAAAGCTATCCAATGATATTGTTTCAAAACTTCAAAAGCAATTAAAGCATTGCAAATAAAAAATGGAAGTTTAAAAAATTCGTACCAATATTTTTTTACCTAAAAAATAAAAGTTTTAAAAAATCATAATACTTTTAATACAGTTTTTCATACTTTTATCGTAACTTCAAACGTAATACACTTTTAATACAGTTTTTCATACTCTGGAATGAATCGCAGTTGTTTTTATCTAGTTGATTTCTACCTTGATATTATTTTGTTGTTATTTTTTTTTTTATTTACTTTTTGAACGACTAATAATAAATTTCTAGATTAGAATTGAATTAATAAATGTCTAGGTAAGAATTGGTAGTATTTTTGTCATGTATTTTATATCTCTATATTTAGAATAAAGCAATTTGCTTTTAAATCCAGCAAAAATACTCCAACACAAAATAAAATCCTGGAGGGATTTAATAAGTTCCTGGCCAAAAGAACAGTCTTAAAGAACGTAACTAATCTATAGCTGAACAAGCAAGCAAAAAATAAGGTTCAAATAGGTAGTAGAGATTGTCTAAAAATTTGATATTTATACCTATAATTAAGGTACGCAAGAAACAACTACCTTGTATACTTAACCTTGTTCATGATTTTTATTTTAATTAACTTCTTGATTGATCGAATAGTTGTTAAAAGCATATCGAACAAACTTTTATTTTATTAATCCATTTCGATTACAACTCTCAAAGCTTACTGATTAAATTTCAAAATTTTTCATTTTTTTTGCAAAAGCGCCATTTTGACTTGCTTCTGGAATAATTATACTACAAAGACTGTAACGCAATTTAAATTCATTTTCGGCTTCGTTGTCCCTCCAGCTAAGCTATTATACCTCCTTGTTTGAACTAATTCGACCAAAAATAAGAAAAATATTATTGTATTTAGTTGTGTTTTATGTGTTCATACCTTATATTAAAACCAAGCACAACAAGAAATGTTATTGAAACATCTTAAACCATTTAACTCAAGGAATGCATTGCAATGCGATGCTTTTTTTTTCTCGTTATTATAAAATTTGAGCAAAAAATAAAAAAGATTTGATTTTAAACTTCTAAATTATTGAAAAGTTAAGCTTTTTCTGTAATAAGTTATTCGAACATTTAATAATTTTTGAAATATTTAATAATTTTTGAGAAATGAAGTGAGTTTTTGTGAAAAATGGCAAACACATTTAAAGTCACACGTAAGTAAGGTTGTCAGACGTCCGGCTTTTACGTAGAAGAACACAGTAAAAAATTTATTTATACAAGTTAGCGTTGTATTCTCCTCTGTAAAAGCCAGACGTCTGGCAACCCTTTCACGTAAGGCAACATACATACATAAGAAATATTTGTAACTTTACTTTTAGTTAAAGTTAGTTAAAAAAACGCACATAAAAATTTGGATTTAAATATGAAGCGTCTACATAAAGATACTGGTTCGGAAATTAAAATTGTTAAACAGCAGACTATCTGGAAATTTGTGTCAAAGCTAGCGACGGTGGATGGCTTCTCAATAAATGCCATAACAAAAAGTAAATTCATTAGAAAATCATTGTCTCAAAAAGGCATGTTTTAACAAAAAATCCATCCCATGTTATGCGTATGATAAAAAAACAATATGATTTAACTAAATAAACTGTGGTTTTAGAGATAACAAAAGAAATACCTAGGAGGTTGCAATTTTTTTTATTGTTAGACGAATTTACGTCTTTAAAAAATCGACGTTATTTAAATGTAAATCTACACTTAAATCAACAAAGTTTTGGAACCTGGAAATGACTCCGATAGCTGGATCACATCATGCAGAAAAAATTGTTGATCTAGTTGAAAATAAACTGTCAGATTTCAGTTTATCAATTAAAAAGTACATCATAGCTAGTGTCACATTTGGAGCATCCGTAATGAAAAAATCTGGACGACTAAGCGGTATTGAACATCAGCTGTGTTATGCCAACGGACTTCATTTGGCAGTATGTGATGTTCTTTACAAAAAGTCAGACTCATTAGCAAAATATATTGAATTTGAATCGCACTTTCAAGATTCCGATGAAAATTTGAGTGATTACGATGAGTTTGATGATGTATTTGACGGTAACGATGAGTCATACAGCTCAACAAGCTTTACGTTTATTGATGATTTACAAAATAGCGTAAATATAGCCTTAACAATTCAAAAGGTTCAAAAAGTGGTTCAAATGTTCCGTAAATCACCTCTTAAAAATGAAGTTTTACAAATGTATCTTACAAATCTATGTTTCATAAAGAACTTATAAAGGCTAATATTAGATGTCAAAACAAAGTGGAATAGTTTGAATATAAATACTTGGTAGAAGTAATGCTACTCTACTTGACGCAGAAGGTGTAATGATATTCATCTTAGACGATTTGGCGGAGAAAAAAAATTTATAGCTAAAAAACTGATTTAGTCTGTGCAGCAGAGAATTGAAGAACGCAGAAATGCCAATTAAATTGGACTGCTAAAATTTTTAAACAACCCAATTAGTTATAATCAGGAATCAAATATCAACTCCAAACTACTCTTACCGTCCGAACATGTATTAAAAGCAACAGAAAAGAAAAATTATACCAGGTTGTACATACAGGATGCTAGCACTAGTTCATCAAATAATGAAATAATTGAAGTGAGTCGTGATAATGAAAACATGGTTTCTGACCCGTCAATAACTCAACCTATAGCTCCAAATTTATTAGGCAAAAGTATTTTTACACTTGAACAAAAATTGGATGCGGCTATTTGTAATGTCAAACAAGTAAAAAAATCAGCACTAGAAAACATTAACAATTTAAAAAACATCACAAAAGAAATCAATTTTTTTGAGGCAACTGGAAAGCGTAGCGAAAGTTTAGAAAGAATATACTCAACATTACTGACCATCAAGTTGACATCAATTGAATCAAAACGAGCTTTTTCTGCCGCTGGTCTATATATGGGAAAAATTCGTTCACGAATAAGTGACAAACCAATTGATTGTTTATGTTTTTAAAAGAGTATTTTATTTTAAATAGTAATATAGATTAGCGTGCTAAGATAAATTTGTGTCAGAAACCGCTTGTTATTATATTAAAAATTATGCCGGGGAATCCCAGGATAAATAAGTTACACACCGGGAATCACAGGATGCTAAATTTACGGGAAATGAGAAACCCTAGATAATAGTTCAATAAAATAATAATAAAATTTAGTTACAGTTACGAGCGATATAAATACAAAACCTACAAAACGTCAATGCGCATGTTGTACAGATAAAGTAGGAGATAAGAAACTAAGATCTCTTGGTATACATTCGCACTTAGTGATAAATACTTGGTGTACGATGGGGCTAAATGTTGAAACCGAGTTTTATTTAAAGCTACTCAAAGTTCGAATAACGGTAAATAACAGTTCAGAAACACCAGTTATCGATGATGCAGTCTAATGCATTAAACGGAAAAACAATAAATCAACTTACTTACAAATATTATTGTCAAAGTTTGACCTAATAATTAAAGTTATCAAGAAAAACAAATATGAACATGCATTTTACTTTAGTTAAAACAGAAGAGGAATTTCAATTATTTTATTTTGCTCTACATACACGTATTGAATAACCCTTTAAGATTTTGGTTACACATCTAATATTATGGTGTTTGTAAAGAACACCATAATATTAGATGTGTTACCTGGAAAAAAAAAAGTGAATGCAGTTAATAAACGGTAAAAAAATGTCAAAAAAACGGATAAAACTGTAAATGAAAAGGCCATTAAAAGGTATAAAGAAAGGCATTTTTGAAACCTATGAACTATAGAAGTTGTTCATCGCTCATTATACTAACTTTATGGGTAAAGCTAATCAAAACTAATCATTTTCAGATTAGAAAATTACCCGATCTTAATTTATTCTTATTTTATGTATATTTGAGTAGTGCTACTCAAGTATATTTTCAGAACTTATTTTGAATGAGTTCTTGAGGGTTTTTGGAGTCAAAAATAGTCAAAATTGCCATTTTTAAAGCAAGTTACCATTTTTCAAATAGCTTGTTAACGTGGGCCTCTTCTAAATTGGCAGCAAACTTGTTTATTTGCAATCCAAAACGTTTGTTACATAATTAGTTCCAATAAAACTACCTTTTTAGCCGGAAACGGCTCATAAAATTACTTTTATTATTTTATTTTATAATTATCAAGATATATTTGTTTGAGTAAATACAAACTCAAAACATCAAAGTTATATACAATTATATACAAATAAGAAGATCTACGTAATGAAGCAAATGCAGAATGTAGATTATTCACGTGAAACTGAATAATTTATATTCTAATTTTCCCGTATTAATGGTACCTAGGCTTAGCTAAACACTATCCAAACCTAGTAAAAAAAAAGGAAAGCCTGATGATTTCATTGATATCTATAAAGATGCAAAGCGAATGAGTGAAGTTCTTGAAAAAAATTTTGAAATTAAAAAAAAATTTAAAGTTTCGTTTAAGTTAATAAAGAAAATACACTATAATAATAAAATTAATAAAATTTAAAACAGTAATTTTTTATTTATTTTATTTTTCGCAGCCGTTTACTGGCAGAAATCTTGAGTTTTTTTTAAAAAAATTACTTTTGTAATAAGGGTCGTGATTAAAAATAAATAAGTTTAAAGGCATTTTAGGAGTGCCCTACACTACCAGACTAATTGAATGACGGCACTTTTTATAAAAAATTCTAAATTATTCTTTCAAATATTGCAATAATTTTTTGAAATATAGAGTAACAACAACAACAAGAACAACAACAACAACAACAACAAATTTATTTTTCATTTTAAAATCATTTTTACAATAATAAGGTAAATAATAATAACAATAATTAAAAAATAATAAGCAATAGTAATAATTTCTAACAGCAATAATAATAATAATAATAAAAACAAATTATAAATAATAATAATTACTATGAAAATAAGTTAAAATGATATTTTATTTCTTATTATAGAAAAGTTAATGATTAGTATGGATGATGTCACTCATACAGAAGTCTGATCAAAGGAATGACACCATTTTTCAAAATATTACGACTAATAATAAACATATAGACATAAAACATAAAACATAGACACACATAAAGTAAACTTTTTAAAAATCATATATGTAGGTAATATTAAAAGAGAAAAAAAAACAAACAAAAAATAAGGATAATTATTATAGTAATAGAAAAAAAAATATATAAAAAAATATTTTTCAGAATTTTTTTAAAATTGATTTTGATTAAGATTAAGAAAAGATGACAAAAGAGTTTGGAGTTGGAGTTAATTGAACTTATTCACAATGCACACAAGGCTCTTTTTCCATTCCGCACACCATATCATTCAGCACACTGATCGAAATTATTAAATAAAAACTAAACGGATAAGGTTATGTGATAAATAAAAATAGATTCAAATACAGAACTATCTCCTCTGTTTGAATTGATAAAATTATATGCCGATTCAACTCCATTTTTACTTTTTTTATATAACTTTAACGAATAGTCAAAATTTTTTATATATTTTTTATCGTTGCAAACAAAATAGCGCTTGAACCGAAACTGATATAAAACTTTTTTAGCACTATTTTGTTGGAAATTTAATTTTAATTCTGATAGTATATTTTTTATTTAGCTAAAACAAAAAGTTAAAAAAAAAAATCAAAAAAAGTAAAAAAACAAACACTTTTTTCTGATAAAACAACACACTCGATTAATTACTTAGTTTAGTTTTTTTTTTTTTTTTTTTTTTCTTTTCTCTTTATACAATCTTTATACAAATATAAGTAAAAAAAAAAGTTATCTTACATTAATTTAAGTTAACTATAAATAAAGTTATCGTTAGAAAATAAAGATAGCATAGTAAAGAAACGGAAAACTCGTTGAAGACCGTGATGTCTTGTCACCGAGAAACCTCTCAAGCTGATTGGAATGATTTTGCTGATTTGATATAGAACTTTAATGTTTTCTTGTTGTTTTTTTTGTTTGTTTATTATTATTATTATTATTTTTTTTATATATCAACCGGTTTTATCAGTAATCTTTCGTTACTGGTAGAGCTTATGAATTTTCTTGGTTTAGAAGGTTCACGAAATTTACGTTGATTGCAGCAATCAATTAAATAGCTTTCCCAAACAGAATTTTTTTTTTATAGTTTTTTATTGTGAGCATGGCTATTTACATTTTAGCCATTTAAACTATCACAATCCAATTCCCGAAAAAAATACACTTTAATATTTTATACAGCACTTGACTTCTATAATTCTTTAATAACACCCAGTTCATCCCAGGAAAACCATTGTGTGATAAATAGCCAAAATCAGAATCACTTATATTCCAGAGTATACTTGGTGTTTCACAAACAATTGTTCCCGTCTGTACTTCTAGCAACGACCCGACTTTTTCGCAAGTGACTAAGCGCCAACGATTTTTTCGCAAGTGACTAAGCGCCAACGGCTTTTTCGCAAGTAACTAAGCGCCTATCTTTATCTAATTAACTTAGTCTTAATTCCGTTTTAATTAAAAACGAAATATTATGTTATTTGTTAATATAACCAACTCTTACTCATTAAAAACCAATTTATTTATTCCTCAATATAACTATTACTCACTTTATTCAATTTAACTCATTCACTTTAACATGTCAACTAAAAAAACAAAAGCATACAAGGAAAACGATATACTAGCCACATTTACTGGTATGAAAAAAATAAAACATTACTGAGAAAAGCAGCATTCAAACAAAGCGTTCCAGTCTCAACGCTTAAAGATTGCAAAAATAACAATAACAAAGGCTTCCATGATTCAGGTATAACAACAGTATTCTCAAATGAAACAGAAAAATTGATAGTGCATGCGTTCTTGGTGACTGGGTTTAACCCAAAATAAAATCATAGAACTTGTATGTGGCTACCTTAAACGCGAAGATCAATTGCACTTATTTAAAAATGGCAAGCCTGGTAAAGACTGGTTTTATGTCTTTATGAAAAGATGGTCAAAGGAAATTTCAACAAGAAAAGCGGATAACTTAGCGTCTAAAAGAGCCGCTTCTTGTACGCCAGAAATAATTGATCGTTATTTTGAATGCATCGCCAAACAATATCTACAGACTGGTTTAACTTCTGGGTCACATATTTGGAATTATGATGAAACAGGTTTTTGGGGTGATTAAGGCAAAGCAATCGCAGTGTGTCAAAAAGGGACAAGGCGTGGATTTAAACTTATTGGCAACAATGAAAAAATTCAGTATACTGTAAACAATTGTTACAACGCTGATGGGCATTTTGCAACACCATTTGTGATATACAAAGCCAAAAGAAACTTAAGTCTTGACTGAGCAAGAGGTGGTCCAGTTGGCACCAAATGTTTAATTTCAAAATCAGGTTGGATCGAGTACAATTAAATTACGATTAAATGGGTGAAAGAAGTATTTATACCCAAAACTGAGAAAATTGGTAGTCTTCATATTTTAGTATTAGATCGGCATACAACTCACATAAATTTGGAAGCGGTACTGCTGTGCAAAAAACACAATATAACCTTGATTTGTCTACTAGAGCATTCTTCACATATTCTACAACCATTGGATAGAGGTGTCTTTGTCTTGTCAAAAAAGCATGGAAAGAAATTCTTACAAAGTATTACAAAGACTCAAAATGTAAGAATTTAGATAAATAAAAATTTCCACCGCTCAAACTGCTGTACGAGAGTGGTAAATATTTTACACGCTTGAATGCAATCGCTGGTTTCCAGTACACTGGCTTATTTTCACTTAATAAAAACAACATAAATCATAAGGCATTAGCAATCACACAAAAGTTTAATCCACCTTCATCAATTTTAGCAGCCTCCGCAGCACCTACACCATCTTGCTCAGGCACAGCTTCATCATCTTCAACAGCCGCCGCAGCACCTACTCCAATAGTATGTAGTTGAAAAGCCGCAACCAACGGTGTGTGGTTGGTGTAGCTGAGAAAGATCTTTCTCAGCTACACTAGCTTCAAGTTTTGATCAGTATCAAGCATGTGTTGCAAAAACAGTATCGAGTTTTTTCACGCCAAAAATCAATCGCATGTTAAGAAATTGAAGCAGTGCAACATGTATAAACTTGGTGGATAATGTACTACCGAAGAAAATGTGATCGAGTTCCTCAAACAAAATGATTAAGAAAAATCAACAAAGAAAGCTGCAAAAGTTGCTAAACTTAATGCAAAATGTAGACTCTGAAATGCCTGAGCATAACAATGCTGAGCAACCTCAGCAAAACAAAAATGAAGAACAAGTACCAGCAGCCAAAACGATTAAAATTTGCAAAATGTAAAAAGTGTAGAGTACAGTGACACACAGAAATGTTGAAATGCGAGAACTCGGTGTGTCGGGAACGGTTATGCAAAGAGCATGTTTAACAAAGAAATATGTAGTTGGTAATAAATTTTTTTGTTGCAAAAAATGTAAAAACTTTATTAAATATAAGTTGTGTTAAAAAAAAATTATAATAATAAAAAAAGTTAAAATTTAAAAAAATTCAATGTTTCCTAAAGTGGGCGTTTTTATCAGAATGTCGCATAAAACCACACAATTTTTTTTTCTTTACATTTAATATTTTCGATAATTTTATTATTATTATTTTTTACATATATTCATTTTATTACCTATCTAATAAAAAAATGAAAAATAAAAAAGTTATTTAATTTTTATTGATAAGTGTGCGGTGTGACCCGGTTTTACTCTATATATTATAAAAAATTATTTCTCTACATTTATTATAATAAATGTAGAGAAAAAAAGTTGTATGGGGCTGTTCAAATAATACGTGACAGTCTTAGGGGGGGGGGGGGGGAGATAGTATTAGAACACATTTAGTGACACATTTAGTGTCACTAAATGTGACACTAAATGGGAGGGGGGTGGTTTGCCTCAGTGTGACGTGACAAAAAACATTTTAAATTAAATTGTTTATCATGCGCAATTAAATTAGTTTATAATGCAAACTCGGAGGTATTTATATATAATACTGATTTCGAGAAAAATTATATGCAACAACTTCACGAATAGCGAGCGTTTTTTGTTTAACTTTCATTTAACACAAATTTGTGTTTTTGTTAAATGATTGGATTTGATTAATTTATATTTCCTCCGTACAAAATTATTTTTGTGGAAATTGTACGCATAAAATGAAACTCTAATCCTACGAACATAGAACTAGATAGTGGGCAAGTATCTAAAAATGATTTATATTACTATCAAAAATCATATTTTATTTTTTTAACACTATTTATATTATTAAACTAAAAAGTTAAGTGTTATTTTCGCTTAAAATTAGGTCTTCAAATATAATGCATAAACGATATTATTCTATTTTTAATGTTATTATTAGTATTACTTTTAATATTTTGTGTCACTCTATTACAAATTATTGGTCTAATTACTTTATTATTTTATTATTACGTTATTATTTTATATTTATATTTTTATTATTCAATAAGTTAGTTAGATTGTCAACGAATTTTAGTATTAATAATGCTATTGTTAACATTAATTCATAATGTGCTTGTTTTTAATTAATGATTGTTAGGAAAATAAATTTATTGTCGTTGTTGTAATAGAATAAAAATGTCTAGTGAAAAGGAACAACTTTACAAATCTATTTATGAAGGATGTTTAAAAGCATTTACAAACAAACCAAAGCAAAAGTCTCAAGAAGAAACAAATAAAATCTGATCTGAGATCAAAGCAAAAAGCAAAACATTACTCGATATAAATGTAGAAGTTGAAAAAAATTGAAAGAACTAAAGCAAATTGAACTTCGAAATAAAGTTGGTATTTTATCTTACTGGACAAAATTACAAAACTATACACCAAAAAAGCTTGTGATTGAATCTAAAATCACTTTTGATGACTTGACTGATGCAACCCCATCAATTAAAAATAGTGAAGACATTGAAAAAGGCTTACAAGAAAACTCCAATTCGTTAAAAGTTTTAAAAAGACCTGCGCCAAAACAAGATCAGTTAAAGAATGAAATTTTTATTTTGCAAAAAGATATCGCATATTTTACTGAAAAAAGAAACTGCAACTTGTTGTCACAAGAGGACCACCATATATTAAGACAAAAACAAAAGCTTTTGATAGAAAAAAACCGAGATCTTGTACTTCGTCAAAAAGCCACTGAACGTCAAACAGCAATCAGACTGAAAAGAAAAAAAGCAATAGAAGGTTTAGATCCGGATATTAGAAAAAAGTTGTGTGGTATTAAAAATGCAATATCAAAAGGTCGACCGCTAGCCTGTGATCAGGACAGTTTAATTAAAACAATTGTAGATATTGCCTTGAAAGGTTCTGCTTCTGATGATAGGAGAAGAACTGAAATTGTTCTGAAAACTGAAATTAAAAACATTAGATGACTTGGTTGAAGAATTAAAAAACCATGGTTACAATCTTTCCAGATCAGGTGTTTACTTAAGATTACTTCCAAGCAGATCTTTGAGCACAGAAGGAAAAAGACATGTTAAAACTGCACCTGTTAGACTAATAAGAGAACAAAATTCTGAGCATAAATATCATGCAGACACAAAATTTGCCAAATCATTCATCAGTGCCCTTGAAGAACTTGCTGCAGTCTTGGGTCCAAAAGAAGTGACACTTCTTTCCCAGGATGATAAAGCTAGAGTGCCAATTGGATTGACAGCTGCAAAAAAACAAGCACCAATCATGATGCATATGGAGTACAAGGTGACTTTAGCTGATCATGATTTTGTAATTGCTCCTCAACACAAACTTATTCCTTCAGTAATTGCAGCCATAGAAATCAAAAAAGATTGCATGGAAAAACAAGCAGTCACATACTCTGGCCCAACATACATAGCAATCAGAAGTGCAAAACATGATTCATCAACAGCACTTAGTCACTTAGAAGACATTAATAGAATCAACCATCTTCCTGCATTTAAAAGCAGCTTATTTACTGAAGATGAAGTTAGCAAACCAGTCATGATTAAAAATGTCGATGGTGGGCCAGACGAAAATCCAAGATATGAAAAAACAATTCATTGTGCCAAGACTTATTTCAAAGAACATGACCTTGATGCAATGTTTGTGGCAACCAATGCTCCTGGCAGAAGTGCCTTTAACAGGGTAGAGAGAAGAATGGCTCCGCTAAGCCATGACCTTGCATGAATTATACTTCCATTTAATCATTTTGGAAGCCATCTTAATTCAAGAGGAGAAACTACAGACAAACTTATGGAGAAGGCAAATTTTGCCAAAGCTTGCGAAGTTCTTGCACAAATTTGGTCCAGCACAGTCATTGATGGATTCGAAACTATTGCAGAGTACAGAGAACCAAACAGTGAAAATCGTGTACAATTAAAGCAGTTTGGAGCAGAATGGGATGCTAAACATGTCAAAAAAAGTCAATACTTGCTTCAAATCGTAAAATGTAATGATCAAAACTGCTGTGGTCATTGTCGCAGCTCACTGTTCCATCTTATTCCAACTGGTTTTCTTCCTCCACCAATTTCTTTGTTCCAAGGAGAAAATGGCCTTGAGTGCAATAATACAAAGAATAACTTTGCAAGCCTCTTTTTAAACTTATCACTAAGCAAAACAATTTTTCCCAAGACAATTACAAAAAAGTTTCCCAAAGGATTGCCATACGACTATTCATGTCCGAGCATTCAAAGTTCCTTACCAAAAAGAATTTGTACCAATTGTAGTCTATATTTTGCCACTATCAAATCAATGAAACAGCACAAAACAGTTTGCTCAAGTATCGGATTATCGAATGAGATTCAAAAAGTTAAACCTCACCGCCTAGTTGCTCAACGTCTATCTGAACTCATGTGTGTCTTTTTAAATTCAGACAAAGAAACAATTGAATGGCATGATCAGGACGATGTTGATACCTCTGATCTCAACTGGCCTTCAATAATTATAGAAGAGCATGGAACTCCAATACTTGAAGGTCAAAGTCCAATTTGGGAACAAATTTAGGACATGTTTCTTAAACAGAAACATGTCAATTGAATTTTTTTTTAATATGAACTGTTACAATTAAATAGACACTTCGAAACTTTTATCTTTGTCACGTCACACAGGGGTGGGGGTGGGGGAGTTTTTAAAAATGCCACAAAGTGTCACATAGGGAAGGGGGGGGGGGGTCTCTAAAAATGCCTAAAAAAATGTCACGTATTATTTGAACAGCCCCTATATAAAAAAGATTTTATTGTACACTATAAAATAAATTGGTTTTTTAGAGGTTTTAGAGGTTTTTTTTCGAAATCTCTATGGTTTATCAAAAAACGGAAACATGTTTTTCAAAAATCAAATTAATTTAATAATTGAAAAAAATGTTGTTACTATTCATTCTAGAAACTTTTTTTCAAAATTAAAAAAAAAAAAAATACTTACCCAGCTAGCACACATGCGCTGATAAAACGTAAGAACGATGTTGCGCGTTGCGTCGGCCCAACATCGATCGCCAACGTTGTTTTTTTATCAAATGGATGAAAAATGCGACGTCGCCAACAACTAAAAACAACGTTGGCCCAACGTTATATTTTACATTGGTGAAACGTTGTATTTTAAGTTGATTCAACGTTATATTTTGCGTTTGCACAACATTATATTTAACTTTTATTAAAATTAAATTTGTTTGTTTCATATTTTAGTATATATAAATATATATTTAGTGTATGCAAATATATACACATTAAATATTATGTATTTATACGCATATATAATTGTATATATGTACTTATATATACATATTTCAATAATTTTGATGAACTAACTTTGATGATGACATCTGTTTATTCATCTGAATAAGAAAGATCCATTATTCATCTTTGATTTGCCTGAGGCTCGACATTTCCTTATATTTAAGAAAGAAAAAACATATTAGCAAAATATATAGCTGTAATCAACTAAAATATTTGGATGAAAAATAATTCTTATAAATTATACAAATATATACTTGTATATCTGTCTTTTCTCGATGCAAACACAACGTTGATTTACTAAATATAATCTAACGTTTTTCCAATGTATATGGATCAAAGTTGATCTAATGTATACAGTCCAACAATAACCCATAAACATTGGATTAACATTGGGTTATATATATAGGATTAACGTTAATCCATATATTTTGGATCAATGTGGGGTTATCCACATTTAGTCAACGATAGTCCATATACATTGGATCAACATTGATTATTATACATTGGATCAACGTTTGGGTTTAGATTGGAGAAACAATCAACTTTTGCAATGTTTTTACGTTGAATATTTTGCTAGCTACTTTTAATCACTACTTTTTTAACCGGCGTTGTATTTGCATTGAAGAAAATAGCTGACTTTTGCGATGAATTTACATGCGTTGGCCCAACGTAAGTAGGCTAGCTGGGTATAGGCTCTTTAGATATTTGATTTCAAAGTTTGACTGAGTTCTTAGAAATATTAACCAAATATAGCAGAAAACATTTTTAAATTTAACAATAGAAAAAAGTGTATACTTTCATTGGGTATTTCACTTGATTAATGTTTATTGGGTAGTTAAGACCTAAAAATGATAAACTAAGTAAAGCAAAAATTTTAGCTTCTCTAAATCATGCTTCAAAAGTACGCTGAGACTTTTTTTTTTTTAACTTTTATTTTAGGTGCCCCAAGAAGTCCTTACGGTCTTATCAGAGAGTACCGCGGATAGCATTTGTAAGGATGCATTTTTCGTGACCTCATAATGACTGAAGCCCTGATATCACAATTAAAGGCTATTTCTAAAAATAGAAATCAATTTTTAATCTACCATATTTATAAAAAAATATACATATAGGGTATTGCAATAGTAAGCAAAAAATATGTTTAACATAGATGATTTCTTTTTGATTTAGAGCCTCCTACTGCAAGATTTAGGATTAGATCCTCAGAGCTCTATAGTAAAAAAAAAACCTCTTCAAAACTGTCTAAAAGTCCATTATCTAAAAAACAAATAAATATTTTTGGTAAAATATTTTTGAATTGACCTTCTAGTATGAATAGCATAGAAGATTAAATTTTTTTTTTTTTTAATTTTACGTTATTCATACTAGAAGGTCAATTCAAAAAAGTTTTACCAAAAATATCTATTTGTTTTTTAGATATTGAATTTTAAAGTTTGAACACTAAAAAGAACATTATAATTAGCTATTGACGCCAACTTATACAATTCTGAAAATGATAGCCTTTATTTTGTAGTTTTAAAATTATGTATGATTTATTATGGTGTCATTGGTCATTTTTGAGATATGTACTATTTTTGTGATATGAAACTGTTTAAAAAGGTTCAAAAATTACTGTGAAAATGTTTGCAAAAATTCACAACTTTGTATTACTATTTTAAGAAAGATATCCAACTTTCTTCTTGTAATGTTACTAATAATGGCTAGAAAAGTTATTTGTATGTAGGATCTTTATCTCCCTTAGGTAAATTTTCAAGACTAATAATTTTTTTTTAAAACATTTTTGCAAAATTTCTTAAAAAACTCTATTGGGTTTTAAAGCGCCTATTTTTCCTTCTAAATTGTTCAATTTTGGACTGCCGTAAATTTTATAAAAGGCAAAACTTTTAATTTTTTTTTTTTTTAATATAAATCTGCAGGATATTTTAATTTAGGAAAATCTAGTTAAATTTTAATTAAAAACAAAATTCATTATTTTCACTCACGTCCATCAATAACTTATGTCCATGTTCACCATTCACTCATGTCCTTTCACTACGATGGGGAGGGGATGGGAGGTGTATGGATATTGCGAAACTTTGTGAAAAAAGAGAAAAAGTTCAAAAAGCTTTAATAAATAATTTAAAGTATGAACAACCCAATAGTCGTAAGACCCAACTCAAAAACATAGTTTAATCTTTTGGCACGTTGTTTGTAACATGAAAAGGGTCAAAGCCCTGGGTTTTTAAAGGTTGTTGTAAAAGAGAGACTTTAGATAATTCTTTTAACTATTAAATTAAAAATATTATTTGCAGATTTTATCTAATAAATAATTAAATTTTGCAACTAAAGATAAATTAAAATTTTAAGAAATTACGTCACGCTTTTTGTGAAGCTTTTTAATCAAATATTTCCTTGTCAAAAAAAACTAACCCACCACCCAAACATTAGAATGTTTTGAAAAACCTATCATACTTATTTTATTCTTTTTTAGGTCTAAACTAGGTAATATATAACAATGAAATGAAATAACCATGGGTAGGTATTGGTCTTGTTTTAATTTCGAGTTTAAAAATGGGTTTCACACCATTTAGTCAGTATTCAAAAAAACGGAGTCAAATTTGAAGTCCAATATCTAGAAAACAAATAGATATTTGTTGTAAAATATTTTGACCTACTAGTGTAAATTATCCTTAACTTATTAAAAAATAACAACTTTGAGAAAGATTACCAATAAGCTCTGATTGATTCATACAGTAGACGATAAAAAAAAAAAGAAACCATCTACGTTATATATATTATTTGTTTACTATTGCAATACCTCCTGTATGTGTACTATTGCAATATCTATGTATTTTTTATAAATATTGTAGATCAAAAGTCAGTGCCAATTTTTGAAAACAAACTTTTACTATAACTTTAGGACTTTAGCCATTATGAGATCACGAAAGTTACCCTAATCAATAAGAACTTCGTTGTTAGATTTTAAAACTAATTTCTTTAATTCTCATAGTATGTTTTTATTTTTAGTTACTATACTATAAAAATCTTAAAAAATTAAAGGGATACTTGCAAATGTATCCCATAAAATTTTTTAAGAATAAAAAAAAATTAAAGGGATACTTGCAAATGTATCCCATAAAATTAAAATAAATAAATAAATAAAAATCTTAAAAAATTAAAGGGATACTTGCAAATGTATCCCATAAAATTTTTTAAGAATAAAAAAAAATTAAAGGGATACTTGCAAATGTATCCCATAAAATTTTTTAAGAATAAAAAAAAATTAAAGGGATACTTGCAAATGTATCCCATAAAATTAAAATAAATAAATAAATAAAAATCTTAAAAAATTAAAGGGATACTTGCAAATGTATCCCATAAAATTTTTTAAGAATAAAAAAAAATTAAAGGGGTACTTGCAAATGTATCCCATAAAATTTTTAAAATTTTTTATTTAGTATAGTAACTAAAAGGTGAAAATGAAGATTAAAAAAAAAAAAATTTTTGTGTACTTTTAAAGCATGATATTTAGACAGGCCGAAATGTTTACTTTACCTATTTTATTGTTTTTAGGTCAGAACCATCTAATAAACAATAATCAGGTTAAAAACATGATGAATAGCACTTTGTTCTATTTTTAAGTTTGAAAAAGCTTTTGACTACATAAGTTAATATTTCTAAAAAATTAAGTCAAACTTTGAAATCCAATTATTAGAGAACCAATTAACATTTTTTTTAAAATAAAGTTTCTTGAATGAATAGCAACAATATATTTATAATATAACAGTTTTAGAGGAAGGAACTTTTTAAAACTTGTTGCTCAATTCCTACAGAAAGACGCTTTTAAGTTACCGTTTTTTGAAAAACAAAATAGTTAAAACACCATTAAAAAGTTAATTCATTTTATAGTACAAAAAATTTTTTTTTTATTATAATTAGTTTTTTTTCTCTTTATTTATTATATTTCAAATAATCATTGCAACTTTTGAAATTGCAATAGTTTATTTAAAAAGCGATTTAAGTTAAGTAATTTTTTGTTGCTCAATTCCTACAGAAAGACGCTTTTAAGTTACCGTTTTTTGAAAAACAAAATAGTTAAAACACCATTAAAAAGTTAATTCATTTTATAGTACCAAAAAATTTTTTTTTTATTATAATTAGTTTTTTTTCTCTTTATTTATTATATTTCAAATAATCATTGCAACTTTTGAAATTGCAATAGTTTATTTAAAAAGCGATTTAAGTTAAGTAATTTTTTTTTGTTGACATTTAAATTGTAACTATTTTGACCTACTAACGTAGGTCAAAATAGTTACAATTTATTGATAAATAAATTGTGTAGATAATTGAATGCTGAATCCGAAAATATATCATCTTTGCTAACAAGGCCTTGCGTTTTAAATTGAAAAAAAAAAAAAAGAAAAAAAGAAAAAACGCTATGTTAACATTATGAATAAAGGGCTGATTTTCAAAATCAATTATTTTAATTTATAGAATATTACTTGATCGCTATTTGTTTTATTATTTTTTAGATATATTTCAAACCAATTCTTGTGACATTTTGGAGTCGAAAAAGATCAAAATTGCCATTTTCAAAGTAAGTATTGTCTTTCAAATCGCATGGTAAGTTGGGCCACTCCTAGAATGGCTTTAAACTTATTTATAATCTACGAGTCTTTATTGTATTATCAATTTCTGCAATTTACTGGCAGAAATGGTTGTTATTTTGTTAAAGTAAATGCAAACAACTGCCATTTAAGCCAGTAAATGGCTAAGAAAATTGCAAATGAAAAAATTTCAGTTTTATATAAAAATTAATATAGCAAATTTTATCAATTTAATCATTATATTGTATTTTTTTAGTTTAAAATTTGAAGAAATTAAAAAATTGCAATTTTGAAAAAATTCATTTTTTTAGCTCCAATAGAATCCTTCAATTGTTTTTAATGTTTAATGTTTAATTAAATAAAAAAAATCGGAAATTTTGATAAAGTGTTAGCCGTAAAGCTTTTTACGATTTCAGTTTTGAAAAATTATTTGGAAATGCCTGGACATGTCGTCAACGATTTTCCAGTAAGTTTCAGTGTAAAAATTTTCTTTTAAAAATAAATGAATTATCAGTCAATAAATTTAATGAAAAAAATTAAAATTAAAATAAAGAAAGATAAATAAAACAATAGCATGCGATGTTGAAATTCCGAAAAAACAAAACTAATATTGGTTTTTTAAAAACCGTTCAAGTTTTTTGAAAAATGCTATATTTGGGTTTTTTTAAAAGCCGACTTCTTATGGTTTTTCAAAAAACCAAAATATGTTTTCAGTCTAAAATGAAATATGTTTTTTTGAAATGAAATATGTTATTTTATGACGAAAAATTAAAAAAACATTATTATAAACGTTATTTCACTGAATTGTAATCTAATCAACTGAAATTATTACATTACAATTCAGTTAAACAATAGTTTAATGAGTAAAACATATTATACTATACAGGCCTGTTGCAACCAGTTGGGCAGAAAGAGAATTTGCCCCCCCCCCTTTCTAATATACTTTCAAATAAATATTTTTGAAGTTAGTTTTCACAAAAAAGCAAACAATTACAATTTTAGAAATAAAATAAAAAAAAAAGATAGCGAGGACCTAATTTGTTTTCCGTATTTTCGGCGTAAATTCCTTTGAAAATTTTTTTTGACCTACTACTGTTTAAACCTACCCAGAAGTATTGCCCCCCCCTCCCCCAAATATAATTATTGTTCCTACGGGCCTGCTATATAACTAATATGTAATAGTAAAGCATATTAGCTAAAATGGGATAACATTATTATATCTTTTAAATAAATTTTTATGCAATGTTACACCAAATATCTATATGTGATAAACAATTATGTTCCAGCTATAAAAAAGATAAAGTGTTAATATTTTATCTAACAATATCAGTAGATAACTAAATCTATTGTTGGGGTTTAAAATTCAATGTTACACCAAATAAGGGATAAATAATCATTGTTACTCCATATATTGGCATAGACAATTCTACAGACAGGATTTTTTTGATTTTTTTTTTTTTAAGGAACCAGTCGGTACTTTTTAAGTATTCACTCCCCCCCCCCCCCTAATTTTATTCCTAGAGTCGTTTCTGTATATGGGGTAACATTAAAAGAAGTATGTTTTATATTGTAAATGGTAAAGTTTAATTTTAAGGGTTATCTCGCAGTTTTCTTATTATAAATTTTTATTACTATGTTTGATAAGTTTTTATATACAACTTTATGTTGTAGTATGTCAACTAGGATGTATGATTTGTTTAGTAAAATTTTCCTCGCAATAAATTAAAAATTATTTAAATTTCTTATTTGCCTTCTACTTAATGATAACTCAAGATAGCTTTTAGCAACAAAAGGCGTCATTTTGGTTTGAAAGCAATATTGGGTGTCTGAGAAAATTCTTTTTTAATACAACTATATGCACTATGGCAATCCTCCATTGGATCTTAGTAGCATATTATAAAATATCTTGTCTCTTAGACATTGTTTTGCTGAAAAAGGTGTTTTAGAAAAAAATCATGTAAACAAGGGATCGTCCATAAATTACACTCCGCAAAACTTGTTTAAAAAATATAAGTAGGAGATCATTTTGTGCAATTTTTGCTGGACTTGAAAGGTTGTTTGTATACTTGGTTTAATTATAAACTCTGCGATTAAAAACTTTTAACCCTTTGTCTTTTAATTATAATTTAAATTTCGCGCTACGTAATTTATGGACAATTCCTAAGTTTAGAAATATATTCATATTTTATGATTGGAACTCAATATTTAGTATTGAATTTTTAAAAAGTGTTTAGTTTCCTATTCTTACTAAAAAGGAGTCATGCAACTATAATCAAAGCATTGTTATCCAAAAATAGATATACTGGATAAAGAACACTACAGACTAGCTTAAATTCGGTGATGGTATGATGATATCAATAAGCAGTGTACATGCAAGCTGTGTAATGTTTGCATCATAAGAGAGCTGTTTAACATTTGGAAAAAGGCAGCTTTTTATAAAAACTTTAAAACCAATGAAAAATTAACTGAGTGGTTAATGTTAAATGAATTTTTTCATCATGAAAATATTCTGTAAAATATAAAACTTTTTATTGTATATTTAATTCATAATTTTGATATATGTGATTATTTTTCAACATTTTTTTTGATTTAAGAATAGAATCATTGCACTGTATACTTAGTATAATAAATTTATGACGAGAGTCTGGAAACGAGAGAAGAAATCCAGAACCAACACAACCAAAACTTCTTAGACATGGCTGATGTTTTTGATGTAGTAAAACAGATTTGGATTTAGGATCTAAGACTCCTACTACAAAGAAAAAAAGATGACTCAGACAATGGTTGAAAAATTAACTGTTTCAAAAAGATGAGCAGCCGTGGCGCAGTGGAATGCACTTGCCTCAGAAACGGAAGATCCGTGGTTCAAACCTCACCTCTGGCAAGTTTTGCGACATCGGTTGGGAAGGAGGTGTAAACTTCCTATTAAATGCTCTTCCGCGGTGCTCTGTGATAAGACCGTAAGGACTTCTTGGGGCACCTTAATCAACTTAAAAAAAAAAAAAAAAAAAAAAGGTTTCTTTTTAACTCAATTTTAATGATGTTTTATAGAAATGGAATGTATTCATTACAAGGTAAATAAGTTGATGTATAAAAAAAGTTCATTATATAAAAAGTTCTCATTAGCTTTTGCAATGTCGAGTAAAGAATCTGAAAATCGAAATTTTTTTTTAAAATTTTAAATAGAAAATCAATCGTTCTCATATTCAATGATTTCAAAAGCTTACTAAAGATTTCTTATGAAAGTTCCAAAATCAACGTTAAAATTGTTATTACACGTTAAATGGAAAACAAAAATGTAAAAAGAAACCCGGGAAGTTTTAGAAAATCAAGATATATTTCCGAAAAGAATTCAAAATCAACAGCAATAGAATGTAAAATCAAGAATCGATATTAAAAGCTCTCCTTTCATAAAAAATCAATCTTTGACATCAGATCTATATGTGATTAAATGTTTGAAAAAAAAACGTTTTTTTCTAATTAAAAAGGACAAACAACCAATCTTATTTTGGCCAGATCTGGCATCGATCCATAAAGGAAATGCAGGGATATAAGAAAAATAGAGTAAATTTTGTTCCAAAGGACGCTAATCCACAAAACTGTCCTGAGCGAATATTCGAATCTAATTGGGGAATCTTATATTGAGGAAAAAAGATAAATATACAAATAGTTTTTCATTTTTTTTGAGATTTATGAATTAATGCTACAAAAAAATTGACGCAAAGTAAAATTGTGGCGTTTATTACTTTACAAAAAGTTAAATTATAATATAACTTTTTGTAACCTGCAAGTATACTTGCAGGTTGTAAAGTTTAAGCCTAATTTATTTTGTTGAAATAAAAACTAATTATGTAAGCATCATTATAAAAAAAAAATCATTACAATTGATTAAGTGATTTTTTAGAAAATTCCATTTAAAATTGTCTAAATTTCAACCAATTATGGTAATATACTCTTTCCGAGGTATCAATTTAGTGTGAGAGCTGAAACAGCTATGTTATAGTACTCATCAAAACTTTGGATTACCATTGCTTGATGTTGTTGTTTGGAGGAGATTACTTCAAGTACCCCTAGAAGAAAGCTAAGAAGACCGGACTCGGAGATGATAAACAAATTACCGACCCTTCTACTGCCTTAGGGATCTTTGACACAAACCAGATTATGAATCTTTGCGCCGACACAACAGCTTTTAATATTGGAAAACATTATGCGAAGTTAGAAGCATTGCAAGTTATTTTCTTCCAAGTCTACTGTCGACTGTGCAGATATAATACATACTTTACAACAAACTCAATCAACCCTAATAAAAAAAAAGCATCAAGATCTTTGGCCTAAGATTGAAAAAAGTAAAAATGCATAGCTGCTTTTGAAATAAAAAATTTGACAGAGCGTGTTTTACCTTGGAGCAGATTTGCCAAACTTCAGGTTTTAGTGGACAGGTTCATGGCTAACTCATTGCATCTCTTAGCAACGCAAATTACCAGGAATTAAAACAAGCAATTTAGTTTCATTAAGATTCAAATGCTACGGGATGTAACAGATAATATAGTGGTTTTGACTGTTTGTTCTTCCTGAAGGACCCACTATCAGCTTAGGCTACAATTATTTCACAGCATTATTGTCACAGATCATGGTAGATTCACTTTATTCCAAAAGAATGGAAAGATTAATTTTTATTTTAATTTCAAACATCGAGCACTGTTAGAAGTGCATAGAAATGACAGTTAAAACTCACAATCAAAAACTAATAACTTAAAGTATTTATTAAAGGGTTGAAATCGTAGGCTAACCTAGTAAAAAGTATATATTAAAGGGTTTAAATCGTAGACTAACCTAGTAAAAAGGAAATAAAAGATGCATTGAATAAATAAAAAAGAAAATGTTAAGGTAAAAAAAAAAATTAATTCACAAAAATAAAGTTGTCAAAAAGATTTTGACAACTTTTGATAAAAAATGTAGTATTATACATTAGTTATGATTTTTCTTATGATTTCTTATGACAAATCTTATGATTCCACAAGAATGTCGGAGATTATTTTATAATACTAATAGTGTTCATAGTATATGTTATATGAATATGTTAAAATTATATAATTGTTAACTATATAATTGTTAATTATGTAGTTGTACATATAATATGTTAAAATAATAAAATAATATGTTAAATTAGATAATTATGAACATAAGAATAATAAATATCAAACAAAAAACGAAAGTTAAATTTTCTTAACATGTAAAATGGGAGATGGAACTTTATAATTCTCATGTTACTAAATGCTAATTTGTCTTTTACCAATCTATAATACTTAATAAATAATAAATAATATATTCTCTATGCAGTCAGTTTAACAAATTTGATTTTTTAGTCATTTAATTTCAACATTACAAAAGGGAGATAAAACTCAATTATTATAACTTCACCAATTGTGTCCACTAATAAACTTTATATGCACATTAGTTTCAAAAGTTGTTTTAATTAAATGATTATGAGCGCTATTAGTATATTTAAAATTCTTTTCATTTATACTTTACATTAAATGTTTTTATTTTACGTTTAAAAACTCAATAAAAACTCAAACGCAACAGTAAAAACAAAATATATAAACCAGAAAGAATTGACATACCGTCTTTTCTCATTCCAACTTTGACGCATTTTTTCAATCGGCAATATTGACATTGGTTTCTGTGATTTAAGTCAATGGAACAGTTTTGAAAGGCTCTGCAAGTATAAGCTAAGTTTCGTCTAATGCTTCGTTTGAAAAAACTTTTGCAGCCTGCAACATTTATACATTAATACATTATTTTTAATAACAACTTCAAAGGTTTTTGTTTTTGTTTTTTATTTTTGTATACACAATAATCCCAAACCTAGCACGTAGTCCTGTGCAAATTTCTAGTTATTACCACTATATCACCATAAAAGATTAAATGGAAAAAAAAACATATTATCTAATATCGTAGATCACTTTAAAATGCTTTAGGTTTTATTTTAGGTGATTATAATGTGTTTTAGGTTAACGTAATACTTTTATGTCATAAATATTTAAAGTGTAAAAATAACACATTAATAAGTAGAATGGATAAAAGTAATCTACCTTCGCAAGTGTAAACTCCATAATGTTTTCCTGAGCTTTTATCACCGCAAACTCCACAATCTATTGGTTTTGATTTAACCTCTTGAATTATTGACATATATCCATTAGCATGATCAAAAGACGAATTATTGTTTTGATTGTTATGACTCACGCTTGCATTAGATGACATAATGTAAGATAAGCTTCTTTTACCAGTATTCTATCCATTAGTTAATACGTAATCCAGGATAGAGATTGACTCATAATAAAAACAGAGAAATTAGTGTATTTATTTTTTGCTTCTAATTATCTAAACTAACTGCTTTTAATCGTAAATTAAAGACTTATTGCTGATCGCTGTTAATATTAAGGATTTATGTAAATGCTGCAAACAAATTCTCCAAAACGTGCTAGATTTGCAAAGAGCTCTGTTTTTGCACAAAACCTGGGATTTGCGTTTAAAGGTTGCCCGCACGCCTTGAATGAGCAAGCTTGCGAAAGCTTAACGGTGGGTTTTTTTTGGTTTCTACAATCAATAGTTTTTATTATATTTTGTGAAGAAAAATTTAGCAAAAAACAATAAAATTTAAATTTTGAAAAAAAAGATTTTAAAATCATTTTTTTTTTAAATTTCGATTAGCTTTTTTTATTAAAATACAATTATAACAATTAAAAATAAGTATACAAACAAAAAAGTTTGTTAGGCGTGTAAAAACCAGTCTTGTTTAATAATGCACTTAATTGCGAGTGTTCGTTACGTTAATTATAAACTTGTCTGGTTTATTAGTTTCGCGATTGCCGACCTTTCATTTCGTTATTTTTTGTTTTAAATTAAGTTAACGAAACTTCCTAACGGTTTCGTTTTTTCAAAACAACGTAGAATAAAACGAAGAATTTAATGAAAAATACTTCTCCGATAAACTTTCGTATTTTTGAGAAAAAGCTTGAAGAAGTTATTTAAACGAATCATACTAAAAAAAAATGTTTAACCATGTTATTTTAAGTCAAACAACATAATAAGTAATAATAAAAAAAAATACAAGTAATAAAATTCTGAATAAAAGTTATTAATTATTAATAAAAAATTTTAATCATATAACTTAAACTAAGTTTTCGCACAGGTTCTTGGGATAGAAAATAATTAATACTTTTATAGAAGACAGGACAAGATGGTAAACGTTATTAAAAATCCTGAGTTTTTGAAATACTGTCAATCTTGAAACCATAATATTTTTTCAGTATGTTTGATTTATCATAATAATTCATTGCCTGGAGGAGTTTTCAGGTTTCAAAAACATTTTTTTTTTTAAATATCAAAATGTGAAGTTTATAAAATTGTCATCTGGTCACGTGATTGGGGCAAAATGCGTGAACTTCCGGGTTAAATGCACTTCCGTGGTACTCTGTGACAAGACCGTTAAGTCTTCTTGGGGCACCTAAATAACAAAAAAAAAAAAAGAAAAAAAAAAAAGCGCTCTGAGTATAAAGTTTTTTGGGGTTCTAAAAAACAAGACCATTTTTGTAACAAAAAAGTGTAAAACTTGTTTCCATTTTATTCATACATAGCTGTGTTATGTATGTCAATATAGCATGGGGCACTAACCACAAATCTAAATTAGAACCACATTTAACTTACGTCAAAAACACGCTTCAAGAATAGTATACAACAAAAACAAATTTACTCATGCTCAGCACTATATATATATTACAAATAATTTTTTATTAAAATATTTTTTTAATATACTATTCTTTTAAATATGGTTTTAAGTCTAGTTCCAGAACATTTTACAGCATTATATTGTTTAAAAAACAATATAAATAAACACAATACAAGAGCAACTTTATGATACCGTTTGAAACAAAAAGACTAAATTAAAAATAAAAATAACAAAAACCCCCCCAATAAAAATGTAACTTATCTTTTAACAGGAAACAACAAATAATAATAATAATAAGAATAATAAGAATAATAATAATAATAACTTTATTCATTCATAGAACAAAAATAAAAACTAAATTGATAGTATTTGTAATAATTGTAATAATAACAGTAATAATAAAAACAGCAGTGATGAAAGTAACAAGTATTAATGACAAAAACAATAAAGTTTTTATAAAAATAGTAAGAAAAAATAATAATAATAAACTAAAGGAAGTTAATAATGATAAAAAATTAAAATAATTTTTTTTTTAGAATTGGTTTAAATTTATTTTGTTTTAAATAAAGAAATGAAAATAAATTATTTTTGAAGTTTCATCTTTTCAAACTCATTCACAATGCACACAAGACTTCAATTCCATTCACTGATGCACTAATGTTTAATTGAATACTTACCATACCTCAAAGTTTTACACGGAGGTACATTTAATTTTCTATTATTGATGCTTCTAGTTTAATGTGAATGTATAAATCGAGTCTCAGTGAAAAAGGTTGCAATAGAGGAAGGTAAATTTTTATTAAGGGAACCATTAACAAAAAGAAGATTAGCAAATTTAACTAGTGCTAACAAGGTAGGAGTTTTAAGTTTTTTGAAGAATTTTGAAGTTTCTGTATTATGGAGTTGAAAATTAATTATTCGGATTGATTGGCGCTGAGCTGATAACAATTTATTATTATTACAGTTGCCAATTTGTCCCCAAACTTGACAACACTTATTGAGATAAGATTGAAAAATTGCAAAATACAGATTCATAAGGGTAGTTTTATCGACATAATGGCGAATTATTGAAAGCATGCCATTCGCTCGATTAAGATTTTTACAGAGTACATCTATATGAAAATTCCATAAGAGGTTCGAATCTATAAAAATACGAAGGTATTTAACAACGTGTGTTGGATATAAACGTCTATTACTAATATTAGTTTTAGTAATATGATTGTTTTATGAAATTTTTTGTCTTGAAATTGAAAAAAATATTAGCTCAGTTTTTTCCAAGTTCAGAGAAATTAAGTTTGCATTTAGCCAATAAACTAAACTTTTTAGGTCTAAGATTATATTCTTACATAAGGAATGATGAGACTTATTATTATATTAATATGCAATTAGTTTCATCAGCAAACAGATGGACTGATGAGAAGTGGACAGAGTTATTTAGATCATTAATATAAATCTAAAACAATAAAGGGCCAAGAACAGAACTCTGGAGAATACCACAAACTATATGTTTGTTATTTGATTTGTAACCATTAATGATAACAAACTGCTTTCGATTTGAAAGATAAGATTAAAACCATTTACAAGCAACTCCTCGGATACCGTAATGTTCAAGTTAAAAATTAAAATGGTATGATTAACGGTATTAAACGCTTTTTGTAAGTCGATAAAAACACAACCTACAAAATGACCAGTATACTGTGCCTTTTTTATTTTTTTGTTTATACTTATTCAAGTGTGGCAAGTAGAGTGTTGAGTATAATCTAGAGTACATTAGTTTTTCAAGGACCTTGCTAATGTTAGAAAGAATTGAAATTGGTTTATAGTTAGTACTTGAGAGCTTTGAGCTATTTTTATATACTGAAATAACACAAGATAATTTCAAAATGTCTTACAAAACAGTCTTTAGAGTTTTTAGATTATTAAACAAAGAAAAATTTTTTTTAAATAGATATATTTTGTAAATAGATATTTTAGAAAAGCTTAAGATAAATGCTTTTGGTAACTAATTTATTTATGTCTTTGTTGTTTAATATGTGTTCTTATTTTTTTAATTTTTTGATCCTTAGACTTTGGTTTTGCGTTCTGAAGTTTATTATTTTTTTAAAAAAGGAGTTAAATCATGAATTTTCAATAAATAAAAATTAATTATTGCCGTGCTTTTAGAAGACTATGTTTTAGTTAATTCCGCTTCTTTTTATTTTTTAATAATAGATGTTTTATTTATTACTTTACCAATTTTAGGTTTGTTTATTTTAAATAGCTAACGGAATTGCTTATTTTTAAATTAAACTTTATATTTATGGAACTTATCAAGGGGTTTGGCGATAAGACATATTAGTCTTTTTCTTAGCCCTGCTACCTATATCTCTTCTTATAAAAAAAAGATATGCATTAATTCAATATTATTACTCACTTAGGGGTTATCCATAAGGTACGCACGCTATTATTTTAATTCCCCCACCCCCCAACACTCAGGAAATATTGATGTCTAATAACATCTGTACTAAAATTAATTGAATTTTACTGATATAGTTACAACTTTTAAATGATCAAAGTGTAATAACATCTGTGCAACTACATCTGTAGATTTTAAGATGAAGTTATCTTTAAGATGAATTAACTAATAATCCATTATTTTAATCAGATGTTATTACATATAGAAATTTTTTTAGACGTAACTACATCTGGAAAAAAACATTAACTATTAATACATTTACTATTAATGTTAGGGGGTTGAATTTTCAGATGATATTGGACAGATGATATTAGAGTAAAAGAAAAACACAGATGATCTTGGACAAAAGTGTACAGATGATCTTGGACTACTCCACAGATATTGTTGCACTGATGTAGTAATTTTTACCTTATAGACATTTCTTAATTTCGTAAAAAATTCACCAACATTGTCACGATTGAAAACTGTGCTTTGTGCCAAGCTTGGGTCATCTGGTATTCTCAATGCCAGTTTAGGGTTTCTATCGAGAAAACCTCTGTACCAGACGCGGCCGACTTGCTTGGTTTTATCCCATGTGGAGGATGGTGTCCATGTGGTATCTTATCTGTTGCAGTATAAGAGTTTGCCAATTTGCGCAGTTGCATTACAGATAGACCGTAATACATCTTAGACATGTCTTCCAAAAAGATACCATATTCTTTTTCCTGATCTCCAAAAAGATACCATTTGATTTCCTGATCCGATGCTTTAGAAACATTTTAGCTGCATCTAAAGAATAAATATGAATAAAATAAATACATTAAAAATGATTTTTTGAGAAACACAAAGTCGCTTAGTGTTTCTCAAAAAAAAAATTCTTTACGAAATATTTAAACTTTTTTTTAAAGACTTTTTTAAAATTTTTTTAACTCAAAACAAATTATTTCTAAATTTTTTTTTTGAATAGTTTGAATTAATATATTTTATATTTTATTCATTATCTTTTGAATTTTCAAAATATATTTCCATCATTTTTATAGTGATTTTAATGTTATAGTTATGATTATGGTCGCCAGTACTTTTTTATTATGAAATTAAATCTTACTTTTTTGATTCAATTGTCATTAAAAGTCTTTAGTTTAGTTGAGTTTTTTTCTTAAAATGTTTAAATTTTCTAATCTTTTTATAAGAGTGTTTGATATAAAAATTAAAAGCTGTAACGGGTGTCAAAAGCACTGAACCTCGTCCACTTAAACTCAATCTCGCCCACTGGGCAACATTATATACAGTTGTGCAAAATCAAGTCTCGTTAGTTAATTTGTAGGCTAGATATTAGTGAAGATCTACATCCCCACCTCTCGCTTTAACCATGTTAATTTTCAAGCGAGGACTTAGATAAATAATACTATAGTAAAAAATGTTATATCGATTTAACATAATCTTTAAAAAGCAAAAATTTTTAACATATGTTAAAAACCATAAGTAAATATTTGTAACCAAACCCTAATCCTAGGCGCGAGTAACATACGGCGGTAATGTCCAGGACCTGGAAGTTTCTAAGTAAAAGCTGTTTGTTGATATTTCCAAGTAAACTTCAGGCAAATTTCTGCAATATTAGTTTGTATAACATGCTTAATCTGTGCTTACCCACCCGGCAAGGTTTGATGCATTAGGCTATAATATATTCATTGTGTGGGCAAGATTGAGTTACTTTGGGTAAGTTGGTAAGAAAACAATTTTAAGTATAACCTAATGTTAGATTATGCTTAAAATTGTTTTCTTCCCAACCTACCCAAAGTAATTTGATCTCGCCTGCAGAATGAATATATTCTCGCCTAAAGATAATTTTCAATAGTATAATAATGTGTGTTTTGTTTGAAATAGTATACCATTTCAAACAAAATAAACATTATAATACTAACAGAATAAACTATGGAAAACAATTAAAACTATAACTTAAAATGCACAACAACAACTTAACTCGGTTGAGTTAGATAAACTAATTTGAAATCAACAATTTAGGCAGCGGAAATCTTTTCACAAGTCAACAAAATTTAATTGGCAGATATTTCATTAATTACAATTTCTTTGAGGTCAATGGTCTGAGGTCAAGGTTAGTATGATTTTAATTAAGACTAGTTTGCTGCTTTAATGTCTTTTTGTTGATGTAGTGGGGTTTTCGCTGACTTCAATCAAGAAGAGTGGGCGGGATCGAGTGATCAGATTGATAACATTAAGTTACCCTATTTGAAAACGATACGACTAATTTCAATTCTGCGGAACACAATAATTTTGAGTTAGAAACTAGGAGTGCACCCATGCCTATACGCGGATGATGCCGATTGGTACAGGTCACTACCAATGGATCGGCAACTGCCCTAAATTTAAATTTATATTATTTTTAGTAGGTAAATAAAGATCGTCTTCAATTATATATATATATATATTTAAAAGCAATAACTATTTTCTAGGAATTAAACTTTGAAATAAAACTTGGTAAAAAATAAATCCACAATGAACAAAGCAACCAAAGGTCTAATCTGGAAATATTTTGATATTGATGAAAATGAATTAAGTTATAAAAAAATATAAAGGTCACTTTAAATCAAATTTTTCAAAGAAGTTATACTGTTCAAATAAAACAATAAAATTTAAAAGCTATACTCAAAAAACGTTGCAAGTCATTAAAAAAGTAATTGGAGAAAAAAAACTTAAGCTAAATGGTCTTCCAAAAAAACTAAATTATCATCATCAAGATATAACAGAATCTATAGTTGCTGAAACATTTAATGAGGTGTTTGTCAATGCAGGTTTATATTTAGCATCAAAATTAAAACACAGTGAGGTTAACAAGGAGAAACACTTGGTTCCTAGAAAATCAATAATAGAAAATGCTGAATTAAGTGAAAAAAGTTATTAGATGCTGTGCATTTATTAAATTAAACAAAACACAAGGACTGGATAATGTTAGTAGTAATGTTGTAATTAAATGTATTTTCTATATTAAAAAAGTTCTTTTGCATACATTTAATCTTTCGTTTGAACATAGAAATTTTTCAAAAAAACTTATAATTGCAAGGGTAATAGCAGTTTTTAAATCTGGAGATGATACTAATATTTATAACTATAGACCTATTTTCATTTTTCTTTGCTTCTCGAAAGTACTAGAACGCATTATGTATAACAAATTATACTCATTTTTAAAATAAAATTATATTCTTTATAACGAACAATTTGCCTTCAAAGCAGGGCATTCTATTGGTCATGCAATTTTTCATCTCATACAGATTTTTTTTAAAGGTTTTGACAAAAATATGTTCACTTTAGATGTTTTCATTCAGCAATGAAAAAAATAACAATTAGAAAATTACTTGCGGCGTTATATTAGGGTTATATTATATACCTATATTAGGGCCACTTTTATTTTTAATCTCCATTAATGATTTAAGCAAAGCTCCTAATAACCAAGATTCTGCCTTATTTGCTGATGACAAATTTTATTTTATTCTCATAATGATATAACAACATTATTTAAAACGGTCAAAATTGAACTTCTAAAACTAACCGAATGGTTAAATATGAACAAACTTTTAATTAATTTAACTAAAACTAAGTATGCTATTTTTCATCGTTTCGATAAAAAAATAAAATCCCTCTTGCACTTCCAAAACTTATTCTTGGAAAATAAATCGTAAAAAGAGAATGTTCAATGAAATTTCTAGGTCTAATTTTAGATGAAAACCAAAGACCACTTAAACATAATTGAAAATAAAATTTTTAAAAATATCGGATTACTCTATAAAGCAAAACCATAGTTAGATCAATCAAGAGTGAAATACATATATTACTCATTTATTCATTCCTATCTTAATTATGCAAACATTGTTGTTACTTTCTAAATTAACTTTTTATTTTCTTTTTTTCATTTTTTTGTTGTTGTTGTGGTTGTTGTTGGTTTTTGTTTTCTTGAATGAATTTTTAGAATTTTCTTTTAATGAATAACTTTGAAATTTGAATATATATAGCATTGCATGACCCAGGGCCGTCCCGAATGGGGATGCAGGTGGCGTCCCTCCGCCCAAAGCTGTAATATAAGTTTTTGAGTTGACACATTGACCAAGTTTTGAACTATTGTCGGCAAATTGCAAATGTTGAGAACCTATATTTTTTCTTTCGGTGTTTCTAGTTGGCAAAAAAATACACACACACCCTCCCCTATGGTAGACCTCTTCGGTTATAGAGATTAAAATACTTCCTTAACTTTTATTAAAAAATAACTTTGAAAGTCTCTAATTCGCTATCGGAGTTTTTAACATTGATGAAATAGATGTGCGGAAAAGATCTGGATTGGTTCTGCAAAACTTAACATTTTTTGATGTTATTAATATTAGCATGCAGACAAAGTTTGCTTTTTAAAGTAATAACTACACTGAGGATCTTTGTGTCGTCTTCATACATTATTTATTTACATACAATCATTTTTACTGCTATTGAGTTTTGGTAAATCACAGAGACTTTAAATCGGGTTGGACCAAAAACTGAGCTCCTGAGGAACGTAATAAAAATAACAGAATTATTTGCAGACAAATTCAGCGTTGACATTGGGAGAGGTGACTGTTATAAATCTACTGCTCTAGTAGATTTATAACAGTCAAGTGCCTCAGGGTTTTTTTATACATATTTATAATCAAACAAAATGTTAAAAAAAGAAGCAAAAGTGCGTTGAGCGAATTGAGACTTTGATTATGAGGCTCAATAGCAAAGATGAATATAGAAATATTCGCGGGCGCATTTCTGTATTTAAAGTTTCTTTTAGCACAAACGTATAAAAATTTTAATAAACAAGATTTTTAAAACCATTTATTTTTTTCATACATTTTCAACTACCACTAAGTCATCTTCATTAACTTTTTTATTAAATGGTTATTCTGTTGGGGATCGTCCATTAGTTGCGCAGCGCTTGATTTAACTGGTGGACAAAACAATAAAGATCAAAAATTTTCCCTCATAGAGTCTATGATTAAACCAAATATAAAAATAGCCCTTCAAGCCCAGTGAAAATCGCTACACAAAAGAGCAAATAATCTCCTACTTTTATTTTTTAAATAAATTTTGTGTTGCTTAATTTATAGACGATCCCTTGTTTTTTTTTTTTAATTTAATATTTGCTATTTAAAGGACTTTTTAAGCATATAAAATTTCTAAGATAAATTAAATCGTTAATAATTATTAAGTAAACAAATTAAAAATTAAAAAAACAAAAAAATCTATCAGCAATAAACATATTCTTTAAGTCTAATAACAACTTCACTTTTATCTGGAAGCACTTTTCTTTTATTCAACGAAGTTGGAATTAACCAGTAAACGTAAATAAGGTTTAAAAAACAGCAGAGAGAAATTAAGAAAAAAACAAAGTATTGATTGAATGGAAATCCAAGTCTATGATGCTCAACATTTGATAATGACCAGCTGTAAGAAACTCCAAATATTGTCGGTCCCAGTGCCCTAAAAAACGAAATACTTATGTTAACACTTATGCAACAAATAAAAAATAATTATGCAACAAATCTTTGACATTTGGCGATAAAAAAATTTGAAAAGTATTTATTTTGTGCGTTTTAACATAAAAAATTAGACATATCTATCTATCTATCTATCTATCTATCTATCTATCTATCTATCTATCTATATATATATATATATATATATATATATATATATATATATATATATATATATATATATATATATATATATATATATATATTCCTTGGTGCCATGTTGTTTCTCATCTATATTAATAATCTGCTTGACAATCTTGCTGGGTGGTTTCTGATAGTGGTGTATCATAATCCGGATTAACATACCCAATCCGGATTATGATATAAATCGGCCCGATTTAATCGGGTTTATTCCAAAAAAAAAATACTTGGAAAAATTAAATTTAAAATTTAAAAAACTCAACACTAATATAAACATTTGGTGAAAATTTAAAGTATTTACATTGAGTAATTACATTGTACTTTTATTAATATTTAATAACAGTCGTCAGTCATGAGGCAATGTTATTTATTTTCAGTACTCACTGTTCTGTAGTTTTTTGTAATCTACTAGTTACTAGTTTACAGCTCAGTAATTTGTTATTACATTAGTACTTATTACGTGTCGTATCGTAATTTGTATTATATCATTATATCATATTTTATATATATCATATTTTGTTATTAAACTGTTGATATTTTAAAGTTTACTTATTAAAAATGTCTCAAATTTGGACAAGTTTTACCAAAGGTATTAAAAAACACAACAAGCACTTAGTATTTTGCAATGCCTGTGGAAAATCATTCAAAACTTCAGGCAGTACAGGTAAATTATAATAAAAATGAAAAGATTTTATTCTAGAAATCTAAAACAATAATTTAAATATCTATAATATAGGTATGTGACTTTTATTTATTTTATTTAAGTAATTATTAATTACCATTTGCACGTATATTAAATAAAAGCAACTACTAAGTAAGTAGCAATGATTTAACTTAATCAGTAAGTAGTACTTACTGATTAAGTTAAATCATTGATTGTGTGTGTGTCATACTGTCATGTGTGTACTGTGAGCAGATGACTTTTAAATAGCTACTTTTAATTGTGATTAATTTGTATTTGTATTTGTATACCATGCATATTATGGAATCACATGCGAACCAAACACAATATAAGTGATGGACTTTCTCGTAATAAACCAACAAAAAGGTAATTATTTTATT
Organism: Hydra vulgaris; assembly: GCF_022113875.1. Taxonomy (NCBI): domain Eukaryota; kingdom Metazoa; phylum Cnidaria; class Hydrozoa; order Anthoathecata; family Hydridae; genus Hydra; species Hydra vulgaris. The sequence continues at coordinate 16,639,988 of NC_061164.1, forward strand.
TGGATGTATCGACATTGCTAATATGGCCCATAAATTATTTTAATGTATTCAACATGTTATATAAGTTACAATATTAGTTATACTTTGTAATATGATTTGTAATTTGTATGTATTCAAATTTAATAATAAACTTAAATAATTATTAAATATATTTTAAGCTACTATTACATTAAAGTATATTAATATATATTACATTCATCCAAATAGATATTAAAAGTTTTAATTTAAAATTTTAATTTAAAACATTACATTGGAGTTTCTAAAGTACAAAATACAAAATATTTTATTATATATTTAAATTCAAAACTGAATTATGTTTTTAGATTATTAAAAAATGATGACGATGACATTGATGATGATCTGCAAAATACCTCTAAATCATCAAATGAGACTGATATTTATGATAATAATAGTATTAATACTGAAGTTAGCTGTTCACCATCAACATCTACAACAAGAGTATCAGAATCTGGAAACATAGGACTATTAACGCAGCCAAAGATAACAGAGATGTTCTTTTCACCATCTGTATCAGCCAAAAGACAAGAGCAAATAACAGACAGTCTTGTAAAATTTATAGCCAAAGATATGCTACCACTCTCAACAGTGGATGGTGTTGGATTTGTTGAGTTTATGAATAAAATATCACCAAATTATGAAATATTAAGTCGGTTTACAATCAAAAGAAGAATTCAAGGACTGTATGAGACAGAAAAACATAAAGTAGCCACTGAAATACAGAAAATAGACTCAATAGCATTAACTACTGACTGTTGGACAAGTACAGCTATGGAATCTTACATATCAGTTACTGCACATGGCATAACTAAAAACTGGAAAATAGTCAATTATATTATTACAACTGAATTAATGGATGAGCGGCATACCAGCATAAATTTAAAAGACAAATTAGTTGATATTATGAAGGAATGGGAAATTGATACAAAAACTATATGTATTGTGCATGACAATGCGGTAAATATTAAGAATGCCGTTACTGCAATGGCTCCAAACATTAAAAGTAGGACATGTTTTGCTCATTCGTTACAGTTATGTGTCAAGAAAGGCTTGGAAGAAAATGAAATAAAACAAATACTAATTACTGCATCTAGAATCGTTTCACATTTCAAACACTCAACAGTAGCAATCAAAGCACTCCAAGTAGTACAGAAAAAATTAAAAGTGCCAGAAAAAAATAATTCAGCCTGTTAAAACTAGATGGAATTTGATTTATGCAATGGTTGAACGACTTATTGAGTCTCGACAATGTATAAGCATAGTTTTAAATGATCGTAATACCACTACTAGAACAACAGCAATATCACTGGAACTCAGCGAAAGTAAATGGGAGCTATTGGAGCAGTTAGTAAAAGTGCTCAAGCATTTCGATCTTGTTACTAAAGTCTTGTCATCTGCAACTCCAACTGTACATACTAAAAAAGTTGTACAACTCCATATAGTTGATATGGAGTTGTACAACTGTGCAACTCCATATCAACTGTACATACTATTTTAAAAAAAATTGCCCAACACTATTTGACTCCCAACGAATCTGACCTACATAAAATTAAAATATTAAAAGAAACATTGTCACAAGAGTTCAAAGCAAGATTTTTTAGTCAAATGCACAGTGATTCTATATTTCTTTTAAATATTGCTTTACTTTTAGACCCACGTTATAAAAATGTTTTTGATGATGAAAGTGATATTTTAATTACCTTAAAAGATTTTATTATGCATCAATTTAATTATGCAGATTCTTCAGTTAATGATTCTATTAATCAGCCAAGCTCCATGGTATCTGCTTTAGATATTTTATTTCCCCAAAATGACAGTGGTGAAGATGTTAATCAACAAAATGAGCTTGAAAAATATTTAAGAGAAAACTGTATCAACAAAAATGCTTGTCCATTAACATGGTGGGCTGAAAATAACAAAAGATACCCAATGATTTCGAAACTTGCCAAAAAATATTTATGTATACCATCAACATCTACTCCGTCTGAAAGAGCTTTTTCCACTGCAGGAAACATTATAACTCCAAAAAGAAATTGTCTGGCTGGTGAAACAGCCAAATGGTTAATATTTCTTTCACATAATGCTTAATTATAATTTATATATTATTTTATTTTTTATAACTTGAAAAAATGAAAAAAATATATTAATTGATTAGAAAAATCAATAAAATAAACTTTAACACCTTTGACTTGATTGACTATATATGCTGCTATTACCCTGTGGCCTCTGAAAAGAATATTTTACTTTCCTAAAATTAGAAATCTTTCCACAATAACTGGTCAATAGTCAATCGTAGACAATTTAAAAAACTATTAAATTCGTTAAGTATTACTCTGCTTACAATATGGTTATATAAATATTTTTAAATACCTTCATACTTAAACGGTTTTTTTGTAATAAGTTGCTTTTAACTTGTTAGATCTATATCTAAAAAAAAACTGTAATGATTGTTAAACTAGCCTCTGAAGTACAATTTGTTTGTGGGATCCTGCAACCTGGTGGCACAATAATTGCAGTAGAGTTCTTCTTTTTACGTCTGAAAACACTAACATTCTTACTTTTTTAGATGAGGATGATTAAGATATCGTTTATAACAGCAAAAAACAGTTGAAAAAATAATAATGATAATTATTATAAACGGTGTTCGTACATTTTTTAGACTGTATACTGTATATTTTTAATTTATTACAAATCAAATATTTTCATCATTTTTCTAACATACATAAAGATGTGGGAAAAATGCAATAAACACTTTACAACTGTTCTAGCATCTTCTGCAGTATGAGTTGGTCAACAAGAATATTTCAGCAACTCAAACTTTCAGCTGGATTTTTTTTTATTTTTAAAATTTTTTAATAAGTCTCAAGAACTACAGGCTCTTAGGAGTAGGCAGGTAGGAGGTAGTTAGGAGTAGGTACAGGCTCTTAGGAGTAGGCAGGTAGGAGGTAGTTAGGAGGTAGTAGGCTCTTAGGAGTAGGCAGGTAGTTTTTTAATTTTAGTTTTATTTGAAACTCTCCCTTAACCCTATACTTTGAAATATGAACTTTCTTTAAACAAGGCTGTTGTGTAAAAATCAATGTTGAGCACATTACTTCCAGAATTGTAGGATGGATTTGAACCTGGATCCTTATGATTGTGAGCTAAATATTTTACCACTGGTCTACTACTAAAAACTTTGAATACTTATAATACTTTGAAACATGTTAAGAAACAAAAGCATTATTTTTTTAGTTTCAAAACTTTTTTTTCTAAAAAAACAATCTTACAGTAGTTGTGCTGGTGACAATTAACTTCCACGCACTGTTATTGTCATTTTCTTACTTATTGTTGACCATGTCTTCAGCAATTCAGCATTCAGAATTATTGCACTGTATAAACAGTCTTATCTGTTTTACACAAACATCCTTAGCCAATACCCCAATATTTTATGAGTTAAAATTGTGGGCAATTTGGTAGATTGTGGGCAATTTGGTGGATTGAGCTTTTTTGAGTCACAAAACTCTACACTTTTTAACTACATATTGCTGATGAAATTGTAAGAGAATTATTTTGCCATATTTCTCCACAAATTTGTATTTATACTTGTTGCTTACACTGCCACCGAAAATTGAAGTATAATATATGTCATTAAAAAGTTGATGAAAGTCATACTTTGTGCTTTTCATCAATTTCCTGTTGTCCATCAAGTCTTGTTGCCCATCATAATGCAGCCATTTAATTTCGTCAAAACTTTGGTGTAGAGTTTTTATGCTCATATTTTGAAAGTGAAATTTTTTCAGAACGATTTGGCTCTTTAATTGCTTAGAAAGACTTATAGTTGAGTATTTCTTCGATAACAAGTCAAAACTTATTCTACACTATGGTTTTCATCTTCTTGTCCAGCTGCTATATCTATTCCTAACCATTTTTTTTCATATTTTTCTAAAGAAAATTTTTCTTAATAACAAATGTATATTTATTATTGCAAGAAATTGATGTAAAAAGGTACTTATCTGATGCTAAGCATCATTAATCTCAGTTTACTAAATCTCATATCTTATCTCAGAAGTTAGGCTCTAAAGACTTTTGGAAAATCTTTAACAGCCTTATTAATAAAGGTAGGTCTAACATTCCATCTCTCATTCATGAAACTGATCTTATTGCCTCTGCCAAGGATTAGGTAGAACTATTTATAAAGAATTTTTTTTCTAGTTCAACTCTTAAATCTTATAGCCATACTCTTCATTCCATCCAATTAAACAGGTTAACCCATTGTTAGATATTCAAATCACTCCAGTTTCCATTGTTAAAGTCTTCATTTTCACTTCATTTTCACTTCAGTTTCCATTGTTAAAGTCTTGTTATTGTTGTTATTATTATTGTTATTTTTATTATTGTTATTATTACTATTATTATTATTATTATTGTTATTATTATTATTATAGTATATACTTTTTATAATCGCAACTATTATTTTTTTTGTTACTATAATCACTACTATTACTTTATTATTCCTACTTGTATTATAGTTATTATTAATATCTCAACCTTATTTTTATTAAGTCTGACAGGTGTTTACTTTATATAAGTACAAATTACTATTTGTAAATATCTTTGATATATATAACAACATTATTCAAAATATATTTGATTAGATTTTTATTTGATTTGCGTAACATTTAAAAAAATTATATGCAGATCGTGACATCATTATTTGCGATCCTAAAGTAAAATATCAAACTTCTACGACTTGTGGTCCAGATTTTCTGTAATCATAAGAATTTCTGTCTTATAAAAGTATTCTCCAGATCTTTCTTCAATTTTCTTTAAACTATTTATTAAATGCTTGACTGAATTTTGTTTTTCTACCTGCTGGAAAATTACATCTGTGGTTCCAATTTTTAAAAACTTCTGACCTCTTCAACTATTATCTGATCAGTTTTCTATCTTTTATTAGCAAGGTCTTTGAGTCTTTGATTAATAAATTTCTAACATCCAATCTTCGTCAAACAATTGTCAGATAATCAATAAGATTTTCAATCCTCTTGCTTTATGGCTGACTTGCAACTGCAGTGACTAAAAGATTTTATCGTGCATAAGATGGAGGTGGCAAGCCTATGGCTATTGCTCTTGAAAATCTAAAGCTTTCTACAAAGTTTGGCATGCTGGACTTCTCCATAAGTTTATTTCATATGGTGCATCTGGGAAAGCTTTTGAGATGATCAAATTATTTTTTTCTAACTGCTTTATAAAAGTCATTCTCAAAGGGTAACACTCATCTTCATTTTCATTAACTTCTGGGGTACCTCAAGGTTTAATGCTTGGTCCTGTTTTGCCTATTATCTACATTAATGATCATCCTGACAACATTTCATCTAAGTGGCTCTATTTAATAATGACTAAACTTTATACTCCTGACTTGACAAAAAATCCTCTCTTTTTGATCACTTAGAACAGGCAGCTGATCTTAAATCTGAACTAACTTCTGTAACAGATTAGAGCTTGCAGTGGCTTTTGAATTTTAACTCCAAAAAACTCAGTTATTTACTGCAAACAAATATCACAATATGGTCCACATTCCTCTATTAATGAATGCCAACCCTCTTACTGAGACCTCTTCTTTATGTCTTCTTGGACTATCATTAACTACTGACCTTTCATGGAAACCATACATACATTTAATTGCTAAATAAGCATCCGCTAAGGTTGACTCTCTTTATCATGTTTACCATTATCTTACTCCTGACTCCATTCTCAACCTCTACAAATCTCTTTGTCACTGTATGCAATACTTTAATCATATTTGGGCTGTTCTTCTAATGATACTCTTTCTTTTCTATTGGGTGGACAACTTTAAATTGAGATTTCTCTAAAACCTCAAATGGTTTATTTCAATTTTTTTTAAATTAAAAGTTACTTCTTTATCTTTAATGGTGTTGATAAACTTTTGTTTACAAATTAATGATTTGCAAAATATTTCGGAAACAAATTGAGGTGCGGAAAAAAGTAATGAATTTTTTTGCAAAAATCAATCAACTTCATATCGCTTGATTGCTAAACGCACAAATGTCCCAAAATCTACAGTCATAGATGTTATATATTGGTTCAAAATTACTCAAAGCTTCGAAAGAAAACTTGGAAGTGGAAGAAAGAAAACTTTCCATAAAATCAAATTGGTAAAGTCAATTTTATGTTCAATAGCAAGAAATCCAAACCAGTCGCAGCAAGATCTAGCAAGAAAATTCAAAACTTCTTGTTCTGATATCAAAAAAGTACTTAAAAATGCTGGAATTAAAGCATTTCATAAAAAAAATACACCTAAGAGAAGCTTAAATAGTGAAATTAAAGGAATTTGATGCACAAAGAAGTTGGTTAAATTTATGGTGGATATAGGTATGTGAATAATTGAAGACGATGAAACATATTGCAAGGCAGATTTTTCACAACTTCCTGGTCAACAATTTTACTATGAGAACAAAGATAAATCTGTCAATAACCAATTTATATATATTCGACGAGAAAAATTTGCATCCAAGTTCCTTGTGTGGCAAGCAATTTGTAGTTGTGGTATGCAGTCCTCTTGTTTTGTCACTAAGAAGACCTTGACTGCCAATCTCTACATCAAAGAATGCCTCCAAAAAAGACTTTTGCCTTTTATAAAAAAACACAAATACCGATGTCTCTTTTGGCCCAATCTTGTTGCCTATCACTATTCTAAAAAAGTTCTACAGTGGTGCAAATGTGAAAATTGTTCCTAAAGATGTGAATCCTCTAAATCTTTCTGAAGAGCACAAGATTGAAGATTTTCGAGCAATAGCTAATGGAGTTCTTTGTAAGACAGGTCGAGTAACAAATAATAAAAAGGACTAATCCAAAAAAAGTGGATTAATACCACCAATAAGGTGAAAAAAGAAAGAAGTCTGCGAAATGATGGCATCAACCAGCTATAAAATTTGATCTCTTGCCAAACAGCCCATCAAATTCCTTAAAATTAAGTCAAAACTCTGTTTTATGTAAACACATTTATTAATAAAAAAATTGAAATAAAAAGCATTTATGGTTTTATAGAAATCTCAATTTAAAGTTGACCAGATTTTTCCGTGTACACCCGATAGACAAGGTCCAAAAACATATTGTAAACATAGATAGACAAAAGAGAAAGAGTGACCATGATAGTATTCGTAGAAAATGAGTAAACTCTTTCTCTTTTCTACAAATACTATCATGATTGCTGCTCAAAGGAGTTATTTTTAGTTCCATCAATAAAAACTTTCTCGTTCTTTCTCGTTTGATTCGCTAATTATTAGGGCTGTACCAGATTTCGGCTCCGGCTCCTGCTACGGCCGAAATCCGGCCATTTTTACAAATCCGGCCCAAATCCGGCTCCGGCAAAAATTTAGCAAATCCGGCATAATTTTAGCCGGAGTTTTGAATTTTGTCAAATATTTATTACATTTTTTTTGCCCGTGTTTACATGTATACCTAATATTTTATTTATAAAAATCAATTTTTTTTGTAATTCTATATTTTATGAACCTCATATTTGTTTTGGTATTTGTATTTATATTTCTTTATAATTTAATAAGCTTAGTCTAATTTCAAACAACAACGCAACAAAAAATTCTGAAGGGAAGACACACGATATTCTACAATGATGCAGGTATAAAGACTATGATGTCAACCCTGATCAAGTGATTGGATGAGCGTTTTAAAAGCATTGAAAAGAGAAACCTCTTTATATACTGACGAGGCTGGTTGACTCACAATTTAAAACTAAATTCTCCTTATTACAGGCAACACTGACAGCTGAAAAAACAAGATTGAAGTCAATCTGAGCATGCTGAACAGAAGATTAACAAAACTGTAGAAAATCCACCAAAATAAGCCGGGCTTAATCATTTTTCTACATTATCATTATCATTACTCTGGCAATTTATTGATAAAATTATTCAGTCCGCTGGTGGCACATAAACAACAATTACTAAAAGTATAAATATATATATTATTTTAATGAAACACTACATCAAACGAAATATATATATATATATATATATATATATATATATATATATATATATATATATATATATATATTATAATAATAATAATAATAATAATAATAGTAATATATATTTTATATATATATATATATATATATATATATATAAAATCAGGGTACAATTGCCAATTTGCATGCCATCCAAGCATAAAATCAACAAACGGTAATCATAAACACAAGATAATTTGGTATAGTTCTCCTTTCAGTGCAAATGTTGTAAAAAAAACAAGTAAATGTTTTTTGAACCTCATCAACCACCACTTTCCAGATAACCACAGACTTTGTAAAATATTTCATAGAAACACAATCAAAATAAGTTATGCCTGCATGCCAAATATAAAATCCATTATCACAATAAAAATAAAACACAATATAAGCATTTTTCATAAGGAGACAAAAACTAATGAAATGAAATGCAACTGCATTGACAAATTAAAATACCCAATGAACAACGATTGCCATTCCAACAACATTGTTTATCAGGCCACCATCTATTCAAACAATCCGGAATATAAAGAAAAAGTGTATTTTGAACTCAGCAAAACATATTTTGAAGTTTGGTATGCAAACCACTTAAAATCGTTTAATGCAATTAGATATAAGAATGACACAGAGTTATCAAAAGAAGTATGAAAATTAAAAGAAAAAAACTTTATGCCTTTTGTCAGATGGAAGAATGTTAAACAATGCAAACTGTACAACCAGCATCAAGAGTTTGCAACCACTGTTTGAAAAAAAAGTTTTAAATTTGGATGTATAAAGGAGATAACCTACTTAATACAAGGAGTGAAATAATCTCAAAATGTAGGCACAAAAATAAGTTCCTTATTTCCTCATTTGATACCGAAGATTAATCCTAGTTGGTTTACGTCAAGCATACGTCATGTTATACTTTCAAAACTTTTAAAATTTTATTTCCATGGAGTCATTAGAACGCACGCCACTGTAATTCTAATTGTAATATATATATATATATATATATATATGTATATATATATATATATATATATATATATATATATATATATATATATATGCATATATGTATATATATACATACATATAAAATATATATGTAAAAGTTGTATTTTATATCTACCTATAAAATATATATTATAAAAGTTGTATTTGTATTGTTATTTAAATAAAAATGATATGTATTTATATTGTTTCGAATTCCAGCTTCTAATTACAAAAAAAAAAACAAATAAAAATTGACGCACTAATATGGAATTCCCCAATTATAATTTTGTAAATACTTTTAGTTTATAAAAGATTTTTATTTTTAAAAACAGCAACTTTAAACAATATGTATTCGTGTAATAAAACTTCTTTCCAACACTACCTACCTTTTCTTTCTACATTAAAAATTGTTTAAAAAAATTAACTACCTTCCGATACATGACACAGACATTCCCAAGCCATTGATTGTTCCCAAAAGGTCAGGTTCAACGCTGTTACCCAAAAACACATTAAGGCAAACGAAACATACACTAATTACTGCATTTATAGAAACTTGGACAAACATTAGAAAGATCCATCGAGATGTACTATTTCAAATAAAATATTTATTTTAATTATTAAAAGCATATATATATATATATATATATATATATATATATATATATATATATATATATATATATATATATAATATATATATATATATATATATATATATATATATATATGTATATATATATATATATATATATATATATATGTGCAATGTAACTTTTATTAGAGTGATTTTTAAATAGAGTGCTCAATATGCTCTATTCTTCTTAAAGAATAGAGGAGTAATAAATTAGTCAAAGCATTTATCTTTATGTTCTTAAAACTTATATACTTAAAACTATACATACCCTTTTTTAATTAATCCAGAAACAGGTAGTAATGGGACCATACAAATAAAAATAAAGATTCCTCCAATAAATGCCTAAATGAAAATAAAAGTATTTTTCAGAGCCTAGTTGGTTTTTATCTTCAACAGGATAAAAATGAAAAACTAATTCAGACTAATTATATATCTAATATGGAAAAACTTCTCTTCAAAATATATAATCACCCAACATGGTATGGTTGTTAGTATCAGAATAACAACAACAGAAAATAAGACAAACCTTTTTGGCTCCAAACCAAAATTGAATCTAAAAAAAGAAACTTGAATAATAAAAAAAATTTAATTAAAAAAAAAAGAATAATTAAATACAATAATATGTAAAGATAACAATAATTAAAAATTTTTTAAAAATAAATTCACTCCTAACAAGACTGCTAACAATTAAAATTTATGTTGGAAGTTAACAGAAAGCAAAGAAAAGATTTTAAAAGCCTAAAAGACTTTAGGAGTTGAGCATTAACGAACATTTAAATTAAAGGAAATCAACTTTTTATCATCGGTTTTTATCATTGTTTAGTCAAATTATTTTTACTCTTTTAAAAATCTTTATTTTAAAAATTACTAATTTTTTAAAATTACTTCAAGGTCCATATCAAAAATCTTTATTTATAGATCTAGTTTTAGCATAATAAGTATATTTAAAAAATATATTTATAAAGCTATAAATATACATATTAAAAGTCCTCCAAAAATTAATGTGAGAGAACTTTTGTAGTTTAATTTTTAACTCTGCCAAAAAGCTTCATGAAAATTGTCCGAGATAAATCTAGAAAAATAACTTGTTTATCTGATGAAAGATTTTGGAAAATAGGTTATTCAATTTTTTTTAAAAGTTTGATATTTGTATTTGATTTGTTAATCAATTCTTAACTAAAGACCTTAACTGCTGTTTTTTAAGCTTTTATTTTGCTTTTTTATTTTGCTTTTGTACTCTTTTTATGATAATTCTTTCTATTAATAGCCTCAATTTAGACATTACATTTTTTTTGTAAGATAATTTTTCAGAAAACCTTTTATAAAACCTCACCCTACATTTGCTTTCACAGCTGTGTTTTAGCACAAAATAAAAAATTTTAATTAAAATTATAAACTTAACAAACCTTTGAAGTAGCAAGCTGTGTTATTATAATAAAAATACTAGAGATTAATATGAAACTGCCAATATCAAATACCGTCATTGCATTTCCTCCTAAAATTACAAAAAAATCGTTAAAAAAAAATTTATTATAATAATTAATTTGTAATTGAAATAAATAAAGCATTATAAATCAATCAATTAAAAACCAATTGAAAATTGTAGTGCAACTCATAGTAATACAGAACAGATCATATGAATGTTGTTACTTCATGTATGTATGTGCGGCTGTCTACGTTTCTTCATCTATACACTGTCAAGACTTGAATAAAGACCATTGCAAATTATAATTGGATTTTTCTTATTTGCAAACTTATAAATTGTTTTCAACAAATTATTTGTTTATATATAAATTTTTTTGAAATTAAGATTTTTTAATTAAAAAACAAAGCACGCTAGTAAGTACTCCTAATAAAAAAATATTAATAAAGAAGTAAGTTTTTAAAGACTTAATAAAAATAATAATAGTAATAATAATAATTTAATATACAATTATTGTTATTAATCACAGATTAAACTCATTTATAAAATTGATAAAATGTAAAGTAATAATAGTAATAGGCGTTGGATAATATGTTCATATAAACAGATTTGTAAAGATTTGTAAAAAAAGTGAACTCTTATTAATTTTATGGAATACTGGGTCTCTGCACTCCAGATTGAAAAATGTTTTTTTTTAAAAAAAATACTTATTATGTAAATAAATAGATTTGAAAAGAATTTTTTTTTTACCATATTCCTCAGAAGTTGCTAAAAATACAGGTAGAATTTCATAAAATCCAGTTGTAACTATTCCATACAAACCATAGAGAATTACACATAAAAAACTTTCTTTTGATCTAAATCATGAAAATTTTGTTTATTAAT
>NC_061164.1:16656948-16734448 GCF_022113875.1 Hydra vulgaris
ATTTTGTAAATTTGTTAAAGAACTTGATTCAAAGCACAGATAGTACTCAGTACACTATCTAGCAGTCCAAGCAATTACCTCATTATTAATAATCAACTCTAAGCTGCAAAAAAGAGATAAAAATGTGGCCTTAACAATGCACAACAAAAGCATAATCAGGAGCACCATCCATGTGTAACATGGCACTCTGATATTTTACAGCTATTGATGGAATCAGCCTCTCTGAGAGCTACCACAGAGTTCAGGAAACCTGACTACAAGCTAGCATTAGTACCATAAAACTGAGTTTTAGAGCTGTACTCTCATTAGGAGATAATAGAATGCCTAGTCATAAAAACAGAGACACAAGCAAAAACCATGCAATGAGTCAAGAAGATCTAGAACTCAATACCCTAAACTGCAAACAAAGAAGGAATATTAGGCTGGACAACAATTAAAATCTTTATACTCCTGGCAAGGGTAAGGGGGTGAGACAGAGTTGGCATCTCCTAGCCCTTGCCTAAAAAAGCCTAAAATCCTACAAGGCAGCAAGAGATGAAACAGGTTTATATTATATATAATATAATTATATGCAATATTATATTATATATATACAATAATTAAAAAAATTAAATTACTTTACTAAGACTTATAACATTAAAAACAATTTAATAACTATAAACTTTAATAAAGATATCAACATTAAAAATATTTACTTTTATATAGTTAAACATAACATTAATTTAAAAGTAACTTTTTTACTGTTGCTTAGTTTTTTGCATTTTTTTTTATATTTAATGTTAATGTTTTTAATAAATACCTAAGTTATTACTATTTTTTTTTATATATTAAATAACTTAAAAAAACATTTGATATCACTAACCTTAATATCCTACCAATGGCTGAATACTTTAGCCTATAAATAAATCTCCTAAATAAAGATTTTTTGCATTTAACAAGTAATGGAGATTTTTCTGACATGTTATTATTGTTGCTATTAGAATTATCATTATTGTTGTTACTAGGATCTAGAGAAAGATTCATAAAATAATCTTGACAAGTTTTTGTATCATTGTACGCATCATCATTTATTAAACAAATCTTCTCAGGTTTAAAAATTCTAAAGAAAAAAAACAAACAATAAACATATACAATAATTATAGAAATAATAATTGCAGAAATAATATACTAAAAGTGAAAAAAAAAAACTATTTACTGATTATCTGAAGGAATAGTAAAATATCCCCAAACTATTCCAAACACAAAACCAATGGTAATAAGAAGGTTAGGTAAAAATATTGCATACTCAGCAAAAAATGATTCTAAAATAAAATTAAAAGAATTATAAAAAAAAAAAAATGATAGCCAATATTACAGCGTCTCGTTTCCGCCTTTTTTTTTTATTTTGAGTTTAATTTTGAGAAACTTTTTATGTGAGGTGTATAATGATGAAAAAATAATTATTATAAAATTTTAGGACAATCAAACATTATTTAGGGGTAGCACAGTTACCTAATTTGAGTTAATTATAGTTTTCCTGCCTATTATTAAAAATTTTTCAAGATTTCACAGTTTTTGAAAATTCATTCAAGAACTTCGAGCATGCTATTTTTCATTAAAGTAAGGTAAAAAAACTAAACAGAAAGAAAAATATTTAGGGGTGGCGCAGGTCATTTTGCCAACTTTTAAAAATCAACATTTTCATAAAAAATTATTTGAAAGCAATTAAAATTCTATTTTAATTGCTTTTAAATTGCCCATAGAATTTCCCTGGGAAAAATCCCAAACCTAAGAAGAATTTCCCATAGAATTTCCCATAGAGTTTCCCATAGAATATCCCACAGAGTTTCCCATAGAATATCCCATAGAATTTCCCATAGAAAAATAAGAAAAAGATGCTCTAAGAAGACAGGTAATTTCAACTTTTCTTGCAGGAAAGAAAGAAGAACATGTTGCCATCCTTGCAATTGGATGGAAAAGTTAGGCTGAAGATTCAAATCCCAAAGTACTTGGGATGCCTACAACCCCAAGTGCTACTGGTGTAGCCCAAAAAGATCAATTTATCAACCATTTAAAATCATGGAAGCTACTTGATGATTTGATTGCTTTTTGCTTCGACACAAACTAGTAACACCAAGAAGATTATTGGGAACTTATTGAACTGGTAATTGTTTATCTTGACGAAGAATTACAAAATGAAAAGATTTTGGTTCAAGAAACCTGGTGCTTATCATCGTACGAGATTCATGCACAACTAACTATACATCTTTAAGTATGTAATGTTAGACAAAAAAATTAACTGGGTCAACCAGGACCAACGCTATAAGCTTAAGAGAATGGCTGATTTCATTGTACTGTTCCAAAAAAAAGTCGAACTTCCATTATCGCACCACATGTTGATTGGCAGTACATCACTGACATGCAGTGGTATCATGATTTTGACAGTACAGCAGCGGATGCCGCCCTTCAGTGGTGTTACAGGCCTCTTTAGTATTTAACCAAACAGCAGTTTGTTGTGTTTATCTTATTTGATTAGTCTGTTCCTGTAATTGAACATGTTTGATTTACTCAAAATGAAACCTAATCAAGTGGATTGGTTGCAACTACCTGTTGAACATTAGACAATAATGAAGGACTTTAACTATGTTAAAAAAGCATTAGAATTTTTAGAAGTGGGTAATGACTGCGCTGAACGAGGAGTCAAGCTGATCTAAGACTTTAAAAACAAGTCAAAGATCCAAAGCAGTTACAATACATACTTCATATTGTTGAGAATCATTGCAAATTGAATTGAGTTTCTCTCATTAGAAAAAAGAAGAACTTAAATAACATATAGTTCTTTTTACCATTGTTTTAGGTAATTTTGTACATTAGTAACATATTATTTCTGCCCTGTGCAACCCTTAAATATTTTTCTTTCAGTCCAGTTTTTTTTAATAACTTTTTTTTAATAACTTAACTTATAAAAAATAACATTTTAAAAGTTCTTAAATGAATTTTCTAAGACTGAAAATTAAAAAAAAAGGCGGAAACGGGACACTCTAAGCCAAGATTCTTTAAAACAAAAGTTTAATATTTTAACTAGTTTTTAAATATTTGCACAAATTATTAATTTACAATTAACAATTTACTATGAAAATAAAGAAATTGCCTTATTTAAAACTTATTTAACTAAAAATAAATGAATGTTACCTTTATTAAAAGTCTTAGGATATCGATCACCAAGAAAAACTAACACAGCTAAAAAAATAGTTTAAAAAAAATAAAAAGTAAATTATCTTGTTTAATTTTTTTTTGTTTAAGTTTTCAAATTTTTTAAAAATAATAACAATAGTTACAAGTTAATAGCTTTCAAGTTATATATATATATATATATATATATATATATATATATATATATATATATATATATATATATATATATATATATATCTTTTTTTTTTTTTATAACAAATTGAAAAGTATGTAAAACAATGTAAATGGTGATCAAATGAAATCATTAAGTTTTTAAATAGTGTTTTTAACAAGAAAAAGATTTTTTAAGTTTTTTTTTTTTAAGTTAAAGAAAATTTTGAGGTGTAGTTAAACATAAAAATAGCAAACTAAGAAACTTAAAAAAAATTATTTGTCATTTATATGACATATTATTATCATTTGTAATTTATATGACGTATCATTTGTCATTTATATTCAAAAAATAAATAAAAATATTTACTATAAAAAATAAAATATTCACTAAAAAAAAATGCAACAATCAGTTATATTTAAAAAAAAGTATTGATCAAAGAGCAGAAACTTTTCTTCACAAGGAACAAAATGGTGTTAACTTGATAAATACTTTGTATTGGAAAGTATAGTTCTTTTTTAACTCATAAATTTTTATTAACTCTTAATGATTAACTCTAACATTTATTTCCTAAGATGATTTTAAAAGATGAACACAACTTGTCTCTGCTCAGTCCAGATATTTAAAAAAAAAATTTCAAATAGCAGAAACTTCCCTTTGCAAGAAACAAAGTGGCGTTAAAAATAATAAAGCTTTTGTTAACATCTTGATAAATAATTTATTTTGAAAAGTTCAACTTTTAAATTTATTTTCTGAGGATCACTTTAAATAGTTAAAGTTACTACAATATTAAAGGTTAATTGCAGAAGACTGTGGAGCTGATGCTTTACAATGTATGCTAAGGAAAAATGTTATTGTATAGGTTTAGTAAAAAATTGTATTTTTTATATTAATTGCAAATACAATTAAAGTTACACTGTACAGATATGAACCGTAAGTTCATTATTAGCTAGCAAGCTAGCTCGTATAACTGTGATAATACAGCCACGGAAAATGATGCACTGTGGTAACTATGTGAGTCAATTTGTAAAGCAATGGCTGAGATAATATAGTTACTGGTGCTGATGGTGGTGGTACTGGTATAGTTTCTGTTTAGATGATAGAGACTTAGGTTGTAATAGAGTTTTAAACATATTAGCAACTTGAAATTTTGACTGACTGGTTTTACTGATGTCAAGCAGAAACAAAGTGATATTTTAAAATTTAGTGCCTACTTGCGTACATATAAAAACTTCACCAGAGAAAAAAATTGTGCAAAACTTTTTTGACATGCTAATAAACAGACAATTAGTGGGACAAGCAAGCATATTGCTATAAATTTTTCTCAAAATAAGTACGACCTAATATGTAACATTTGTCAAGTGTCGACCTACAAGTGAAATATAATACCATTAAACTATAACTTTTTTTTGGAAAAATAGCTTTTAAAAAATAATTAATAAATAAAATGTTTAACTTTGGAAAAGTTAAACATTTTATTTATTAATTATATTTTATATATGATCGGCATAAAATGTTATACGAAGATATATATTAAGCTCACTAATAGCAAATTTTACTTCCAAAAGTTGTATGCTTGTTTTTCAAAAAAAAGTAAAATAACTATTATACAACACTAAAGGTAATAATTTTTCAAACAAAAATTATTTTAATTAAAATTTTGCAAGCTATCCCACTATAAAGTCTGGACTAGAAAACAATAAATATTGTTATAAAGAGCAAATAATTTACAGAAGACTTGAAAAGCTGAAGGGTTGTATGAGTCAGGCAAACATGAAGATCGGAGAGTGTTCCAAATAAGAATTTTCTATTTGGGTTGAGCTTTAACCAAAAATTTACAAGTAAACTGGTAAAATTGTTTTACCCATTTACCAGTAAAATTGTTTCAGTAAACTTTGGTGAATAACAATTTTTACTATACTATACTATTATTTTACTATATTATACTATATATTTTACTATACTATAAATTAAACAATTTATTTGAAATCCTATATAATAAAATAAGTTTTCTTTATTTGGCTACCTTTGTGAATAATATTTTTCTGTAAAAACAACCTGTAATTTTTAGCCAAATATAACAGAGTATTTTTTTTTTTAATTTTTAAAATTTTGTTATTATTTTAACTTTTTTCAAAGCAACTTATTGAAGAAGTGATTTTAATACTTACAGCACTGGATGGAATTAAAAACCATGTCAATTTTAACAGCTTTTTCATTGGATCTGTGATCTCAGTTAAATAGTTTGCAGCTGGTATGAAAATTGATCTTAAAAACACTAAAATTTTTAGTGAACATTGGAGAGCCTTCCCAAATAGTTGATAATAACAAATTGCAAGTAACAAGCAAAAAAGATGAAGTCAGCAGTGACAAATCTAAATCAGTCACTGAAGTCAGTTTTCCTATTGCAGCCATGGATAAAAACATCCTTAATCTAAAAGTGAAAGGGTACCTGCAATCTACTATCACTACAGTCAGAAAGTTCATCAAGTTACTTTGAAAATCTCCAGTCAAATATGATGTCCTCTAAGAAGAAACCGAGAAACAGCACTGAAAATAGGTTTCCCTTACCCTTGATTCTTAAAGTTAAGGATTCAATCAGAAAAGAAATTAAAGATATTTCTCCACATTTAATTTGCAGCGATGACAAAGTAAATATTTTATACAACACTAATTCTGCTCTTAAACTAGTCAAATTCACAGCAGAAGCCCTTTGCCAACAGGATGCAACTCTTCCTACAACTGAAAAACTTTCAGGTTTCATGGGAACAAACTGAAACAACAAGATTCCAATTTTTGCATTGCAATGAAGAGTGCAATTTAAGGAGGTTTTGAAGAGAGAAGGCAGAGGAATCTTGTAAGCTTGAACTTAATCTAAAAAGAGAATTGCTTTGAACAATATCTAAACACCAAATTTGAAATCTGAAAGTTGCTATCTAGATTTTTCCCAAAAAATTAAGATGACTTAAAATCCATTTCAGCTCAGAAAAACTCAACAAAAATCCACTTTCATTTAAAGATGATCTCAAGGATTTAACAAAGCAATTTAGCATTTAACTAAAAAACAACACCACTACTCAAACAATGAATCCAAATTCCTTTCAAAAGAAATGTTGGCATAAAAACTTTTATTCAATGCACTGGAGATTATCCCTCCAACAAGTATTGAGCCTGAAGGAGCCTGTTCTGTTGCTGGATAATTTGTGACGAAAATCAATTAATCAAAATTCAATCCAGATTGAATGACAACTTACTTGATTTACTTTTGTTTCCTCAAAGCTTATTTTTTTAATCTATACAACAATTATAAATTTACATTAGATCTGAATCTTGAAAAGGCTTCATTTTGAAACAAAGTAAAATTTTATGAGTTTATTTATTTTTTACCAATTTTACGGATATTTATAGTAAACAATGTTTTTTTTTTACCAAGTTACTTGTAAATTTAAAATTTGGTAAAAGCTCAACCTTATACTTCAAAGCGTGAGGAATGTTAGCAGTTTGAATAACAATTTATGCTATAATTGTTATGCAAATTACGTTAGTTTAGGCTATAAACTTTTATAAAAATTCTTTTGATTTATGCTATAAATTGTTATGCAAATTGTGTTATGCTACAAACTTTAATGTATATTGCTAACATTTATTTATGGTATTTCTTAATGTTGAATAGTTTGTTTGAAAAAAAAATAACCATCAAGCATTAAACAAAAAAACAAAAAAAAAATATTTATTTATATTAAAAATATTTATATACAATAAAATTATTTATTTATAATAGAATTATTTATTTATAATAGAACTATTTATTTATAACAAAATTATTTATAATAAAATTATTTATTTATATTAAAATTATTTGTTTATGCTATGTTAAAAATATTTATTTTTGTTAAAACTATTTATTTATATTAAAAAATTAATGAAATTTTAAGGCAAAGAAATATTATTAATTTCTTTATGTTAAGTATTTAATAATAAATGTTTAATGTTAAGTGTTTAATGTTAAGTGTTTTTTAATTTGTTATTTTGATAAAGTTGATAAAATAATATTTTGGGATTTCAACCAAGTTTATTTTTTAAATCTTATCTTATTAAAATTTATTAAATTTTGAGATTATTTTGCAAAACTGGAGTTCGAAATTATATCTGTTTTATCATTAAATTTCAAGTTTTTTTAACTGTTGAGCATATTATAAAATATTTAAATATTTTAATGTTTTATTACTTGAAAAAATTATGTTTTTAAATTTTAGTTATCTTTTTTATGCTTTATGTGTTCCAATTCTGTTGAATAAATTAAGATAAAGTTAAAAAAAAAAAAAAAAAAAACTCTATTCATACAAATTAAACAAATACTTTTTACCTGATAGACTTGGTCCAATAACTTGACCAAGGTGATAGCCAGAAAACAAAAATGAAAAAGCCAAAGATATATTTGTGTCATCACAAATGTCTACTAAGATACTTTTAGTAAGAACAACCACACCTAAATAAAATCATATAAAAACATACTTTTATAAATTTTATATAAAAGTATGTCAAAACAACCAGGCCATGCAACTTTATTTTCTTTAATTTTTTAAATTCTCAATCACACATAATGTTTGAGGAATTTCAGTATTGATTTTTCCAATCAGTGCTTATGATCAATGATAATCAAAATACTTTGTTCTTAATAGTTTGCTGTTATCTTTAAAATACTTATTTAATAGATAACTGCAAATGAAGTTAAAATAACTTAATGTTATTTTAACTTCATGTGCCATTAACCAATGAAACTTGAAGTAATTTTGGATAAAAAATAAAGAGACGATGATGTCTGTGGACATGTTGTCATTGATCAGAAATTTGTTGCTGCTAAATTCTCATTCAAAAATAAGCTTGTCTATGCAATAAAATGAGGACAATTTTAAAAATGTGCTATAGATTTAAATATATCTTTAAAGTGTAATTCTACAAAAAATAGCTGATACAATACATATTTATATCAAAAGTCAAAAATGCCTTTGTTATCAACAACAGCAGTTTTACATAATCTAGAATATTCTTTCTTAGGTAGATCGCCAATAGAAGCTCTAACTTTCTTTTAAATAACAAGCTTTACCGACAGTTGTCAAATAAATATTCACATTTATCTAAAAATTTGACCAAAAATGATGGGGAAACATGCATCAGACAGCGAGCAACCAGTGAAAATAAATGGTAAAATCATATGAGTACACATAGAGACGAGGAAACCACATATTTCCCTTTTTAACTTTCCCTTACTCTTAAATTACTAGAAATCATACTTCTATGAAAAGCCAACATAAATCTTACTGGTTGAAAGCCGGTTTGCACAATTAGATGAATCTATTTTTAATAAAGAACTTGTAGTTTTGGTGTTTGCAAGAACATATTGTCAGTTTAAAAAGGAAATGCAAAAAAGTCTAAAAACATCATTTTAAGATAATGAACAAATAAGTTTTTGTGTAATAATTGAAATAAAAAATCTTATTAACTCATTAAAAATTGATTTATTAAATTTCTGTGGTATATCTAACAATAGAGAATTTAAAATACTAAATATCGGTATAAATAACTCCATACTGACAAAAATGGACTTGTATACCGACAATATAATCGAATAAACTTTGCAAAGAAGTTGTGTTGTAGTTGTTCAAGTTTCAGCACAAGAAAGAACCTATAAATAAGTCATTGACTAATCAATTTGAAAATAAAATAAAATAAAAATTAGAAAGATCAACATTTGCCTTTTTTTTAATAAAATTTTATCTCAGAACATTTCTATACTTTCGTAATAAAACAAAAAATACTTTAAATAAAGAGCAATACAATTGCATCAGGACCAAATATTATGTACTTAGGAATGTATTTAAACTGGAACTAATTTTTTCAAAAAACTTCAACTTAAAAAGAAACAAACTACATTTGTTTGAGCATTTAAATGTTCAAAGCTGGTGTTTTGCTGTGATATACCACATCCAAGTTCCTTACTCTTTGGCAAAAACTTCTATAGTCAACAACAAAGACTGATTTTGACCAAACATGTATTCCTCTCTTGACAACACTTTTTTTTTCAGCCTACAGAGAACCACAAAACATGTAATGGAAATCTGAACTTGTAGCTATTCTTTTATAATCAATTGCTCTTAATTGACTCTTAATTGACATGAAATATTTGGTATATTGAAGACAATAACTTCCTTATGTTCCAATCTGTAGCTTTAGTATCCATTTGTAAGAATTTATAGATAGTATCTAAACCACAGGTCACGTATGTTTCAAGGCGGACATATGGCTACTTATTTTTTTAAAAAGTTTTACTATGTGGGTGTCACTAAAACTTTTGTAACTTTAAAAATTTTGTTCTGTAAAATAGTTGGAACTGCTCTTGCAGCCAACCTTTAACCATTATAACATCGTTGTAATGTTGCTTCTTAATCTCTTTTCTATAAATACTATAATGGGCACTGCTCTAAAGAGCTGGCGTCTCTTGTGCCATCTACTAAAAATAATTCTCATATTTTGAGTGATACTTTCACATGGAAAGCGATGATGAAACTCATTAGCAAACAAATTTATATAACTAAAAAGCTTATTAAAACTATTTCAACATCAGAAAAAAGTTTTCTCTTAAAAATAATTGGCTGGACCTTATTAAAAATACTAAACACACATAAAAACCTATTCTTAGTCACTAAATCATCAATTACAATACAAAGTAGTTTCTTAAGACTAACTTGCAATAAATACATACAAATGCATTATCATGGCAAACTTGTGGCTCAAACTTGATAACATCAATAGCTTAAAGTAGAGCCCTCTCACGAGGCCCTATGTTAGTTTTGTATTTTTTTTTCATGATCTTCACACTCTATCGTCAATCGATTATGTTCAACTTCTAAAACTTCATATTGCACTTTTATAAATGCATTTATCTCAGTATAAATATTAAGACTTTCTATATTTTCAACCTGACATCCTAAACACTTATAGCTCTTTGTATCACACATTACACTCTTTTCAGAATTACCAATAATTTTACAGTATTGATGAAACTACCCAAGGCAAATAACACACTGCGCCCAATCAGTATTACAGTTGTATTTTATAATTAAACACCTAATGCTTGCACAGGTTTCTTGTTTTTTACATTTTTTTACCAAGTTTGTTGTTGTGAATTTTTTTGTATACTACCAGGACATCCCACAATGCCTTTCGCATGTAAAAATTAAGCTAGCCTTATCGTAGTTTAATTTTTCTAATAACTTCACTGCTCATAGAATTGAATTCAGTTTCCTTAAACTTTAAAGCTGTGCTTTTTTTCTTTTATAGGCAATAAAAGATCCTTTTTAATGTTGTGTTTATTTTGACTTTCGTTCTTATTTGAAACAGCTGTTTCATGGCAGCCTTTAAAAAAAACTGAATGTCTAAATGATTTCAAATATTTTTGCTATTGTTCAAACTGTTTTTTTAAAAATTTTTAAATTTGTTTTTGTTCAGGTAACTGTCATAGTTTTTGATAAATCAAAAATAAAGTTTTTTATTACAATTTGGATTTATAAACTAAGTAAAACTGTTTTGATTTCTATTTTTACAAATACCTTACAACTATTTTAAGAAAAAATAATAAAATTCTCAAGACAATCTGAACCTTGATACATACAAAATAAATGAATATCATACACAGATCCAGATGATTTAATATTAACAACTTCAAAATGGAACTTCATATATTTGCCACCCTTATCCCCAGCAAAAAGGAGCCATACCTCTTCATCAAAACTAACATCAGAGTTGAGATGATCCCGAATTCTAAGATTATCAAAAACTTCTTCTTTAATACAAGGACTGAACAAGGTGTTTCATTCACAGATGGATAAAGCATCATGGACTTGACAGAAACATGTTCTTTACCAACATGCATTGTCCGCATTTCTTATTCTTATCTTAGGCTCAGATGGGAGAATATTTGCACCAAGATTACACAAATAACGTCTTAGCCTTCTGAAATTAGCTGTGGGCATCATTAATTGACTCTGAAGCTCTACAACAACAGAAACACTTAACTGCACAACAAAATCTAAATTATTTTGATTACACAAACTATGTCTTAGCCTTGTGAATTCAGCTGTCGTCATCATTAATTGATTCTGAGGTGCTACAGCATCAGAAGCACTTAACTGCATAACAAAGCCTTATTTATTTGCAACACAAGAAAATATTGACTTTTCACAAAACAGAACATCACAAAACAACATAAAAAAATCACTTTCAAAATCTGAACCAGCTAACAGTTGAAGGGATATAAAAGCAAATTTAGATCATCAAGTTGTACTATTTAACTTAGAATAAGGTTTATTACAACTAATTGTCTATCAACTCATGTAGAATCAAGTTTACTATACTTAAATCAGCAAAATAATTTAGAAATTAAAAACTTGTTTTTAGAAATTAAATCCTTAATTTCAATTTCCAAATGTAACACCTACAATTTAAATTTATCTATTTGCTCCACATGAGTTAATTGGTCAACTTGACTACTTAGCTCCTGATTACTATTTAATATAAAAAAATCATCTGCATCTGCTGTTTTTTTTGTGTGTATTTTTTTGTGGAGCTTGAGGCAAACTAAAATCAGTTGGCAAAAAAAAGTTCATTAACTAAATCTCTTCTTAATCTAAATACTTTCATTAAAATGGAAAATGGAAATTATTCACTCGGAAATTAATCACAAAAGGAAAGTTACATTTATCTTCCTAATTGTTTTCCATCCTTTTAAAATTTCCCTTTCACTTAAAAACATAGTTATAAACACAAAAATTGACTAACTAATAATAATTTATTACAAACAAATAAAATTATATTTATTGACAAATAGATTCACTAGATAAAAAAAGATTTATTAACTTATCTGATCTTAGTCTGACTGTACATATAAAAAAATTCAGCATAACTTTGTTTATTTATTACTTCTAAACTTGTCTCCCCCAAACAGTCATTTTAATGAAATTCAAATTTATAAAATAAATAAATAGATAATAGCTTAAGAACTTAACCCATAAAGTTTTGTCATTGCTTTAAAGTGTAAACACAAATTTAAGCAAAAAATTAAAAAAATATGTTTAAAAGCATGTTATGTTTGAAAACATATTGCTAGACATATTTTTATAATTTTAATATGCATAAACATTCATTGATAAGTGTTCTAAATTTTAACAGCCTAGCATAAAGAAAAGTCAGGCAATCTTAGTTGGCTCAAGAAAAACAGAAAAATGATCCTAAACCATTAGCAATATTTTGATATATTTTTATTATATTCTGTCTAATATAAATATTTACTTAGCAAAAAAGGATGGATCTTTTATATTTTTTCAGGGACTACCTAAATTCTGGGACGCACGGCACTGAATTGATGTTAAATCAACAAAATGGCTGACTTTAGCACCTTTAATATACCAACATGTAATGTTAAAAGTTTAAATTAAAAGAGTGATACTTTAAGATTAATGATAAGCTGCAACAAATGTTGATTCATTTAGATTATATAATGTATTAATTTTTTTTTTTTTAATTTATTTATTTATTACTTTAATTAATTTATTTTTTTTAAACCTTTTTATAGTACTTTTAAAGTAGTAAAATTATTTTTATTAAGATGTTTATATGATGATTGTATTGCAATCATAAATATGACTACTTAAATATTTTATGATAAAAAATGAACAACAGTAACATACTATTGTACAAAAATTTTATTTGATTTTGGGTATAATTACGTTTTGATGCAAATCAAACTGTTACTAACAGTGTTAGGGGTACTTGAGTTACTTTAGACTAAAGTAACTTTAGTTTTGATACTCTTTCACTTCCACATCCAAGAACTCTTAAACTAAAATTAGGCAGAATCTGTAAAGTAGGAACACAAAAGGAATGTGAAGAATGTATCAAAACCGTGTTTAAAACATTAAATGTTTCGGAAAAACGTTGCTGCCTGCTTGAAGAAATGTATGTGAAACCAAGTGTACATTTTTGTGGATGTCATTTAATTGGTTATAGTGAAGACAATCTTGCAGAAACTGCCAAGACAAATTTTTTTTAATGATTAAGCCAATGTTTGGAAAAACAGCTTTTGTGTGTCACATAGTGCCAGTTTATAAGCTATCTGGCATTTTTGTACAAAATTTAATTGTTAAAATCACACAGACAGTTGCTAAACTTGGTGGAGAAATATTATGCCTTATTTCAGACAATCTTCCCACAAATCCTAACATACACCAATTTTTTGCTTTAAGTTTAAATGACCCATGGCTAAGTAATATTTGCAAACAAAGTATAATAATGTTTCATGATCCAGTGCACTTGTTTAAATAATTCGAAATAACTGGCTTACAGAAAAAAAATAAAACAATTCATTAGACACTAAATAGTCAATTATTTAAAGGATATTGGAAGGATTTGGTAAGTTCATACAAAAAAGAAAAAAAATAATGTTATCAAGTTGACAAATCTTTCATACAAAGCTATTCATTCAAGTGTAATTGATTGACAAAATGTCACCCATATGTGTGCTGTTGCTAATGAGAAGACTGTAGCTGCCCTTAAAACTTGTGATTTTAAAGAGACAAGCGAGTTCCTTGAAAGAGTATTATTGATATGAAATTACCTTGATATTAAACAAGAAAGTATGGACATACGTTTAAATGATCCAAATAGAGCTTCATACAAAAATGATAAATGACTTCAAGAGATTTTGGCATTTGTTGAAGCTGTTACAAAAATCCCAGAAGGAATGGGTTGGAAGCGGAATAAATCATTCACTAGTGAAACTAAGATTTCTTCATTGAGTATGCTTTATGGAATTGTAAATTTAATCCAAAAATTGCTGAATGAAGATCATCAATATATTTTTCCTGGAATATTTCAGACAGATCGGTTAGAAGGACAATTTGAAATGTACAGATAGTTAAATAATTTTTTAACATATTTATGATCAGATTGACATTGTTATTATTATATTTAAGCAGGGTTGGACTGGCACTGAAGGGCCCGGGGGCAAAAATAAATTAAATCCTTAATGGCATAGTTTTTAGTTATAAGTAGAAATAACTTTGCTATTTTGTAACATCAAAAATGTTATTTCATAGAAATAACTACCATATTAATTGTATTGTCTTTACAAAATTGATGTATATAAAATATAATTATTACTAATTTATATGTATTTTTTGTGGCAGGGGCTCTGGGGTAAATCCCTCCCAACCCCCCTCACTAGTCTGACCCTGCATTTAAGAACACTAATTTTCATATGTATCTTTAAATTAATTCAAATTATATAAAGTTTAGATTTTTTTTATGCCAGGCAACTTTGTAGAGGCAGTTATCATGTTTTGGTTAAAGAAGTTAAAAATAGTCTTCGTTTACAACGCCTAAAGATGTTAAGTAAATTAGATGCTATGGGTATACCTTATTCTCAATGCTCAATTATTCAATCAGAGTGTTGTCAATTAGATCTGAATGAGGACAACATTAGTTATCTTGATATGTCTGTCTCTTCAATTGATGCAATTTTCGAAGAAGAAAATGCTGCCCTATATTACATTTCAGGTTATGTCTAGCATAAATTTTCACCAAGTATATTCGTATCTGGTACCTTTTTTACCAATGCATCTGAGTTTACTGAGTTAGTTTCTCGTGGTCGATTATGTCACCCTACTGAGGATATACTTCAATATGTCAGATATGTGTATTCTCTTTTTATTTTATTACATAATGCAGAGATGCGGTTCCAGTACATTAGATACATTTCTAAATTTTTTATATATTTGTATACAGCTTTACCTTTCGATTTACAAGCATTACAAATCAACACAGTTATTCTTACCATTTTGAATTGTATTTTCAAGGGTCTAACGAAATTGGATGACTCATCAGACAAAGTTTCTTTAAATATTCAAGACCGCAAAGTTAAAAAGTTTTGCAAATAAATAAAACAATATGTAGTTAAAATAGTTTTTTTTTAAATTGTTAACATTGTTTTAACACAGAAGTTAGATAATTTTAGATAATCTAATTTTTGTTGTTGTTGAATTTTGAAAATTCTCATATTTATAATTATATTTATTATTTATAATTTTTATATTTATTAATGTTTGAAGATTAATAAATTATGAACTAATTTTAATTTTTAATGAAATGATTTTAATGGTTTCAAGTAATTAAAGTTTAAAGTTGCTAATTTAAGTATCTTATAAGATCCTTTTATTTACTGCATAAGACCCTATGATTAACTACATAAGATTATTTTATTTACAAATTAAAGATTAAAGTTACTGATCCAGGTCTTATAAAAATAAGATTCCTTTTTTGCATAAATTGACATTTTTTTTTTTTTTACATTTATTTTGCTGTTTAACAAATATAATCAACACATATATATATACAAGAAAGAAAGAAATATGTCCGTATAACAAAGAAGACAGTAAAATCTTGTCAACAAGCACCGTTTTTGTATATACAGTATATAAAATAAACTATACTTTTTTACAATGATCTTTATAAAATAAAGAGTTAAACAGACAGGGGCTCAAAGAAGATGAAGATGAAATGTCATCGCAATCTTTTCATAGAGCCCCCTATATACATTTTCATTAGGTTATGGATATTAAATTAAATTAAAAACCCTAATGGGCATAAAACTGCTGTGCTGATCAATAAAAACAAATAAATAAGATTATAAAGAAAATTACTTTGTAATCCTTTTAAGCACAAATAATAATCAAATTTTAAAAATTTCTTTTTTTATCAGAAAATTAAATGAACTTAATGACTTTGCCATACATTTAGATCCTTTTTAATATCTATTCCATATATTTGGCCCCCGATATGCAATGCTATATTCAGTATATTTACTAAGGTTTTGAGGCAGTTTATATGTGTTACTTATATTTGCTCTTAGATAGTAGTTTTCATTTATGTTTATTTCAAACTTGTTAGTAAAGTTTGTAGGAGAGAGATTATTATTAAATTGATACATAAAAATTAAATGCTGATAGATATTTATTTCAAAAACATCCATCATTTTCATATCTTTCATTATAGGTTTTGCATGCTCCCGCTTATTTTTAAAGTAAATGATTCTGCATGCGTGTTTTTGTAGAATATAGATTTTTTTAAGTTTTGATGGCTGAGTACTTGCCCATGATATGTTTGCATAGCTGATAAAGCAATGAATTAGTCCAAAGTAAATTAGTTTTAGACTTTGTTTATTGATATATGAGCGAACTCTATACATCATACCAATTATATTACTGATTTTAGATTGAATATATCTTATTTGAGGAAGCCAGGATAGCTTCTCATCAACAAGAACTCCTAAGAATCTAATGCTGGCTTGTTTTTTAATTAAGTTATCATTTAGGATAAGGTCAGGCAACTTAAGAGGAAGGTTTTCTTCTTGCGCCTTTTTATGAAATAATATATATTTTGTTTTCTCTGAGTTAAGCGAGAGTTTGTTAGCTCTAAACCAGTTATTTACTTTAATTAGTTCGATATTCATGTCTGCATATAGATTCTTGATATCACTGTTAGTAAGAAATAGATTTGTATCGTCAGCAAACATGACTGAATTTAGTTTTAAAGATGCATTGCAAAAATCATTTATAGAAATTAGAAACAGAAGTGGACCAAGGATAGATCCTTGGGGAACTCCACATAAAACATTTAATACTCCAGATTGTATATTGCACAAATATTGTTTTCTATTGGTAAGATAACTTTTAATCCAATTGTAAGTTTTATTAATTATACCATAGTATTTTAGTTTATCTAATAGGATGCAGTGGTCAACTGTATCAAAAGCTTTTGATAAGTCAATAAAAACTCCTAAAATAAATTTGTTTTGATTAAAAACATCGGTTATTTGATTAACTAATTCAATAATTGCATGCTCTGTTGAAAGGTTTTTTTGAAATCCAAACTGGTTTGGGTAAAATATAAATTTAATGAGTTTAAGATGTTATTTAATGAGAAACAAAAAATAACTCTGAATAACTGTTAATATTAGTATCAAACTGCTAATATTAGTATCAAAACCAATTAAATGTTAAACTTCAATAAAATCTTTTTGAACATATTCAAATCTCAGCCCTCTTGTCAAAATTGCATGAAATCGAAGTTGCGTGTGCCCGTATTTTAGTAGTCCCTGTATTTTTTTTATTTGAAGATGAAAGTGTTTATATAAAATAAATGCTGTTATTTTAATGTTTGTTAATTTTTATACTTTTTGTGCAGAAATTTTTTTGTTAATAAACTCATGACAAAATGTCTAATTTTACATTGTATGAAACTTCTGTGAGGTAACAATGTCAACGAGAGTCCTTAATTCATAGTTTTGATGTTTCTTTGTTATATATTGCCAAAAACATACAAGTTTATCCCCTTTAGGGTTATCTATACAAGTTTATCCACTTTAGGGTCATCCATTTATACTTCAAGTATTTTTTAATCACTCAAATCAGACATACAGAATTTAAACATATTTAAAACACTTTTTCCAATGAATTCTGAGATATAATATCTTGCACACAGTATTACTCTCTTTATTCAAGAATTTGAGTTACTAGATTTTGTTTGGTCACAGGAAAAGTTATTGTCAATTTCACTATCTGGAAACATGAATGCATATTGTTTAGACTTATTCTCATTTGATCTAAAAAGATATTTGCTTTGAATAATTTCTAAACACCAAATTAAATCAACTTTATATATAAGAATGAAATGTTACATTGTTTTGATGGTTTCGTGAGTCTAATTGCACAACACAACCCTCTTTATGCAATCGCTCAATGTACCTTTAAACAAAGTTTGCATCTCGTAATGCTGAGATTTTTATCTTTAGAGGCCAAGAAATATATCTATCATTACTTACCAAATTTTCCAGAAATTACTTTTATATTTAGGCATTTAAAGGTAATTGGTGAAAAACATAAAATGATCTTTGTATTCAATATCAAGTTTGTTTAATATATAGCTTATGTTTTTTTTCCCTGAAGTATTTATATTTAGCTGAAACTAAAAAAGAAGACTGATTGAATACTCAGACTCCCCTATATAGGTGTTCCTCTTTAGAGAAAACAAAATTAAAATATTGACAGGAAGTGAAATATTTTTTTTTAAATTTTTTTATTAATCATTGCATGAAATTTAATAATTCAAATATTTAACTGCATTAATATAATAAAATTTAAAAAAGTTAATTATAATGTTAACATAATGCAAATTAAAAATTACCTCAATATAATAATCCTTTTTTTTTATAATTAAGAATAAGAATAAAAAATATTATAATTTACAAAGAATATAAAAAATAATTATATTAAATTATATAATAAACTTTTAAATAAAAATTTAAAAGTTTATTATATAATGCGGTAGTGGTGTAGTGGTAAGAGTGCTCGCTTTGTAAGCGAGAGGTTCGGAGTTTAACTTCCACCATGTCCCTGGAAGTACCGCGCTCAACTTAATTTCTCCGCGCAACGGCCTTGCTTGTCAAAGTTCTTGTTTCGGAGTAAGAGAGTTGAGAGAGGGTTGTACCACGATTTACAACAAAAAAAAAAAACAACAGATAAAGAGTAGCCTCCTCAACTGTAGTGGCCCCCTTGGACCTTGAGGAGGTGAATAATTAAAAAAAAAAAATATGTATATAAGAATATAAAAAAAATATTATAATTAAACAAACTTAATTTAATAAAAACAAAAAATATTATAATTTACTCACCCATTGCTGCACCTTGTAACAATCTTGTTACTAAAGCCCAAGTAAATGAACGACTGAAAGCAAACAAAAATGTGAAAACAGCAATGCCAGAAGATGAGAACAGCAACAACTTCTTTTTGCCGAACTTATCAGCTAAGTAACCCCAGACAAGGCTTTAAAAAAATAAAAAAGTATTCAATAGAAAAATAAAAGTTAAAATAATAAAAAAATATAACAGGAATTGAAAATTTTTTTAAACAATTATAGCAATAAACTTAACAAACATTTCTGCACAATTATTTTGTGACATAGTATGGTTATACAATATTACATAACTTAGTCATTAAAACGTTAGGTGAATCCTTCATTCTTTTAGCAGATTTATTTTACCCAAGTGAGTTTTGCATTTGAAAATAATTTAAAAAACTACAATAATTCAACAATGCTTTTAAATTTGTTTGATGTCTTTAATATTAAATACAACTGACTGCAACAAAATTAGAAGCACTTAACGTTCACATCTTGAAAAAACAATTAGTCCTTTATTACACATATAATAGGTAATAAATTGTATCATAACTTATCGGAATAAAATGATTTCATCAAATTTTGAGTTATTTTATTTATTCATTTATTTTTTTAATTATGTTTAAATAATATACTATATTTATATATTATAATTTAAAAAATTCATTTTTTTTTTCATCATCTTCGCTTCCAACAAGGCTGCAAGCAACCACTAATTAGTGTTAAAAGTTACTGGAAGAGAAAAGATGAAGATTCTAGAGCAAGATAATGATTGACAGACGACTTAAAATATTGCAAATTAAATGAACCAGGAAAGCAAGATAAAGGAAGGGAATTCCAAAGAACTGATGTTCGAGGGAAAAAACAGGACGAATAAGAGTTTTTGGAGCACTTAAGAACAGTAACAGAAAAAGGATGAGACTTAATTGAATGACAAGTAACAGGAGAATGAATTTTAATAGATGGTACAAGAGACACTAGCTCTTTAGAACAGTGCCCATTATAGTATTTATAGAAAAGAGAAAGAGAAGATGCGACAAAGGTTGAAAATTTGGCTGCAACAGCAGTTCCAACTATGTTTACAATACGTTTTTGCACCTTGTTAAAAAGGGAAAGGGCATCATTAGAAGATCCGTCCAAGATATGACAACAGTATTCTATACAAGGACGGATTTGAGATTTATAGAGATAGTGAATAGAATCCAGAGTTAGAAAGTGTCGAGCTCGATAAAGAGATGCAACTTTAGCAGATGCAAATTTTGCAAGGGATTTGATATAAGGTTTCCAAACAAAATCAGAAGTAAGAGTTAATCCTAGAATATGAAGGATAGATGAGTCATCGAGTACATTACCGTTCATAAATATAGGAAGGTCTAAATTATTGCGATAATGATTGGCTGAAAAAAATTGAGTTTTATCTGAATTAAAGTTCACCAGCCACTGTAAGCCCCATGCTGTAGCAGAAGTGAGTTCCTTTTCAAGTTCAAATGCTCCCTGCAAGCAATCAGAGGGAGTTGGCATGCCAAACTTTATCAAACGCTTTAGAAATGTCAAGAGCTATGGCCTTAACCTCTCCACTTTTATCTAATGCGCAATAAAACCTATTGGTTATTACTTTTAGCGAATCAGCCGTAGAACGAGAAGATCGAAATCCATATTGATGATCAGAAAGTAAGTTATTAGATTCAAGACGAGAGATTATGTGTTTGTTAATTAAAGATTCAAAAACCTTGCTTATGATAGGAAGAAGACTAATGGGACAGTAGTTAGACAAATCAGATCGCTCTCCAGAATTTTTCAAAATAGGGATAACAGATGCTGCTTTCCAGCAGGCTGAAAAACAAGACTCTGATAAGCACTTGTTAAATAGTTTTGAAAGAATGGTAGACAGCTCCGAAGAACACTTATGCAAGACTATAATAGATATGTTGTCTGGGCCGCAAGCTGTAGAAGAGTCTTAGCAGAAAATCACTTTAGATACAGGAGCTGGAGTGATACGGATGTTGGGCAATGGATCAACCTGTTTGACGGCTATATTAAGTAAAACGCAACTAGTGGAATCAAGAGATGATATTGATGAAAAGTTCTTAACAAACAATTCAGCTTTATCTTTAGGTGAGGTGACAAAGTCTGAACCATACAAAAGAGGTGGAATTACACACTTGCCCTTATTATTGATACTATTAAATATTCTCCAGAAGTCACAAGAGCCTAATTTTTGAGATGAAATATGAGATTTCATGATCTGAGAATAGCGGGCTTTGGCGTTAGATAAAACCCTTTTACAATGGTTTCTAGCAGTAATAAACTGACTTCTGTTTTCTGGAGAATTGTTTTGCTGATAGATATGGAAGTAATGGTTTCGATTGGCAATTGCAGCAGCACAATGTGAAGAAAACCATGGAGAAGAGTAAGGCCTGACCTGGAATTGTTGAAAGGGAATAAAGGATTCCATGCCAGCCTGAATCCACTAAGTTATGTAAGAAGTACATTTGTCAACAAGAAGCATGTGACTATTTGAGTCTTTACGAATTAAAGGAAGATAACCATCAACACTAAGATCACAAGATGAGACAGCTGAACTCAAATTAGTCTTACAAATAGCAAGTAGGTCTGGTGAACTTTGCAACAGATAAGACAGAAGAAAAGTTACTTCAAAGACCACAAATATTAGTGAATGATATGTTAAGCAAACTTGGTGATGACTGTGGTTTTTTGTGCTTTATAGTTTTTGTTACTTTATTTTTAAATTTTTAAAAAAACTTGACTCGAAACAAAGATAGTACTCAGTACCCTGTTTAATAGCCCAAGCAAATGCCTTATTACTATTAATAAACCCGAAGCTGTAACAAAGGGCTCTGATGTGGCCTTAGCAATGCACACCAAAAGTACAAACAGGGACACCATCCATGCGCAACATGGCACTGTATGATATTTTACAGCTGTTGGTGGAATCACCCTCTCTGAGAGCTACCACAGAGTTCGGGAAACCTGACTACCTGCCGGCCTCAGAACCATAAAACTGAGTTTTAGACTCTTGTCTTGACTAAAAATCTTCACTTTTTAATTGCTTAGAACAAGCAGCCAATTTTAAATCTAATCTCTCTTCTGTAACAGCCTAATGCTTGCAGTAGCTTATGGATTTAAATTATGGACTTAAAATCCACAATTTTTGTTAAACAACAAAACTCTTTTATTTACTGCAAAAAAAAGTAGCAATAATGTTAGCATTCTTATATTAGTGAATAACATCCCTCTTACAGGACATTGTAAATGTAACTAGATCTGCTTTATCTGCCAAGCATGAGCCACTCTCCCATTGTTGTAAGGTTGCATTTCTTTCTTTTTTCTACAAAAGCTACCATGGTCAATGCTCAAATGAGCTAATATCTCTATTACAATAAACCAAAACTCATTATTACTTGGCTTCTTATTCAACAACTTTTACTGTATCTTTCTTTTCATACTATAAAAACTTTTATTAATCAAGTTTTTTTCCCTTGCACACCAAAAAAACTTATACCCATAATAAAATTACTCATACCCATCTTTACGTTTTCTTTTTTTATACAATATACAACTTTATAAGTCTTCAGTTATACATTTCCTAGTATTTTAACTTATTCTCTATTTTAAAGTAACTCATAACTAAATAGTGGTTGCTTGCAAATAAATGTTGGAAATAAATTTAAGTTTAAAAATATATAAACTTTGCCAGTATTTAATAAATAGTAAATGTAAGCATAAAATTATAATATATTAAGTATTATACATTTTTTTCTAGCCCCAGCTATCAATCTCCTGCCCCAAAAAGTTGTTACAGTCCTATCACAGAGCATCACGGAAGAGCATTTGAATAGAAGTTTTTGCCTCCTTCCTTACCAATGTTATAAAACTTGTCGAGATGTTACATTAAACCATGGATATCTAGTTTTTGAGGCTTATGGGGAAAGGGGGTGGTGGGTTTAGCTCCCCCACAACCTATCCTGAATCTGCCACTGCCTCTGTTCACAATTATTTGCTTATTTAAAATGCTTAAAATTAATGGTCATTCTAGGAAAAAACTCTTGAAATGAACTATATTCTGGTGTTAAAACAGAAAAGAAATAATATAAACAAGAAATAATTATGTTTGTAAAATTATTAGGAAAATTAAAATTAATTGATGAATATTAATTTAAGAATAGTAAAAAAATATTTTATCAACTTGTTGCCCTCACATTTGGGGCTAAGGCGTTTCAAATTTTAGGGTTATTTTTGTTCCCAGGCTCTAACCATCACAATTTTTTGCAATATATAAATATTTAGCATAAGTATAAACATATAATTGTTTGGAGTTTTCTCCATGTCTGCATAGTAGACTAAATTTAATCTCAAATGAAATGTTAGCTATCTCAAATAAAAAAATGCAATCTTTCTTAATTAAAATTTTATTGAGTTGTTTTATTTATTACAAGTTATTTTAGACCATTCATAAATTATGCCAATTTAAATTAATTTTGACCAAAAAATAAAAAGTTTTACTTAGCGGAGTCATAAATTAAAAAAAAATGTAAGTAGCCATTTAACTTCAATAAAAATCAGCAGGCAAAGTAAAAATGGTTTTTGCAATGCCAAGTTTATTTAATTTAAGATTTACTATTTAAAGGAAATAATTTTGGCATTGAATAATATATGGGCATACCCATTAAAAAAAACTCATAGTATTACTAATTGAATATCCTTTATAAAAAAGAGTTTTTCTAGAATATAATTAGGACTGTTTTGTGAGAGCAGTTAAATACCCAAACTTTAAACTTAAACAATGAATTGGTTTTGTAATTTGTAAGTATGATTTCTAAAGTTAACTCTTCGAATCACACAATGCCATTCATCTAGATTTTTTAAACTTTATTGTAGTTTCATGTTGTAATGTGTGACTTATATCAGGAATGCAATCAAGAGCATTAGAAAAATACTTTAGCTTTTTAACCAATAAAATGACTTTGTCTTAGACTTTTAACTATTGATTAATCATCAAATGTTACATAATTATGTCTGTACATATCTTTAAATATGTCTCTCATACATTATAAAATCAAACTTTACTTTTTTCTTATTAATACAAACTTTTTAAAAAGTTTGATTTCAAATTTACATTGCTTTTTTGGCTCCTCTAAAAATGTTGCGTCATAAAAAAAATAAAACTATGAGGAAAACAAAACATAAAGCTGATTCATATAGAAAAATAAAGGTTAGTTAAACCAAAAATATATTCAAAAACTATTCAAAAACCTGCTAAAAATTCTAGAAAAAAACAAAGATGAAGCAACCAATCCAGCATCTTTTATATTGATGACAGACAAGTAACTTTTTTTTCAAGTTTTCACTGAGTATATTATTGTTAAATTTCTTCTGATAGAATTTTAAACTGTCGATTTATTTGGAACCACCAACACAATAATGAATGAAAAAATAAACCTACCTTTAATTTTCATTAATTTCTTTTTAAAAAGTGCTAACAACCATTATCACCTTTGTTCCAATAGGAATTTAAACCTGTCTGTCTCTAAACACCGCTATCATAATTACGGGCATAAATCCATAAAATATTAAAGCACTAAAACTTGGAGCGACTTTCCTTACGAACTAAAATCTTTCAATTTGTTCTCAACCTTTAAAACCAGTTTAATTCTACTTTTTATCAACAACAAAAAAAAAAATTAATGTTTATAATTTCTATAATCAATTTTTGTTGTCTTAAGTATTTTTTTTTTTTAAATCTATGATAAATAACTTATAAAACAATGATAAAAATTGTGCTGCGTTATTTCTTTCAGAAAAATAACTCTAAATTACAGCTGCAGTTGTTTCGTCAAATATTGTCAATGTTGATCTTTTAATAAACTTTAAGAAATATATTCCCTGCAATGTAATCAGCAGTAACTTAAATAAAAAGAAAAAAAAACAAAAACAGAGTTTATCTAATAACAAGTATGTTTTAAACACTCCTTTTCTAAACTAAATGATAAATTAATGATTTTCCATCTCCAGTATATGCTTTATGAAACTATAAAAAAGCATTAACATTTGTAGAATGGTTATCGGTAACAACAGCTCTTATCTTAAATTCAGATTGATGCATTGAGGTAATACACTTATCAATTTCTTTTTTCAAACATAAACCTGTTATGTAAACTTTAGGTGAGGATATCAAAACATAAATAATTTTTGAAACCCTACAATCATAAAAACAAAAACAAATTCTTTATAAAGATTATTTTTTCAATCTTCATCAAATTGTTTACCACTTTGGGCTGCTTTTGAAAGTACATCTTACAGCTAACACTTTTGGAAGTACAACCCACAAGAAGCAAATAATCACTTTTATACAAATAATACCAATTTTAAATATTTTCTTAACTTTAAACATAATGGCTTCCTATTGACTTTCCACCAAGTCTTTTAAGCTTACTTTATTTCTCAGCCAGATCAAGAAATTCAATAAGTAATCAGATCACGCTTGGATCATGCAGTTGTGTCAAATATTTGTTATCAATTTTGCTAAAGATGTAATAATACTTTCAAGTATACATTTCTCAGTAGCAAGGTCCAAAGATTAAGAACCAACAACTGCATTTAATCTGTATTAGGTACATTTTAGATTGGTTGCTGTAAATAATTAGATTATTAAAACATAAATAAAGATCAAGATTGAAATCAATATCATAGCAAAATTTTGTCTTATTCATCAAGTCAAATTTAAAAGTTATGCTGTGAAGGAACATTTTCTGATATAGAAGACCATTCTTATTCCAAAATAGAATAGATTGATTTACTACACTAATTTAAACACTAAAAATATGATTAATAATGGTTCCCTGTGCACCTATGTAAAATTTTGTTATGGCACAAGAAATTTGTTCTGTTCATATCTGTTCATAAACGACCAGAAATCAACATTATAGAGGTTAATTATAAAAAACTAATGTATCTTTGGAGCTACATAATTAAATAGCTAAAACCTTTTGACTTCATTATTAATAATATTACTACAAAATATAATAAAACAATTAAAAAAAAAGTACAACATTAAAAAATATCCGGATTTTTAGCTAAACCAATCTTTTTTTCCTAACTTAATCTAATTAAATACTACAAGTTATTTTTTAAATAAAGTAAAATCTTGTAAAAGAAAAAACAAAACAAAAAAAACGACTACACAAATATAATCAAAATCTAATTGTTTATTAATTTAATCAAATCTTCTTTAAGTAAAATTTACACTAGGGCAACAGCCTGTCTGTAAATTCACTATAACAATATTATGTTAATAATATAGTATTTACATAATATTATATTATTAATACAATAATCTAATATAAATGATAATATACTATAGCATAATCATTATATTTTACTTGTATGAACAATATATAAATTGTAATAATTCAATAAAGAACTTTATGTTTAGCCAATCTTACCGGTTGTTTTTAAGCGCTTGATAGGTGTTAATTTGACAAAAAAAATTAGAATAGTCAACCAAATTCTTTGTTCATTTACAAATTCTTTCTTTTCAGAAATAATTTTAAAACTATTATTATTAACATAGCTATGTTAAAAGTAATAGTAAAAAATCATTATCGAAACTGTTAGCTGCAAAGCTTTAAAAACATTTTTTTACTTATAGCTTTATTGGACTTGGGCAATTTTATTTATCCATCGTTTTGAAATTAAAAATGAATTTTGAAAGGATGCGTGACATTTGTGTTTAGACTTGCATCGATCAAGTTTAGTATTCAATCGGTACGTTTGAACCATAATGATATCAAATAAAAGACTATTTTAGAGATGAACAGACTGGGAAGTACGTAGGACGTTATAAATAATACGCGATGCTAATTATTTGCATATTATTAAGTTTTTTACAGCGTGGCTTTGCGAAAGAAGCCAATGTTGTGCTTGCATATTTGATAACCAGAGCAACATATGTCAAGGAAGTAGACGCTTTGAAAGTGAAGGAACAGATTTTAGCATATATAAGACCATGACATTTCTTGATTAACTTTTTAATATGAGATCTTAAGGTTAAATATTTACATATGTAAGTACTAAAAAGTAGTGTTGTCGCAAGTCAATTTTTCATACGTATACAGTTCAAGTTGTGGAACTTATCCTAAAGTTGTTTTGAGCGTTAGGAAATAGATAAAGCAAATCAGATGTTTTCCAAACACAAATTTTTCTTTTTAAACCCAAAAACGAAAAGTTTGTTTTCAAAACGCGTTATGAGCAATTTTGTTTTCAAATGTAGCACTATAAAAATCTACGTTTTTTTCTGTCTCAATCATGGCGATCTATACTGAAGGCCTATTCATCGCGCAACCGTAAGCCGTAACTGGGGGCCTATTATTTTTTTCCAATTTAAAGTTTTTTAACAACTCTGCTTTAATAATTTATAATCTTGATTCGAAATATCATTTTTTAATAAATTTAATTAGTCAATATAAAAACACTTATAAATGAAAAAAGCAACAATGAGTTCTCATTTTTTATTTAATGAAAAAGAAAAGTTAAAAACAAAGAAAATAGTCTCAATAGTCTTATCTCAAACAATATCAAATAAACATTGTTTTTTTTCTAAATAAATTTATGACAACTTCAACACTTTTAATGCTGGCTCTTTATTAGACCTCGGTGTAATTTGTGCACAATAATTGTTTAAAAAAATATTAGCAAGTGTGTTACAATAAGTGTGTTTAATTTCAAAAAAATAAAATTCTGAAACTAACAAAAAGATATCACTCAAGGACTGCCGACATACTTTATCTTTAATAGAGTGAAACAAAATAAAACAAAAAAAGACCCATTGGCATACATTGTCTAGTGGAATTTTAAGACCACCACGATCTATAGAATTAAGGTAGCCACCAAACTTTTCATAATAAAGCATTGTTTGTTCGAACAAGTTACTTTCATTGTATTCATTTCTACATACATAACCAGCAATATATATCAAAGGCATTTTGGTGGAATCAGATATTGATGATTCTAGTTTTTCTAAATTGTCAAATATTTCACTACCTGCCTCACATAAGACATATGTGCAAGAGGGGCAATTATGACCCGAAGATAAATCAAAATAATCAACATTTTGAGATAATAACAGCGATGTGTGATTTAAATGCAATTTTTCTATAATTTGTTGAACATTTATGAAATAGGTACCCCCACAACCTTGTCTATATTTCCCAAAATCTTTTTCTAAATGGTCACTTGTAAACATACCAAGAAGAACATAATCATGACTAGTTTCTAATAAGTGTTTACACAGTTCAATGGTGCCATAACAAGTATGGTGAATTGCTTTTGCAGTATCATTAGTTCAAAATTTTTCACCAAGTTGTTACTTTTTTTATAAAAATTGCAGTATCTTTTGAGTTTGACTCAGTA
Source organism: Hydra vulgaris (assembly GCF_022113875.1). Taxonomy (NCBI): domain Eukaryota; kingdom Metazoa; phylum Cnidaria; class Hydrozoa; order Anthoathecata; family Hydridae; genus Hydra; species Hydra vulgaris. The sequence continues at coordinate 16,685,493 of NC_061164.1, forward strand.
AGGCATGATATGTTTTATCTGAAAAAACTCTAAGACAAGTAGAAACACTTTGTCTTTCTATTGGCTTTGGAGCTATTGCAACTTCATTTAAGTCTGATAATTTGACTAACTTTTCTGATTCTAATTTATATAAGTATTTAAGGTGTTCTCATTTGGCTGTTCTTTGAACACCATTATCATTGTACAGTAGTTCCCCAGCTTTTTCTGTAAGCCATAGATTTCTAATGTTTTTCAAAAGGTGAACAAAGTCAAACAGTAAATACATCCCATCCTCTGTTTTCCAAGGCTTTCCTGGAATAGTACGATATAATCTAAAAAAAGCCTGATTTACACGATTACCATCACATATAACAACTTTGACATCACCAGCAGATGCTTTTATAAGTCTTACTGTGGAGTTTATTTGTTCAAACAGAAAGCTTGAGTTTAATTTTGAAATTGGTATCATCTTATATAGAAATTTAGGACCACCTTTAAGACAAACAACCATAATTCCCAACACAGTTTTAGCTAATAACGAAGGATCATCTAAAGATTTACCGAATAATGTTCCACCATGGTACAGCAACATCTTTTTCACATATACTTCATCATGAATAACTATACAAATTCTCTTTTTTTCTTCAATGCTATTTAATACTGAGTTCAAAAAAATGGCATCATCAATTTTAGAAACTTTTGATGTAATACGTGTCAAAGTACTAATTGAAGGCAATTGAAAATCATGTCTTAATTGATTATATAAAACACGAGATGTCAAAAAATATTCGAAACTACGTATAACTACATCTGAGTCATATATTTTGTTTCCAATAAGTTTTGCAGACATAACTGAGATTTGTTGTTGAATAATCTTTTTCTTATGATCTGTCTCCATGACGTTTAATAAATGTATAATTTCCTCAAACTTTGACCAGGAATCAACAATAGTTATACGATTTCTAGATAAACTTTTTATAAAACATTTTACTCCTGAATGGAAAGTTTCAAAATGCAAATTCTCAAAAATTTTAACAAGAAATTGAGGAATACCATTATTAAATATAACAGATTAAATAGTAATTGTTTTTCCACCATCTATGTTACCAATGGAAATGAAAATGTTCTGAGATTATTTAATAAAACATCTTTAAAATCATTATATGTTGCCATATCAGCAAGTGAAAAAGTTCTGAGTTCATCAGTTCCAACATTTCGAAAATGACTTAAAGATTTCTGGGTTGTTCGCAGACGTGGTAATGGAGTAGGTATTTGACTTATAGGTATTCCAGGCCATACAGTTGGTGGAATCTTTGGTTGTTGTTTTCCATGTACAGTAACTGTTTCAAAACATGTTTGCCAATGCAATTGGCAAATAACAGTTTCATCTGTAACTAAAAGATTCGAATTTGGAACACTTTGAATCCAAATATTTCTTTGTTCTTTATCTTTAGGAAATCGATAAACTGGTACTTTTTCAAAGCTTTCATTATTTTTGGTGCTTTGATAGTTTGTTTTGCAGCCATATACACAACACTTTTTAGGCATCTGAAAGTATAAGTTATTGTAGAGATTATAAAAGTAAGCAATTAATAACATAAGGTGATTCAACTATAATAGATTTTCAGCCAAAATGAAGACATAAATAATGTAACTCTTTTACTAACTTTTCAACTCCTAACATTAATTAACGTTAAGAATTAAAAAGTTGAGAGTAAAATTACAGATTAAAATTATTTAATAAAATTTATAACATAAAAACCATTAAATTAAAAACCACAAATATTTGATGATATAAAAGAATAAAAAATATTAATTTTAAAATTCTCTAGAAAGCTTTACAACGTGCATGCTTTTAATCTACGCATTTTTATACAGACTATTATAGGCCCCCAGTTACGGCTTACGGTTGCGCGATGAGTAGGCCTTCAGTATAGATCGCCATTGTCTCAATCTAATATAATAAACAAATGAAAAAGCTAGCAATTTTCCTGAAAAGTTAAATAATTGATATACTTGTTATATTAAATTGAAAACAAATGTTCATACTCTTTAAGATGTCGAAACGGAAGATAGAATCAGGGGCGATTACAGGAAAAAAGGGGAGAGACAAATTAGAAAAAAGTATTGAATGCTTTCAATAAAATGAAAAATGCCTTAAAACTGCAAATCACTTGATTGAAATGTGTTTAATGCTTGATTAACCGACTATATTATTAAAAACTAAAATTTCAAAATTGCTCTCTTCAGGGGAGAGGGAAAGTTATATTTCCCTCGACCTCTCGTAGAAACTCTTCTAGATTAAAAATTAGTGAAGCTATGGTCAAAGTAAGTCTAAAAAAAAAATTTTTGTTTTAGTTATGTAAAAAATTTAAAAAAACTTGAGATCAAAGATTTGCACGAGTCCAAAGTTATCATGTTTAAATATTTTTATTTAAAAGCAAAATTTGGTTCAAAGTAAAACCCAAATGTCAAAAAAGAAAGTATAAAACCATAATAAAAATTTCAGTAAAAATAAATAAATAATTTGACTAAAATAATAAATCCAAGGAATATATTTTTAATTTTATTTTTTTATTCGTTTTTGATACGTACAATTGACTTTTGAAGGGGCCGCTATGTAATTGCTTTTTTTTCTTTTTGTTGGTTTTAAATAAGCGTAACATATCATGATTTTTGAAATTTGACTAACACCAAGAGGACTCCATCTCATCTTTCATCAAATCAAAAAAAAAAAAAAAGTGTTCCATGGTATCCAATTCTAAACCAACCCTTCTTGAAATAGCAATACTTATATAATACTTCTTATATTTATATCAAACAATTTTCTGTTCTTACATTCTTATTACAAAGGTTTATTCAGCGTTTTTTACAGTTTTTTTTCGAGGTAAAAGACTGTCTTCGTTTAAACAGCCGTGATAATCTATTTTTTTTATCAATATGTAAACCCATCCTCAAACCAACCAAATCCAAGAAATTATATTGTGGGTCGACCTGTTTTTATTGCAAATTACGTATTTCGTAATCAATTATGTTTTATTTCATCTATTGTTGTATATATATATATATATATATATATATATATATATATATATATATATATATATATATATATATATATATATATATATATATATATATATATATATATATATATATATATATATATATATATATATATATATATATATATATTAAAATTATGGAGCTGTATCTAAAAAAACTGTTACCTGCCTGAACTTCTGAAGCTCCAAATGTCTAAAAAACAAAATTTAAAATAAAATATAAAAACATTTAAACTTTGTAATAAAATTACTTTACTTTTAACTATTGTTTACTTTTAACCTCATTTTATACAACATTTTTTCATAAATTAGTTAATGCTTGCAGTATAAGCAGCTTTGTAAAATAAATAATCATATATTTTTTATTATATGCTTATCGTATAAAAATATTTTGGTCAGACATTTTTTAGACTAGTAAAAAAGAAAAAAGACAAAACAAAAAGTTTCGAATTAAAATCCCAATACACACCTTAAGAAATATTTAACTTTTTTTTTCAAACACCTTTTAAAACATATAGTTCATTAAATTTTTATTTATATCTCTAAAACTTGCTATTTTAAATAGCAAGATTTAGAGATATAAATAAAAATTTTATGAACTATATGTTTTAAAAGGTTATTGAAATTCTATAAAACTGTTTTTTCTAGTAAGGGCACAACTTGGCAATTTTTGTTCTAGCTCTCAGGTTTTTGTTCTGTTCTAGCTCTCTGTCTCTAGCTGGGACCAAAAAAATGACAATATGTCCAGTAATCTAGAGAAACTTACAGTTTATTTGGCATAAAAATCTATAATAAAATTACAAGTCTGAGAGAGAAAATTGAGTTTGAAGTTAGATGGTCTCAAAAACATATCTAACATAAAAAAATGCCGGTTGATATAAAATGATAGATAAATACCTATCAATGCTCCATTTAATGATATAAATGTAATTTTTTTTATACATTTTATATGCTTTTATTAAATTATAACCATTTTGGGGGTTTTTGTTCAAAATATTTAGTTGCTATTTGAGGCTTAAACGTACCTAGTTTATACACCATTTTTAGCACAGTCAGTTTTTATCAAAATGATGCATATAGCATCACAGCCTTAAAAACTGTTTAAGGACATAAAGTATTCAAAGGGCTTTCAGTGAATAAGAAATGGAGCAATTATCTTTTCATTGGGCTGGATTATGAGACTTCATATAGATCCTACTAGAGGAAGCGTTTTTACTGGTTTTGATGAAACTTTTATTAATGTTTTCAGCTTTTAATAATTATTGTACCTGTGGTAACATTTTTTGCTTAATTAAGTCATAAAAATTTAAATGAGTGAAAATGAAAACTTAGGTTGCTTGCTGCTTTATTTATTGTTTTTTAAAGTAACAATTTTCTTACAGCAAAAGATTTCAATATATTTGGAACAAGACACGCTTTATAAAAACAGTAATTTAGACTTCGCATTTAAAATATTCTATATTTGAAAATAAGCAGAAACTTGAAATAATTTTTTTTTTATCTTATTTAGCCTTTAATTTAAAAATGCTTGCTATTGCAGTCTAGAACGTAGTAAAAAAATGTATTCCATAGTTGGGGTTATCCAAACCTCTTTTGTATCTTGCACAATGAGAATGAAGACTGAGTGAAGTGCCTCAAATGATTGCTTACAAAAACGACCAAGTCCAGTGTTGTAAATTTTAATGAACTCTTTGATGTAATGGAAAGAAGCGTAAACATTTAGAGTCACTGTAACTGGCAGAGTTATGTAGCATTCTTGAAATGCATTAGTATAATCTAGGGACAGATTGTTTCCGAAGCAAGTATGAACAACATTTCAAAACTGTTTAAAAGCCTTGACAAAATTCAAGGCAGGATCAACTTGATGTTTTGGTCACAAGTTCACTTAAAAAATCTGTATTGTTAAGAAGCTTTATGCGATCATTTCCAGCAAACTCTCCACCATGGTTGGTTTGAATGTTTTAAATGCAACTTTGAAGGTCATTTACTGGCTCTTTCCCAGATTCTTTGAAGACCTTTGTAAAGATGATTCACAACTCCAAGCAAAAGGTGGAGTTTTATTGAAGAAATAAGTTCCATAACAAGGTAAATTATTTGAGGTGATGTCACACCAGTAGCAGGTATGAACTGAAGTGAGACTGGATTCCACATAGAATGTTAACAACTTTCATGTCATACGCAATGAAGAAAAGAGCGAGGATAACCCCCTCCTCCTTCTTTCTCCTCCTCCTTCAAAAAAAGATTGTTTTGAGGTTTTCATAGTTTTCTGGAAGGTTTTCAGCTATTGCTACAATTATTTGTAGCAAAAAATGGCAAATTTTAGCGTTTTTTGAGTAATTTTTTAATATAATTCTTAACCAGCATAAAATTCTTTATCATAATCAGCAATAAAAAAAGGGGAGGGGGAGAACTGCAGTTTCTCTGCCCCGTCTCATAAATCAGCCGAACGAAAAGATAATTGCTCCATTACTTTTTCTACTGAAAGCCCTTTGAAAACTCAATTTCTTTATATAATTTTAAAAGTTGTGATTTTATTTGCATCATTTTGATAGAAACTGGCATTGCTTAAAATGGCGTATAAAATTTAGCTTTTCAATTGGTACTTGTGAGCCTCAATTAGGAACCAAACATTTTGAACAAAAACCCAAAATGGTTATATTTTAACAAAAACATATAAAGTCTATAAAAAGTTACATTTATATCATTGAATAGAGCATTGATAGGTATTTAACCATGATTTTATATCAACCGGCATATTTTTATGTTGAAAATGTTGTTGAGACCACCTAACTTCAAACTCAATTTTCTCTCTTAGATTAACAATTTTTTTATTAATTTTTATGCCAAATCAACCCTGAGTTTCTTTAGATTACTGGACATATTGTAATTTTTTTGGTCCTCAATTTGAGGATTAGATAAAAACTGGAAAATTGTGAGGGAAAGGCACTCATGTCGAATTGGGTACTTACATTTTTTTCCTCAAATAATGTTATACTTATCTATTAATTCTATGATCCCAAAACATAAACTTTGATTAGCAAAGCCGCTGACCTCATAGTCATATATATATATATATATATATATATATATATATATATATATATATATATATATATATATATATATATATATATATATATATATATATATATATATATATATATATATATATATAAATATATATATATATATATATACATATATATATATATATATATATATATATATATATATATATATATATATATATATATATATACATACATATATATATATATACTCATATAGTGTCGCTTTAAGAGCATTTTAATGTAAAAAAAGTCTCTTATGACTACAATTTTAATTACCTCGTCTCTTAAGCTGTTTTTGATTGTCATCGAAATGACAAAGCAATTAATTTATGCGGAAGTACATTAAATTTAATTGTTTTTTTAAAAATTTTTAAAAAACCGCAATTATAACGACTAGAAAGTTTTTTTTAATTAGTGGTGTTTTTGTTATTGATTTAATAAAAAACATTTTTTAAACATGCGTAAATGTTGCTACATCGACTATCTTATAGCCTGACTCGCAACGGAGTGCTGCTACATCGACTGACAAATAGCCCGACTCGCAACGGAGTGCTGCTACATCGACTGACAAATAGCCTGACTCGCAACGGAGTGCTGGTACATCGACTGACAAATAGCCTGACTTGCAAGGGAATGCTGCTACATCGACTGACAAATAGCCTGACTCGCAAGGGAGTGCTGCTACAACGACTGACAAATAGCCTGACTCGCAAGAGAGTGCTGCTACATCGACTGAGGGTTTGGTTTGGCCAGGCAGTCTATCAATTAAAAAAAAAAAATTTATTTTTAAAACTTTTTCTGGTCTGGTTTATTAACGCGCTCTTTAAAACTACAGTTTATGGGAAATATTTTTTGATGCTACGCAAGAGACATGCAAGAGTAAAATAGGGCAGAGAAATATACTGCTCCATTTCACCCCAATGTAAACACTTTTTAAAGGTAAATTTCAAAAATAGGGCAGAGAAACAAAGAAATATCTGCTAAATAGAGGGGTAAAAACTTGTTTACATTAAATAACAGTATTTAGGTACCACTTCTATTTAGAAATTTCAGTTATCCCACTTTTTTCGCGTCCCACTTCTCCCCACTCTCCCCTATACATATATGAGATTTTGGAAATATATATATATATATATATATATATATATATATATATATATATATATATATATATATATATATATATATATATATATATATATATATATATATACATATATATATATATATATATATATATATATATATATATATATATATATATATATATATATATATATATATATATATATATATATAATATATATATATATATATATATATATATATATATATATATATATATATATATATATATATATATATATATATATATATATATATATATATATATATATATATATATATATATATATATATATATATATATATATATATATATATATATATATATATATATATATATATATATATATATATATATATATATATATATATATATATATATATATATATATATATATATATATATATATATATATATATATATATATATATATATATATATATATATATATATATATATATATATATATATATAGTATTGATAAATTAATTTTTAATTTATAAATAAAAACATAAGAGAGATAATATTGTATTAAGAGATTTTTTAATAAAATTTTATAGATATATATATATATATATATATATATATATATATATATATATATATATATATATATATATATATATATATTATATATATATATATATATATATATATATATATATATATATATATATATATATATATATATATATATATATATATATATATATATATATATATATATATATATATATATATATATATATATATATATATATATATATATATATATATATATATATAATATATATATATATATATATATATTTATATATCTATATATATATATATATATATATATATATATATATATATATATATATATTATATATATATATAGTATATATATATATATATATATAGATAATACCACAAACATAATTTAGAGAGTGGGGAGACAGTGGGACAGTTGCGAAAAAAGTGGGATAACTGAAAGTTTCTAAATAGAAGTGGTACCTAAATACTGTTATTTAATGTAAACAATTTACCCCTCTATTTAGCAGATATTTCTTTGTTTCTCTGCCCTCTTTTTGAAATTTACCTTTAAAAAGTGTTTACATTGGGGTGAAATGGAGCAGAAAAAAGAAATATTTATGCCCCGCTTCTTCCCGTTGCTTTGATTATTGATTATATATATATTTATTATATATATATTATATATATATATATATATATATACATATATATATATATATATATATATATATATATATATATATATATATATATATATATATATATATATATATATATATATATATATATATATATATATATATATATATATTTATTAAAATTATTGATATATATTATATATTATAATTATTATCTTTATATATTTATATATCTACTAAAAATGATACAAAATATTTCTTTTACTAATACCTACAATCAATTTCAAAAACAACTAAATAATGACATTTGCAAAATTAAATCATCAGAAAAATTGTTTATTTTTGCGGATAAATCAAATAATATTTACGAACTTGAAAAATCTTCTTACAATAAACTTTTTAGTGAAAATGTAACCAGATTTTACAAAAAATCTGATAATTCGCAATATAATAACATTAATAATGCGGCAAAAGTAATTGCTAAAGACTTAGATATTGTCAACAGAATGGAGTGTCTTGCAATGAATACCGCGTTTATAACGATAAAAAATCACAAAGATGATTTTGCCAACAATACTAAATGTCGATTAATTAATCCATCAAAACCAGAACTTGGAAAGGTGAGTAAAATTTTACTGGAAAACATCAACAATAAAGTGAAAAAGCCACCCTTGTAAACCAATGGCATAATACGGATGACGTAATAAATTGGTTCCGTAATATTAAAGACAAACAAAACTCTACTTTTGTCCAGTTCGATATCGAAGAGTTCTATCCTTCTATCTCTAAAGAACTACTTCAAAATTCACTTATTCACGCCAAACAGTTTACGGAAATCTCAGAAAAAACATTAAATATTATAAATCACTCAAGAAGAGCTTTACTGTTTACTGAACACAATAGTATCTGGGTCAAAAAACATGGAGATCCTAATTTTGACGTCACTATGGGAAGTTATGATGGGGCTGAAGTATGTGAATTAGTTGATCTTTTCATTCTTCATACTCTAAGTCAAGTCTATTGGTTGCAAAACGTCGGATTATATAGAGATGACGGCCTTTGCTGTTTTCATGGGATTAATGGGCCGCAATCCGAGAGAATCAAGAAAAACATCGTTCATCTTTTTAAAGAGAAATTTAATCTAAAACTTACAATAAAAACCAACTTAAAAATTGCAAACTTTCTCGATGTTACCTTCAACCTGACAGAAAATACTTTCCAGCCATACAGAAAACCAGGTGACCACCCATTATACATCAACGCAAGTTCTAACCACCCACCTAGTGTTATTAAATCCATACCATCTATGATATCTAACCGTTTTAGCAATATTTCATCTAGCATGGAAGTTTTTGATATAGCATCACCATTTTATAACAATGCGTTAACAGCAAGTGGGTATAATGAAAAGATTAGTTTTCAAAAAAACCTCACCTCATCAAAACCAAAATCAAGATCACGAAACATTATTTGGTTTAATCCTCCGTTTTCACAAAATGTAAAAACCAACATCGCAAAAAATTTTCAAAATGTAATTGAAAAGCATTTTCCAAAAACACATAAGTTTCGAAAAATTTTTAATAAGAATAATTTAAAAGTTAGTTATTGCTGTCTTCCTAACATCACCAATATTATTAATTCAGACAATAAAAAAATATTATCTAATGTTTCCAACACAATTGTTCCAACATGTAACTGCCGGCAACCTTCTCAATGTCCTTTGCAAGGTATGTGTCTCAGTAAAAATAAAATTTACGTCTGCAATGTAAAAACATCACCGCAGGATAGTGGTCTTCATTATATTGGTCTAACGGAACACACCTTTAAAGATCGCTGGTACAAACATAAAAATTCCTTTCAATACGAAAGTAAAGCTAACACCACAGAACTTTCGAAATATATCTGGGAAATGAAAAAAAAGGGATTTTCAAATCCTATTCTTACGTGGAAAGTTATTGATAGGGCGGAATTATTTAAACCTGGAGGAAAGTTATGTAACCTTTGCTTAACTGAAAAATACCATATCATTACGTCATCTTTGAAACTACTGAATAAACGAAATGAACTAATATCAAAATGTCGCCACGAAAACAAATTTGTTATTTGCAACTTTAACGTCATCTAAGCTAACACTGTATTGTATTTTTGTATATAATTTTTGTTGTTGTTACGGTTGTTTGTAACGTCGGATGATCGCATAAAGCGTGAAACTCCGAGTTATGTTTTAAATCTAATTGTATTTATTTTATTATTAATTTAATACATATTTGCTCTACTTTTGTATTGAGCACTCTCTACCGAGAAATTACTTTTATTATTGATATATATATATATATATATATATACATATATATAATATGTTATTTATATATGTATATATATATATATATATATATATATATATATATATATATATATATATATATATATATATATATATATATATATATATATTATATATGTATATATATATATATAATATATATATATATATATTATATATATATATATATATATATATATATATATATATACATGTATATATATATATATATATGTATATATATATATATATATATATATATATATATATGTATATATATATATATATATATACATGAATATATAAATATATATGTATATATGTATATATAATGCATTTTTTACAATGGATCATGGTTGTTTAAAACTTATCGAGCTGAGACCTGCATTTAACAGTCTTAAATGTAAAAGAAGCGAAGGTTTGATAAAGTTAATATTGATATTGTCAAATCAGTATTTGATATTATTGATCCTTTTTTATTTCATGTTTTTGATCTTTCATTTAAAACAGGTATTGTTCCTGAAAAACTAAAAATTGCCATCAATTTTTAAATCTGGAGATAAGTCAAATATTTTAAATTTCAGGCCTATGTCTATACTACCTTGCTTTTCAAAATTGCTTGAGAGGATAATGTATAATAGATTATACAATTATCAAACTGAGAACGGCATGTTATATTGCAAGCAATTAGGTTTAAAAAAAAATTCTACTGAACATGCAATAGTTGAACTTTCTAATCAAATATCTAACGCCTTTGATAATGACTGTTTTCCATCAGAAGCTTTCATTAATCAAATTTCAATCAGTTTTTATTGTCAAAAGCTTTTGATACCGTAAATCGCAATATACTAATAAAAAAGTTTGAAAACAACGGAGTGAAAAATAAAACTCTCACAAAACGAAAGCAATTTTTATATTATGATCAAAATAACACATTTCCATATTCCATAATTTGCGGGTTTCCTCAGGGCTCTATTTTAGGACCACTCTTATTTTTATTGTACATAAATGACTTTTACTTAGCAACAAATCTTCTAGACCTAATTTTTTTTGCTGATGATTCCAACTATATTTGTTCTCACAGAGTTATTAAAACACTTTTTAAAATAGTTAATGAACAGTTATGTAAAGTTAATCAGTAAATAAAGTAAGAAATTTAAAAAAAAAAGAAACTAAAATTAACGAAAAAAGAAATAATAATAACTAAGTGCAAATAAATTAAAAAAAAAAAACGGCGAAAAAAAAATCAAAATAAAAAGTAGAAGTCCAAGTAAAAAGGAGTTTACGTCATATAAACTTTAAAAAGAATGGACAAAAAAAAATCGAATTTTTATTTACCTAAATTTAGGTAAAAGAAAAGATAAAAATTAAAAAAGAAAAGAAAAAGATAAGAAAAAGAAGAACAGAAGAAACCAACAAAAAAGCGGAAGAGAAGAAAAAAAAGATCAAGTTTCAGAAGATATTTTTGTAGTTAGTCTTTGTTGTAATTATCATTTTTTAAATTTTATTTTAATTATGAAAAATAATTAATGTTACCATTTATTATTTTTATTAAATATTATATTTGTTAAATATTATCATTTTGTGTATGCATTTTGCTTTGTAGTTTTAGTGTTTCATCTTGTTGTTTTTGTGTTTCGCCTTTTCGTTTGTGTAAGGTTTGTTTTTTATTTGTTCTGTTTTGCTTATTATTTTTGTTGCTATTGAGTGTTTTTATATATTTTTTCTTATTATTTAACTTGTCGTTGTTTGTCGTTATTGTTGTTTATCGTGTCACTTTATCGTTATTATTATTATTTAATTTATTTTCTTAGCGATTTTCGGTTCATATTTATTATTTTTATAATTATTTTATTATTATACTAGTTGTTATAATTAATTGGTGTCACTCGTTTTGATTATGAATGACACTCATGTCATCATATTATTTGTATTATTATAGATATTATTATTATTTTTTAATTATTGTTATAATTATTTGGTGCCACTCCTTTGATCAGGCTTCTTTTTGAGTGACACCTTCCTTTTCAAATAACTATTTATATTTATTCTTATTAGTTATATTTAAGTATAACCATATTGTCTCTATTATTATAGATAGTAATTATATGTAAATTTTGAAAAAGGAAAATAAATATCTTGTTGTTGTTGTTGTTGTTGTTGTAATGAATGGTTCGTTAGTAACAGACTTTCACTAAATGTGGATAAAAAAAAAAAATTTTCCATAAGTAAATAAATCAGAAAACATTCTTCTAAAATTATTAAATCTTATAATTAAAAATACTTATGTAGAAAGGGAAACATACTTAAACTTTCTAGGAATAAATCTGCATGAAAATTTATTGTGGTATTCACATTAAAAAATTACTGTCGTATTCACATACAAATAGTATTGAAACAACACTTTCAAAAAATTACACAATGATGTTTAAGTCTAAACCTTTTCTAAATGTAGCATCCCTGAAAAAAGTGTATTTTGACTTTATTCACAGTTATTTGTCTTACTGTGATATATTGTGGGGGCTAGTACTGGCTATACAAAACTTAAGAAAATCTACAACAAACAAAAACATGCGAGCAGAATAATTTTTGGAGTCTACAAAAATACTCTTTACGAATCACTTTTACGTCCGCTCATTGCTTTAAATGTGTATAAACTCAATTTACAGCAAGTTTTATTATTTATGTTTCAAACAAAAATGGAATCGTCCTCAAAACTTATTTTAATAAAATTAATCATAAATATTCAACAAAGTTTTCAAATAACAACTTTGTTCTTCTCAAATATAATTTAAAATTAACCTCTTATTCAATTAAATATCGCGGACCTTATCTGTGGAAAAAATTCCCTGAGATTGTCAACAAAAACAAGACTACATTAGAACAATTTAAAAATGAATCAAAACGATTGTTATTGTTAAGAAATCTTAATTTGTCAGACTTATCATAACTATTCAGGGAACTTAATTTATCCAACTTTAAATGCTTCTTTTAAAGTAAGCTTAATCAAATTAAAACAAATTTATTAATATTAATAAATTTAAATGATGATGTTAAAAATTCATATTATGATTATGTTAATTATTAAATTTTATATTATTAATTTGAATGATTCTTAAACATTTTAGCAGTTGTCAGCATTTCAACACTTCTTAAGGTGGTCCTATACCATCAAACTTGTGTCACTAATGTTTTATCTTTAAACGCTTTTTACTGCATATAATAGGATGCCCAGAATATATAAAAAAAAAAATTATTTTATTTTTACGGGCTCATAAACCATATTGGGACCCAAAATTCCCCAATTACTGTTTCCTTTTAAGCAATATTTACTCATTGAACAAAATTTTACAAAAAGTTTTGTATTACTATGAAGAACAATTTGCAGTAAAATCAATAAAATTTATTGAGTAGTTTATATTCTATAGATAAAAGACCATTTATATCAAAAAATGACTATAGTTACGTTAATATTAAGACCAAAATTTCAAAATTTCAAAATACAAAGTAAAAAACTTCTATTTTTGGTTCATGTCGTAGATCACACCTGAACGAATAACTTGGGAAATTGTTAGGTCAAATTGTAAACATTATAATTTTTTAACTTTAAACCACTTGCTGAACATGCAGCTTCATTTACAAAATTTTTGAAATAGAAATCGGGTTCTTTATTGTTTCTGGAGGAGCAACTACAAATTGATTTCTATGATATACTTTTTTATAAGTTTATAACCTGACTTTCTTTGACCCATAACAAAATTTTAACTGCAGTACCATTTTACTAAATTTAAACAAATTAAATGAAGCTCGAGGTTAATATTGTTTGATTCTTGCAAAGTATAGCCAAGAAAAAGATAAAAAATTTAAATCAGAGAAAACTTTTTTAGTTTTAAAAATGCCGTTGCTAGGGGCGTAACTATGGAAAACATTCTCAGCTCTTTATTTAGAATTAAAAATATACCAACTTGTGCTCTAAATTTAGTTAAAATTATTAAAATATTTAAAATATTTTAAATTAGTATAAATCTTGCATTAAACTATGTAAAAGAAAAAAATTTAAATTTTTCTATTTTTAATGATATAGGACCAACTTAATTATTAGCTTTTTTAATTTTTTTTTTTTTTATTAGTTATTTTCTTTTTTAATTCTGATTTATGTGTTCATATATATTTGTATGTTACGGTAATGTAGAATTTTTTTATTTGGGGCTCGGCGATAAGGTCAACTGTGTCTTTTTCCTAATCCAGCCATTAATTTCAATGTATATATTTTTTATTTGTTATTATATTTTTTTATTTTTTATTTTATTTTTCAGGTGCCCCAAGAAGACCTAACAGTCTTGTGACAGAGC
This sequence comes from Hydra vulgaris, assembly GCF_022113875.1. NCBI lineage: Eukaryota > Metazoa > Cnidaria > Hydrozoa > Anthoathecata > Hydridae > Hydra > Hydra vulgaris. The sequence continues at coordinate 16,700,566 of NC_061164.1, forward strand.
ACCGAGGAAGTACATTTAACCAGGAAGTTCACGCCTCCTTCTTTACCATGACCTGAAAATATGTCCAGAGCTCGTATCGAACCTGGATCTCCTGCTTATAAAGCAAGCGCTATAACCACTGCGCCACGGCCGCACAAAAAAAAAAAAAAACGGAAATTTTTCAAAAATGGCTTGTAATAGCTCTAAATATATGCGATACAATAAATTACCACTGGATTTAAAATTTTTTTGGAATAAAAAATATTTTATAGAGGTGCCCCAAGTAAATAAAATATTTACAGGGTCCCTAATATTGTTAAAAAAGTTCAAAAATAAGTCAACCAGGTACTCAAAAGAAGCGAAATTTTATTTAGAGCTATTACAAGACAATTTAAAAATAAATTCTGTTTTCAATGTTCCCTAATATATATGCAATGCAAACATTTCTAAACGGCCAAATAAATTACAAAAAAAAAAAAAAAAAGCTAGTATATAAAATGATAATAATAACATAAATAGATATACAGTATTGGACAAAACATTTGCAACCAACATTGAACAATGCTAAAAAGTGTTCCTAACTTTACATGTCTTAAAAACGAAACAAATCATACTACTATAGCAAATAGTTCAGGAGTCTGGAGTCACAGCATGCCATGACATGAGCAATTAGCTGACAGGTGACAGCACACAGGCAGAAATTCGTTGACAAGTGCCATTTTGCAGCGGACAAAACAAGTGCAGCTTTTTTGGTGTATTTCATTTTCTTAAGTCTGGTCCGTGTCATAATTAAAGGAAGTATCCAGATGTTTCCAGAAGCATGCAGAAGCTTCCAAAAGTTTCCAGAAGAAGCATCTGGAAGCATCCAGAAGCATCCAGAAGTATCCAGAAACATTCAGAAGCATCCAGACACATCCAGAAGCTTCCAGAAGCATCAAAAAGAAGCATCTAGAATCTTCCAGAACAGCTTCACACAGGTTTATTTTACTATATAGGAGACATGTAAACCGTTATGTAATTTAGTCAGTATCAGTATATGGAAGTCAATCAGTCAGTATTATCAAGACAGTTTATCAAAGTGAGTTTTATCAAAGTGTTTTATCGAAGTACATCAATACAAGAAGTGAAATACAACAAGTGTTTCATTACATCACTACAGTCCATATCCAACCAAGACGTTGTGTTTCACAGAGCGTTATTGTATAATCACAAGATAAATGTAACACAGTAAGCCTTGAGAAGCGCGGTTATTTATTTTCATTATCTTTATTTCTTCAAATGCTAAAATGGCTCCCGACAGTCTTGGATTGGAACTAAGAAAGAAGTGGTGGCGATTACGTAAGTAATCGCCAAAAATTTGTAATCGCCAATAATTGTTGGCGATTACGAATGTCACAAAAAAGTATTTGTGATAAATATCGCGTGAAAAAATGGACCGTATTAAGACTATGTTCCAAATATTGTTCTACGGGGAAGTTGGCAGCAGATAACAAAGGTGGAAGAACGCGTTCCACCACTTCTAGAGAGGATTCTATGATCGCCTGATCCTTTAAGAAGGATCACTGGATATCATCAGTCGAAATACAAAAGCAAAAAGAGCTGCCTGTATCTGTTGAAGCCGGATTGGTTTCTCGACGCCCTGCATTGAAACCGCTGATTTTACTAAAGAACCAGAAGAAAAGACTCCTGTTTGCAACATCTCATATTGACTGGAATGTGCAGAAATGGCGAACCGTCCTGTTCAGTGATGAATCGAAGTTCAACATCATTGTGAGCGATGGCATTTGCCGTGTACGTCGACTGGCCAGAAAACGCCTCAATTAACGTTACTGCCATTAGACCGTGAAGCATGGTGGAGGCAATGTAATGGTCTGGGGGTGTTTTTCTGCTAACGGTCTAGGTCCAATACATCGAATCAACAGAACAATTGACCGGTTCATGTATAAAATTATCCTGAAAGATGTTATGTTACTTTATTTTATTATTTTAAGATGTTATGTTATTTTATTATGTTAAGATGTTACTTTATTTTATTGACATATTCCATTCATGCTGAATGGAATATGCCAATAAAATGGGTTTTTCAGCAAGGCAACAATCCGAAACGCACTGCAAAAGTAGTTAAGCAGTGGTTTCATAATAACCACCTATCGGTTATGGATTGGCCGCCTCTATCTCTTGATCTCAACCCTATCGAGACCCTATGAGAGATTGTCAACCACAGAAATAATCGTGAAGGAGTTTGTAATAAGGATCAACTGTTTGAACAAATCCAAAAGGCCTGGGCAGCAATTCCACAAAGTTTCTTTGATCACCTGATTGAATCTATGCCTCAAAGATGCAAGGCTGTGATTGACAACAAAGGATTCGCCACAAAATATTGATAGCGAAATACAACTTGGTCAATATTTTGTGGAGTTGCACTCGTTTTGTCCAGAAGGAAATCAACTTTTTTTAATACTTGTGATAATTTATTAATTTTCGTTTACAAATAATGAACTTTGTGATGAATAAAACTTGAAGAACGTTGTCTCTAAACAGGTGTATAGTTGTTTCTCTAAATTGAAAAAATGCAGCACTTTTATATTAAGAAACTAAATTACCATTACTTGGTTGCACTTGTTTTGTCCGGTACTGTATATATAAATAAGTAGTATATAAAAATAAAATGCGAATGTTCAATAATTTTTTTAGCTAGCTATTCTCTTGTCAAAACACTATCTTTATTGTTACGCGTTGTTGTTAGCAAGGTACTAGCTTATGCAGATAGCGGTCCTCCTGGATCATAAATAAAAGAATATCATCATTATTTAGATGGAACTATCACAGAAAATTTGATGTTATCAGAGAGGTTGTTGAACTCAAGATATCTTTGCTTTTTATAGAAAAAAAACTGTTCGAAAGTTAGGAGTGATCCTTAAAAGATTTTGAAAATTTTGACCACAGGTGATGAAATCACGTTTATATGTGCCAAATGTAATGTTAGACTTGTCTTTGTTAATGAAATTTTTTTAGATTTTTTAAAAGACTCAAGATCTAACTTCTGAGATAAAGTATGAGTATTGGTAAGCAGAAAGTACTGGACTAAAGCGTTAATAGTATCTTGTGCAGTATTCGTTGGTGATTTGTAAGGTAGATGTACAATTGGTTGTTCATTGGTCCTAATCAGATTTTTACAATTGTGTTTATATAACCTTCCATTTTTATCTACAACTTTGACCTATGTAATTTTAACTTTTTTTTTGAACCGTAAATCAATGTTTCTTGAACTGTAACTTCATCCAGGCAGTGTTAAGATTTTCTCATTCTGGCTCTGCTATAAGATTTAGATGTTCGAACGCATACGCTTTTACATTTTTTACATTTTTTTACAGTTTTTTGCTCAGTGTCTTGGAGTAGTTGTTCTCTAGCAGTTTTAGAGTTGATACCACAGACCATTCTGTTAAGTATTAGGCTTCTTAAATGGTTTTAAACTGATTTTTGCTATGTTTCAATGTTTTTGGTATGTTTCTTATATCAATCAAGAAGTCAATAAACTGTCTGATTTGTATACAGGTATTGAATTCAAATTTTTGAACTGAAGGTGCTATTTTGTCGTTTTCTTTGATTGTTAAATCAAAGAAAACGACAAAATAGCACCTTCGACAGAAGCTCCAAGAAGTGTCTTTTCACAGAGCACCACGGAACAGCATTTAAGGAGGATGGTGACACCTCTTTAATTACCGATTGTACAAAATATGCCAAGCGTTCGCTTTGAACCCTGAATCTTTTGCCCTAAAGCAAGAGCTCTAACCCCTGCAGCACATTCAAGTTGATTGATGGCTGTGGTAGTTTGGTCTTATTGTTGTTAAACGATCTAGACTGAAGTTCTTTGGCTATTTGCTTGCGTTGTATCAATGCATTGCACGGTCCAAGTGCGTTTGTGGATGACCCAACGAAAAAACTAGTGTTAACCTGATCCTTGGAGTGAGTGTTTTTTTTAGATAAGCATTTGCTTAATGAATCCTGTTTGGCTGAAGAAAGGTTTTTTTTTTTGCTTAGCTGCTTTGGTTGATTCTTTTTGCGTATCTTGCGTAACAAAGGTCATTTCCTATTGTTTCGAATATAACTAACCCTTAATACAATCATAAATGGTTCATTCATATAATAATACACCATCCTATTTCCCTATTATATTCATTATATCCGGCATATCCGAACATTAAATATATATCCGACATATATGTATCCAGCCGGATATGTAAAAAACCGCCTTATACAGATGACGTACCAAATAATGTCTAACCCAAAATTGGGGGTGGAGAGGTAAGAGTTGCTTCATGAAGGTTGACGGGGAAGGGGGTATAGACGCCCTTTCTTCTATCAATTCTTTTCTTCATTCTCTATAACCTCTTTTCTTCACTCATAACCTTTTTTTTTCATTCTCTATAACCACTCTCTTTTTCACTTTCTATTAATTCTCTTCTTCGTTTTATTTCACACTATTGTTCCTAAACTTATATAGGGGTTGCGTGTTATATATCTATTATAGGCTATAAATATATATTATGTAGCCACGTTGCTGAGGTACAGACTTGCCTTAATAAACGTAAGTTTGTTGAAATTAAAAATCTGTTTATACCATTTTACAAATAGTTTAGATTTTAAAATATATATTTAACTGCGAATAAAAAAACCATATGTTGTTACCTTAACTAGTTTTGGCAAGTACGAAAAAACGGTTGTCATTGTCATGGCATCAATAAACTAAATAAAGGAAATTTTTTATATTATATATATATATATATATATATATATATATATATATATATATATATATATATACATATATATATATATATATATATATATATATATATATATGTATAATGAGGTACAGGCTATATATATATATATATATATATATATATATATATATATATATATATATATATATATATATATATATATATATATATATATATATATATATATATATGAGGTACAGGCTATATATATATATATATATATATATATATATATATATATATATATATATATATATATATATATATATATATATATATATATATATAATATATATATATATATATATATATAAATATAATACCGTGGCTAGTGGTTGGAGGCCCCCTCAATAAAACCTACTATTTGGGTCCTAAAATCTTAAAATTTTTCCTCTAGGAAATTTTTTTTTTTATTACTTTTAAAAAAAAAAAAGCTTATTAAGTTTGCAAAAGGGCTAAATATTTGAATAAGTCCCTTAAAATTATATTTATATCTGAAACATCTTGCAATAAAAATAAAATGCGTTCATTCTAATTTCTCTTATTACACATTATAGTAAATATATTAATATTAGTGAAATATTTTTATACATTATAGTAATAAAGTATGCATTTTTGGACAGTGATACAGCTTCTTCCCTTGTCTCTGACACTTCTGGTAATGTAAGAGAACCATTGTTACTAGAGCCACATTTAAAACTTGTTTTTGTAACTTTTTTTGACAGAGGGCTCGAAAGGAGGTGATTAAAAATCTCCACCCACTAAGTTCATATCATTATTTTCTATAATCTCCTCTAAGTTAGCGTATTTACTATTTTCTAATATATGATATAAAGTAAAATTTAATTTTTATTTTTCAACCGCTTAAAAAAACATAAAAGTATTTATAAGTATTAAAGATATTGGTACTCCGGTTAGTTAAACTAAAACCACCACATCCACCTTTAACTCTAAGATAGCAATATTTTGTATAGGAAAATCAAAATATAAATAAAAAAAAATTTCATTAAAAACTTTGCTTTTTTAATAGCAATGATGGTGGTTTGGTGGCACTCTAATCTCTTGGATACGCCCGGCATCCAGGAAGCAAATTACTCACAACTAACTTTTGATACCAAGTTACAAACATTTAGATAAGAGTTATCAAAGTTATAGCAGTTTAAGTAAAGAAAAACTTAACTAGTTTAGACCACAGTTTCTTCAACAAATCTATATATCAAAAATTTGATACTTAAAACCTTTTGATAATTTTTTCACCTTTAAAATACTGTATTGGTGCTCTTTCCAACAATCTGTAACAATCAAATATTTAATCATTTAAAAATTTTATGTTACGCACCTGATTAATGATTCTAGCATTTCAATAGATGAAACATGGAAATACTATGGGTACCGTTTTTAAATGGAACTGATGCTGGTCTTTCACATAAAAATAAAACGGTAATAGAGATTTTTAATTTATCTAAGATATTGTAAAAAGTATGAAGTATATAAAAGAATAACAAATTATTGATTTATATTCAAAACTATTGGATCATTTTGGCTCAGCATGATCAATGGAAGCTTCTTGAGGTCAAAAAATATTCCATTCGTCCATTTAAAAAAAGAATTTAAGATATTTCAAGTACCTTAGATAAGTTTATTTTCAACTATTCTTAGAAATAAAACATATGATGATTACATCACTAAAAAACTATTATGGCCATTATCAGCAAAAATTTTACGTTTACGCCAATAAATGAAAAATTTAAAAGGAAAATATGTCAAGCGATCGCATAAAAATATTTGGGAAAGGAAAACTGAGCGATATGTCAATAAACAAAATGCAAAACTTTGATTGAACACAAAACATAAATAATCTACTTACCGTTGCGCAATTTTGTCATATAATATCACTCGTCATCAATTTTTTTTGAAAATAAAAGAGCTGATGCAAATAAAAATTAACCAATTATAAAACGGCCTAATTTACCTATGGCAGTTATGAAAAAAGGATTTTTTTTTTTTTTAAAGATTTGTTTAGCTCTGAAAACCTTAGAAAGTGCTTACATAAAATGGCATAAAACTGCAATGAGCCATTTAATGGTTTCGTATTAGAGCAATATATATATATATATATATATATATATATATATATATATATATATATATATATATATATATATATATATATATATATATAAATATATATATATATATATATATATATATATATATATATATATATATATATATATATATATATATATATATATATATATATATATATATATATATATATATATATATGTATATATATATATCAAAACACCTGTTTTTTCTTTAATTTAAAATTAAAATGATCAATTCTTTTCTTTAAGTTGCATTTTTTTTAAGTTTAGGTTACGTGCCGGTGTTTATTTTGAACAAGGAAGTTACAAAAAAGGTAATAAAAGATTATTTAATATGTTGATAAAATTAACAGTTATCAACAAAAAAGGATCCACTAAAAATAGTTACGTAGACAATAAAAAGCAAACTAATCTAAAAACTAAAGGAAACTAATAATAAAACTAAACTTTTTTGCTAGAGGTAGTTTTGAGCAACTTTTTATATGAAAAAGATTTTGTTTGTAATCTTTTTTGATGTCCTTGTTTTAGCTAAGTTAAGATTTTAGACAAATTATGCTAACTCAGCATCAAAAAATGTAAATTTTCATTTTTTTAAAAAAAAACATAAAAATTATTATCAAATTTCAAACTAAGTTAGAGTTGATGGGCTTGTATATTTTAATGGGGGTGTACCAACATATCTAATTTACCTTCAGTACGTTAGACATGTTTTATGTTTAACTAAATAGCCAAAAAAACTGCACGTGAATACGTTTCTAAGACGTATTTATTAGATGCTTTTTGAGGAAGACAAATGACTTGTTTGAAAATTTTTTATCTGCACATAAAAAACCCTAGATCCCTCATGCTTTTAACAAGAACGATTCCAAAGGAAGAGGGCGGAGCAATAACATTAATCCCCCTACCACTCTTAGATATTTTGAAAATAATATTTTTTGGAAGTTTATTTATTTAACTCAGAATGCTGTAAGAAAGCGTAATTAAATTAGGGAGGCTTTAAAAATTTATATAAAATTAGGATATCAGTATATGGTTCTATTTCATAGTTTCATAGATTAAGACTAACATTCTAATGAAAATAAATAAAAAAATTTCATGATTGTGCACTGCTCACAAATCAATAAATTTAAAAATCGCCCTTTTACTTAACTAGATGCTCTCTCTCTCTCTCTTTCTTTCTTTCTTTCTCTCTCTCTCTCTCTATATATATATATATATATATATATATATACATATATATATATATATATATATATATATATATATATATATATATATATATATATATATATAATATATATATATATATATATATATATATATATTCATATATATATATATATTCATATATATATATATATATATATATATATATATACAAGAAGGTGATATCGAGATGAATTGAACACCAGAAAAACAGCTTAAAAGAAAAATGGTCCAGTTCGGGTGCAACTGAACATTTCGAAACATGTCATGGTAAGTTTGATTGGTTGCACCCCAAAATATTATCTGTAGCCCTAGAATATCGAACTCGGAAAATCAGAGAGTCAATCCAAATAAGCGAAGCTAGGGTTCGACAGGAGTTAAAAAATGGGGATATGGTTCTCAATCGGGATGACGGTGAAAACGTGACGACTAAAACCTGGGGGCCATTTTTTAATAAGATATAGTGACGTCAGTTATTTGTAAAGTTTTTTTGGCTTTTCAGTGATTTCTCTTTAACGGTTTGTTTTGGGTTATCAGCGTCATCAGAGAGAGAGCGAGAAAGAGAGAGAGAGAGCCGTACCAAGGGCGGGGCCCGAGGCACCAAACTTGGAAGGGCGCAAAATTCCAAAAAAATAAATTAAAAGTAAATCAAATTAAAAAAAAAAAAAAAAAAAAAATTGATATCATTTGGAAACAAATTTTTGTTGCATCTCTTTAAAGTTGACAAAAAAATTAATTAAAATTGCGCCTCTTAACATAAACTTTAACAAATAAAATTTACTGAACAGTTCAATAAATGAGTTTTTTTAAGTTGAAGTTTATGTATTATAAGTTAGAGTTTATGTAAGTTTATGTTTTATAAATTGGAGTTTATGTTAAATGGCGCTCTTCTGCAGCAGAAGAGCGCCTATTAACCATAAAATAGTTTATATATGTTTTTAAAATTATCTTCTTTTTATTCAGCATATTCAACATTAATTTTATTTATTTTGAGACTATATGGACAGTGTCCGTAAAGTTTATAATCGATTTTGTGAAATGATTTAAAGTTATTACTTATGATGGGACAGTTAATTGAAAAGTCCCATCATAAGAAATCTTTAGACTAACTTACGGACAACATAAAAATCTTTTTGATTCAACATCATTAAGACAATTTTTCCCATACACGCTGTGTGATTTTAACAACAGAAAGCAACACTTCAGCACAAAATGGTATAAAAAAGCTCATCCCAATGGTGAAAAATTTGTTTCGCCATTAGTTGCTGTACAGCAATAAAAATGAATGATTGTTTTTTTTTTACTGTTTGTTATTTTCAACGGCAAAAACCAACAGTTTCTCAGAAATTTCAAAAGAATTTTTTGACTGGAAAAAACTAAACTCAAGTGTTCCTGAACATGAAAACAGCAATGAACACCAAAGATGCTATTCTTATTGGAAAACTCTCAAAAAAAAAACCTCGTAGAAGGAAAGACCATGGATTCTGATCTGCAGAGAGTTATCAATGGAGAAATAAAAAGTGGAGAGACATCTCGAAAGTAATTGTTGATGTAACTTTGTTCTGTGTCAGAAACAATCTTGCCCTTCGGGGCACAACAGAAGTCATCGGTCAATAAAACAGTGGCATTTTTCTGAACTTGATTGAGCTAATAAGCAATTATTATCCTTTAGTGGCTGAACACATTGTATCTGTTAAAGCAAAGAAAACTACAACGACCTACTTTTTTCCTCGAATACAAAATGTTTTGTTTGAGTTACTTGGGTAAAAAGTCAGAAATGAAATATTGTCAAACATTAAATTAAAGAAGCTAAACACTATTCTGTTTTGTTTGACTGCACTCCAGATTCCTCCCATAAAGAGCAGATAACCCAAATAATTAGTTATGTCCGCATCAATGATGAAACCTGTACAATTTAGGAAAGCTTTGTTTGACTTCATTGAATGTCACCAAAAAATCGGAAAAAATTTTGCAACAGAGATCACTGAAAAATTAGAAAAAGACGGTTGTATGGCTGTTCGAGTCTATGTCTGCTGTATCCTCCAATTTTGGCTTCCTTTGTGGGCGTTCACTATCTAAAAGACAAAAGCAAAAACTTAAGACAAAAGCAAAAAACATATCTCAGATTTACATAGCAGATTTAGATTTTTCTGATTTTCATTCAGAAATGGCAAGTTTTAAATATCAAGCTACTGCAATGATAGACAACTTCAAAAAATCTAGCCCAATTGTCATTTTGAAGCTCATTTATAAATATTCATCGACTGATGCTTATCCTAACACAACAACTACTATTCGCATCTTCCTCACCATACCAGTCACAGTTGCTACGTGTGAAAGAAGTTGTATATATATGTATATATATATATATATATATATATATATATATATATATATATATATATATATATATATATATATATATATATACATATATATGTATATATGTATACATATATATATATATATATATATATATATATATATATATATATATATATATATATATATATATACATATATATATATATACATATATATATATACACATATATATATATATATATATATATATATATATATATATATAAATATATATATATATATATATATATATATATATATATATATATATATATATATATATATATATATATATATATATATATATATATATATATATATATATATATAAAATGTCAAAAAATAATAATCAATGTATATGAAACGTTATAATTATACAACATAACACAAAAAATTGAATCTTTAAGGGATCGTCCTTAAATTACGCATCCTTACATTTTTTGAAAAAAAGGTGTAAATGATTTGCTCATTTGCACGATAATTTTATTGAAATATTTAAATTTTAGTTAAGCCACAGTGATTTTATAGAAAAATTTTAATTTTTAGTTTAGGCCTCTGCAAAGAAAACTTGTGATCTATTTGTTTTGCTAATTATTTAAATTTAGCGTTGCGTAATTTATCGACGATCCCTAAAGGTCTTTTGATTATGTTTTTATTATGATTTTTTTAATATAAAATAGATTTTAAAAAATCTTTATCTAGATTAAATTTTGACTAAAATAATAATCTTATGGACTTGAGCAAGAAAATAACTTCATAAAATTTTTTATTTCTCTTTAGATTTTAAAGAAAAAGGGCGGCAGTTCAAAACTGCCGCCTTTTTTCTTTGAAATCTAAAGTATATTCGCTAAACAAAACTTGTTTGAGTTGACTTTAAGCACAAAAAAAACTTCCTACCAATATTAAAAAGTTTGACTTTTCATTTTTTTTTAAAAAAGCTAGAAAATATTTGTATAAAATACTAATTATAAAAAGACTTATTCTAGTTATAAATTTTTTTTTTTATCAATAAAGACATAAGATCAAGATAGTTAAATAGACGTCAAACTATAAGTTGTAAAATGTTCCTCAACACTTAACAAGACATAAAATCTGCTCTTGCAAGTAATAAATCATTGTGTACATGAGAAGCAACTTTTTTGATAGACTAAAATCATTGGCGGTCGCCTTTCAAAAATTTATAACCAGTAAAGTGTTTTCGTTACTGTTTTCAGTTGCTTTTGCCTCTTAGTTGTTTTCGTCGTTTTTCACAGTGATTTTTTTTTAACTATCACAGAACTTAGTTTTAAGTTTAAAACAAAAGGTAAAAATTGGAAATTCTACTTTATTACCGAACGCAGTATTTTCTTACCTAAGACTTTTTTTGTCATAGGTCTATGAGTAAAAAATAATAATTAATTAAACAGTTTTTATTGATCAAAGTTTGATTTTTTAGCCAAAGCATTATATTATTAATTTTAATCATTAAATTTTTGTAAAATTTGAACGAACTATTGTTTGATTTGAACTACTTAGATTTGAATTTTTTTTTTTTGCTTCTTAAGTTATTCATAATCACGTGAATAACTTGATATGAACAAAAATTTTTCATTAAAAAAAATCATATTAAATGTTTATTTACCAGTAAAAATCTCGTATTAAGTTTTTAATGAGAATTTTAATGTTTTAAGATTATTCTTTAGTTATAATTTAATTTAAATGTTTCTTCAAATCTACTTTATATTATAAAGATCTTAGAAAAAAACCTAATCAAAGTCCTTTAGGGATCGTACATAAATTACGCAACACTAAATTTAATTAAAAAGCAAAACAAAAAGACAGTATGTATTTTACGACGTCATATTATTTTGTCAAAAATAATGACAAAATTCAACGTGGTCGTACAATCCTCAAACAATATTTAAAACTTTTTAAATACTTAATATTAATAACTTTTAAAAGTTTTAGAGGTATACTTTGATGTCAAATGTTTAATATTCACACTTAACAAATTTTTAAATTCCTTGCTAATAGCTTTGGGTTCTGGTGGCGTCATTTTATATGGATATCAATCCCATAATGACTTACTATATAAATAAATTCAATTGCTTCAGTGAAATGTTTATCTGCATATCAATCCAATAATGACTTGCGCTACATAAATAATTCTATTTTTATCGCCGCAACTCTACATTAAAGAAATAAACGTTGGCAAATATTTTTATTTTTCTGGCGGCAGGGGGGAAAAACTCTGCTCTAGTTTGGTGACCGCTATTAAATGAGAAGCTGAAGCGAGTTTTCGATTTTCGTGAATAAACAAGGTTCATCAGGTTTATTACAAAACCAATTTTGCATTTTTTCCAAAAATTTGCTAAAAAAATATAAAATTTTTTTACTCATTTATTTTGTCGTGATAAGTAAGAAATTTGTCTTTGAACTTTATTGTAAAATATAAACCCTTCTAATACCTTTTTTTTGAGTTCAGTTTACCTAACATTGCCTTGACATAGAGGCCGTAAATAATTATTTTAGAATGTTACTTAAAAAAAATACTTTCAAATACTTTTAATCCAAAAAAAAGAAAAGTCGTCTAAAAGTCGAATTTAGAAATTTTTGTCCACATTATTTTCTAAATTACCATTCCTAAATGAAAAGATACTGAAAGAATTAGTCACAGAGATTGATTTTTCAGCAAATAATTACTTATGCTTAAAGAAATTAAAAATTATAAATCTTAAAAATTTTCTAATCATTAACATTATCCGTGAATCAGCGGTAGTGAATTTCGTTATAGTTTAACCATCAATAAATGACCTACTACACTTTGTATGCAAGTATGTGTTTTTAAAATGATGACGAGTATACCTTTATTTCTTTAAAACTTTTTTCATACGTCTAAAATACATCTTGTGTTTACTGGGATAATTTTTAGTATTAAAACAAAAATGAAAATAAACAAAAAAATAACTTACAAATAAAAATGTAAGTGCAAAAATAACAGAGTGCTTGAGTGGATTCATCCCTTCACTGTAAAACATACGGCGTAAAACTAATTTGAAATTCATATTGCAATTTCGAAAACTTTCCTAAAGTAATTTTGAAACTTTAAAAATTTTAAAAAACTTTTGTAAACTTTTTTTTACAGGAGCGTGTTGAAATTAAATTAAACTTATTTTATGCTTTTTGAAACCTTTTATACTAATCTTCAACTAGTTTTTTTTTATAGGTTATATAACAATTACTTCATATAATGTATTTTATTCTTATGTGCGGATTTGTAAGACGGCGCCTTGTGCAAAAATATATGAGAAGCCTTGAAAATAAAGTAAGCTTAGCTAAAATTATATATTTGCATAAATCCAGACAGAAAACAAGTGAAATATTTTTTAGTGAACTATCGCACCCCACATTAATTATATTGTTCACCATATATAGGGGAAAGGCGCCTATGATGGTATACTTAACTTTGAAGCTTCATTATTCAGTATCCTGAAGACCAAGAACAAAAGTTTTGATATGGATACATTCTTTGTTACATATAGAACAATAATAACCCTAGAAGTTTTCATCAGTTATATTTTTTTATTAGTTTTTTTTTTTAATTTAAAAAAAAAGCACAAGTACGCCATCATAGGAAACTACTGCTCCTATGATGGCATAGGGAAAGATGAGGCTAGTTAGCATCAAGGGTTACTAGATGATTTCATTGAACTTAAAGTTTTCCCTCAGAAATGCCAGAAATTACGCGTAATCATCCTTATTAGAACATTGCGCATGCGAGATTTTGCGTTTATGTGTTTTTTGAACCAAAAATTTTTTAGTGAAGTTAAAAACTCTTTTTTAATTCGCTAACAATCATATTGCTCTATGAAAAAAAAAAAGTTTTTTTTTAACTCTTTAATATTGCAACACACCTAACTCGTCAGTATACCTATGTTTAAAAGTTAAAATTTAAAATAAGTACTTTACTAAATGCACAAAATCTGAAAATAAAATGCATGAAAACTTCATTTCAGCTCAGTTAATTATAAAATCACAATCTTTAATATTTAAAAGAATTAAAATTACATCAGCACATCCCAAAATCGATTTTGGTTGATTATAAAAGTAATATTTGTGCATAAGGGACGTATTTTTACTAAAAACTAACGTAAGTTCAGTATTGACATGTTGATCTGTTAAAGTCAGTTCTTGACGAAAATATGAAAAAAATAAAATCTATTGATATATTCAAAAGAACTATAAAAAAACACTTACTAAACTCAAACATTACATACATTCTTTCATTTTTTTAAAAATAATATTTTTTTGATAAATTTGATAAAAAGCTTTTTTTTTTTTTTTTATATATATATATATACATATATATCTTTCTTGTTTGATTTTCTCTTTGACTGTTTTTTTTTTTAACTTTTTTTAATAAATACTAACAAATGAATTTAAATCTACATAACGTTTGGAATCTTTTTAATATATAAATATTTTTGAATATATACTTCGCTTTGTATTGAATATGTATACGTATATGTACTGATTTGTAAAAAAAAATTCAAACTTTTTAATTTACGCATTGTATACATTTTTATTTTTTTATTTCGAGATTTTATTATTATTATTATTATTATTTTTTTTTCTTTCTAATTTTTACTTTTTTTAATTTTTAATTTATTTTAAACTTTTTAATTTTTTTCAATCTTTTTACTTTATTTCAAACTCTTTAAATTTTTTTATTTTTATTTTAATTTTGTTTGAATGTTTGTTTATTTTTTCAAAATTTTTAATTTAACTCTTTTTTATATTATTGGAATTTTAGAAATTTTATATTTCTCTATTTCACAAAAGGGCTTGATGATAAGACTTTATGTCTTCTACTTGCCCCTGTCAGCTTGTAATTATATATATATTTATTCGAATTTAAAGATAACATTGTAAAATGTGTAAAACGACAAATAAACTAACTATAACGATCTAATCACTTTTTCGCCACAACCAATATTTATGAAAATATAACCGGTATGCCATTATAGGCGCTATGCCATCATAGGCGCCTTTCCCTTACTCATGTCTGTTAACAACCCAATTAATTGCAAAACATTAGCAAATGGTTTTAGCAGTATGCAACTATTAACTGAATTTTGCTTAAACATTTTATGCCGCTGCGACTTAAATTATCATAGGACTAACTCTGGCACCAATGTTTATCTACTACAATTTTAGGCAAAATTCATGATTTAGAAACTTATTGTTTGCAATAATGAATTAATATAAACTTAAATTAATTTTTTTTTTTAATATCTAATTTTAAAAACTCAGATTAAGTTTAGTCTTTGTGATGGTGGTGATGATGGTGACTCTTTGTGATGGTGATGGTGACTCTTGGCTAGTTAACTGAAGGCTTGTTGGTGTTAGCTGCAATTCATGGCTCAATTCATGGCTGCAATTCATGGCTCAATTAAACAACTAAATAATGAGCTTTTTTAATACAAGAAATTTTTGTTGATTTGTTTAATGTACATTTAAAACGAAAATTTAATACGAAATTTAACTTTAATTTTATTTTAAATTTAAATTTAATACGAAAACGCAGATCTAAATATGAAGCTGCGTACTAATTTTCAATTTTAAGAAAATCCTCACATCTTCGGTTAAAATTATCTTTAATTTTGATGGCAAGGTTCATAATTGTACAATTATTTTGAAGTTAGCAAAGTAATCAGTTAATTTATAAACGGCTGGTAATATAACTAAACAAGTGGTATATTTCGATTCACTCAAAGTTTTTGTAAAATCATGTATCGGTTCTACTAAATCAATTAACTCGCCAATGATTTCCAGTTTCCAGCTTTTTAACAACAAATCCTTATTATATATGTTCTCTGGCTTGATAATAACGTCTTTGATTAATTCGCTAAGTTTAAAACTGACTGCAATATTAAAAAGGGTGAGTTCCACCGACTAGCAACGTCTTGTTTTAATTTGTTAATTGAGCATTTATCTTCTTGATTGTCAATTTTCATTTTATTGAACTCAACACAATTTACAATCTGAGCTGGAAACTTATTATTATGTGTGAAGAAGCCAACGAATTTTCTACATTTCTTTAAAATTATGAAAAATGATTTTCGTCAGTTGATAGCTCATTCTCTTTTAGAAGGACATCTTTAACAAATTTAAATTTAAATTTAAATGACAAAAACAAAGTATGTACATTTGATTAATTACATCTTCTAGACAATGTTTGATATTCGCAGCAGTGTACACTACTCGTAGAAAGTATTTTATCACTATTTTTCCATTTATTTAGAATTAACTCAATTTGCTCCTTTAAATATAGGCTAGTATGGGCTTTTGGGCTATGCTTATACAATCCGAATCAATTTCAAACAAAAATAATGATCAACAAAATGTATTGTGGCGCCGGTGTATGAATGCGAGGCCTGTGATGTCCATCCTCTGTGGTTAGATGGAAAAGATCAGCTTGGTTTAAAAGATGCATTACTTTTACTTTTAATGATTCAAATTTAAGCGGCAATATTTCATACGAAAACATTTGTCTCGTCCGCAATTTGTTCTTGTTATCAAACGAAGCTAGCAATTTAGTAAAATACTTATTATCAATAATTGACAGCGGTCGACCTGTTTGAAGACAAAAGTTACACATAGATTCCTATAAATCTCTATATTTCTGCGAACTTAAACAATACGAGTGAGAGTTTGCAAATGCAACCTTGATAGATACATGATTAGTTATTGTAATTGGAGGTTTAGACTCTTTAATATTAATCCGATGGTTATAATACAAATGATTTGCCATTGAGCTTGTATTTCTATTGTATTTTTGCTCGTTATTTCAATTTCGTTTGTTAAAGTATCTTTATATTTACACGTTGTTATTGTAGAGTCATTTGTTTCACAAAATAATTCCAGACTTTACTTTTATGAATGTTTCGATTCGACATTTTATTTCTACCAAAAAAAGAGAATAAGAATAAAATAGTTAAAACACTAAAGTCAAAAAAGTCTTTTAATGTTTGACAAAGATGTTTGACTAAACTATTTACTGAGGTATTTGAACTAAATCTTATTTATTTGACTACTACAATCATACTTAACTTTGTTGTTTAAGATTATCAGAAACTAAAACTCTGAGATTTCTGTCTAAAGAAGTTAATTTGATTTTAAAACTACCCTAAAAGTATGCATTTAGCTGTTAAATTTACTGAATGCATACTTATAGGGTAGGCATACAATTAAATACAAAAACAGAGAAATGAAATTCTGTAAATTTAAAATTTAATAATAGTTTTACAAAATTTCATTTAATTCTTCAGCAAAGCTTGTTAACGTGTTGACCAAAATTCGTTGTCCATAAGTAGACATACCGGCGGTCCAAATAAAGAGAATATTTCTTCAAGTTTACCAACAACTTCAGTTGCTGTTTTAGTTACTAGTTTACGCCATATTGTATATCGTGATGGACCTCAATCAATCATTGATAAGTACAATTCAGCACCTACATGCGTCACGTCAATAGCAACCCGATTCCAATATTTTTCTACGCTTAGTTGACCATGCTTCCACTGTACGGAGTAAGGATCGATGGAGTTGCACTGGTTACAATTTGCTATTACTGCTGAAACCTCCTTACGTGATACATCCCAACAAACAAAAAGATATCTAAAATGCATCTAAAAACTGATCTAAAAGATGTCTAAATTCAGGTCTAGAACGGGACATTAATAGACGTCTATCTTATAGACGTCTTTTAGATGCATTTTATTCGACACAAATAATTGCCTTAGATGCATAAAAGATGTGAAATATACATTTTACAGCTGCATATTAGATGTATAAAATACGTCTCTTAAATAGATGTCTAAGGCGCGTTTAAAAAAGATAGATAATAGATAATTTTTAGTTAATAATAGCTCTTTTATGCATCTAATATACATCTAATATACATCTTTAAATGTATATTTCACATCTTTTATGCATCTAAGGCATTTACTTGTGTCGAATAAAATGCATCTAAAAGACATCTATAAAATAGACATCTATTTATGTCCCGTTCACGACGTGAATTTAGACGTCTTTTAGACCAGTTTTTAGATGCATATTAGATGCATTTTATATATCTCTTTCTTTGCTGGGACTTGTTTGATACAAAGGTGTTACAGCGGTTAAATTAGTCATAAAAAAGGATTAAATTAAATAAGTAAAGAAACATTTTAACTAACATTACTTAATTTTTATTTCACAAAAATATACATAAGAAACTATATTTCTGCATTGCCGTCAACATTTTCTTCCTCGTCGCCGATATCTAAAATATATACATTAATGACATTTAAATGAATTTAAAAGATATGTAGAATTCTGAATCTATTTTTATGAAATATTATATATATATATATATATATATATATATATATATATATATATATATATATATATATATATATATATATATATATATATATATATATATATATATATATATATATATACACACATACAGTATCGGACAAAACCAGTGCAACCAAATGATGCTAATTTAGTTTCTTTGTATAAAAGTCCTGTATTTTTTCAATTTAGAGAAATAACTATGTAACTGTTTAGAGACAACGTTCTTCAAATTTTAGAAAAACACCCCCAGACCATTACATTGCCTCCGCCATGCTTCACAGTATATATATGTATGCTGCAAAATGGCACTTGTCAACGAAATTCTGCCTGTGTGCTGTCACCTGTCAGCTGATTGCTCATATCATGGCATGCTATGACTCCATACTCCTTAACTGTTTGCTGTGGTAGTATAGTTCGTTTCATCAGTTTTGTAAATACTATTAAAACTATACCTCGTAAAACACTCCATATATTTACTAGATTTTCTAAGCTTATCTTTTCCCGATATCCTTTTCGATTTAATTAGGACTGTAACTGATTCGAAAATAACCTGATAAATATTTTAACAATAAACTGAAATATATAAAGATTTTTATTTTAATATATGTAATAAATTAAAATATATTTTAATAAATGAATGCTTAAAATTAGGAAAGGTAAAAGCATTAAATTTGAAAATAAAATGCTAAACAAGGTTTAGCATTACACTTACTTTAGCACACAAACAAACTTAAACACCTACAGCGAAGCTCGAGAGTTTATCAAATTGCCATGCTAAAAGTAAATCCATAACAAATACGGTCAAAAAGAATTGCTTTTGGTCCCTTTTAATCATATTTCTAATAATTAATAAAAACATAATCATTTACCTTTTCATGATCAAAAAAAACATTTTCTCTTGGCTTTCCACCACCAATCTTTTTTAAACCATCAAGCTGAAATAAATGTAATAAAAACTAGTGTAACTTAAATTTCTTTACAACATATTGAGTCTAACACAAGCTAGTTGTTTTAGTTCATTTACAAATACTTTTTATTTAGATTCTAAACTAATAAACCAAATTTAAACAAACTTATTAAAAAATAAGATAATTAGATTATACCAAATTAGTATACTCGGTTTTATCTTTTAGTTTATTATCCAGTGTAACCACTTCATCCACCAATTCTAGCAACTTCACCCCAGTAGCCTGAAACTTAATTTCTATAAGTTCTTTTAAAAGAACTTTTATTTCTGCAAGCTCGTTGAGAATAACATTTTGCATCTCTACAAACAAGAATAAAAAGATTGATTAACATATTTAGCTCATAAAACTAAATAGCAAAACAATGAAATAAGAACTTTAAAATTCAAATTATGCTTGAGTAACTTAAACTAAAATTCTAAAAAAACATGTAAGTTTTTTTTAATACTCCATCGCAGAAGTTGCCATAATATTTTGGAAAACCTACTTTTTAAATCAGCTAAAGCTTTATCCTGTAAAAGGCTACGATATTAAAGAATTTTGCTTAACTACTAAATATAAAATGCTACACACATGGTTTATCGGATCACAATATTATAAATAATCCATTTCTATTCTTTTATACCTATCTTTTACAATTATTTTAATACAAAAACAAATTAATAAAAAAGACCTCCGCATTAACATTCAATGGTGTAAAAACCAAAACTACTCACAATAAAACTTAAAACTCTTTGACAATGTGGACTTTGCTTGGTGTTCATCAATAAAATGTGAAGAAAAATTATCTTCTTCAATCTTTGAATCTGATAACTCTATTCAAAAGAAATAACTATAATTAGAACTATAAATAATCCCTCAACCATACCTGTTACTTAATTTAATCTTTCAACCAATTTTGTACTCTTTCAATTTCTGAATTCATACAACTTCAGCATGCTTTCAATCAATTTTCAATTTTCATATCAAGTTGATTAAAAGATTATTTAATACAATAGAATGTTGTCAATGATATAAATATATGTAACCACTTTAACAACATTACATATAATAGGACACCCAAATAGTTAAAATAAAAGGAAAATCTTAGTAATTCATAAAAAAGACTAATAGCTAGATATTTATTATTCAGATCAAATTAAACAAGAATCTATTTCAGTTTATAAACCATTAAGAAAAAATTATGATACTTATCAGGCGCGGATCTTAGGGGTGGCCATTGTGGCCATGGCCACATAGTTTAAAATTAGATAGATTTATTAGAAAGTTTATTTATTTTTTATCAAAGATCTTTTAGAACTTTTAGAAATAATTATTGAAATATTTTTGAAGAAAAAGAATATAAGTAATTTTAAGACTTTTTTCGTCTAGTGTTTATTGATAAACTACGTCACGCTAAATTTAAATTTTTAAAATTTCGCGGTAAACATTGCTAAAATCTCGGCAAAAGAGAGTCAAACTCTACGTGACGTACTTTATAAACCCTTAACAGCTTATGGCCATAGAGATTAAATTTAACGGCAGCCAACTTAGCTTCGGATTTTTTTGCTAGAAGAAAACCCCTGAAAATTTCATTGTGTCTGCCGTAATTTAAGGAATTTGGCCATAGAGATTCCTGCCATGGCCACAACGGTTCCTATTACACGTTACCGACGTTTTATTCTGTAAAGAAATGCTCTGTGATAAATAATAAAGTATAGATCTCTCAACCGTGAAAATAAAACTTTGCCACACAGTTGTTTTTAACGTGTCCGATTTAGAAAGATATTCTGTTAAATAGAAGCTAATAAATTAGGGTTTTTTATTCGCTACCGTGAAATCATCATTAGTATCTAAACAAGTCTCTACTTCATGCCTGATTGTTTTTACTGTGTTTAGGGAGCATTGGGCAGCAGCCATAATATCCTTATTTTGATGGTCGGCACGAATCCTCATGATGCAAGTTATTCTCTTCCATGATTCAGGTGGGTTCCAGTCATCCATCCTATCTGACATCTTGTATATGAATGAAAAAGGGTCCAAACTTATATATATATATATATATATATATATATATATATATATATATATATATATATATATATATAGTATATATATATATATATATATATATATATATATATATATATATATATATAATATATATATATATATATATATATATATATATATATATATATGTATATATATATATATATATATATATATATATATATATATATATATATATATATATATAAATATATATATATATATATATATATATGTATATATATATATAAATATATATATATATATATATATATATATATATGTATATATATATATATATATATATAAATATATATATATATATATATATATATATATATATATATATATATATATATATATATATATATATATATATATATATATATATATATATATATAATTGAATAAAAACATCATGTTCGATTATATATTATTTTTATTATTAAATGGTGATATTTTGGCTTATACAAAATTTATTAAAACTAAAACTAAAAATGATGCCATTGCAACGTTGCAGATTTAGACTTAACTTTAACAAAAATTGATCTCCAATGGCATGTCAACACTAAGTTACCATTGTCGCAATTTAAGATATACTCCTGTGAATAAGAGCACTGTAAGCGTTGTATTTCAATTACTAAGTTATTATCTAGCAACCAGGAAAATTTATTAAATCTTGGCCCACAATTTGTACCATCAAAAAATCAAATTTTGTTCATGGACATTATAGTATCAACTGAAGAATGTGCTTTAAAATTGTAGGAAAATGTTAATATTGAAAAAGCTGAATTTTTGCGACAAAATGTAAGCAAAACATTAAACAAGTTTTTAAATGTAAAAATAGCTAGTAATTTTTCTAAAAATCAATATCTAGCTTTAAATGAACTAAAAAACTCGAACTAAATAAAGATATACCCTTTTGATAAAGGATGTGGATTTGCTATTTTAGATTCAGAATCAGCAATAAAAAAAATCAAATATCAACTTGGTAACTGCACTATTTTTGCTGTCGATCCTACACAAACTTTTCTTTGTTTAATTCAACAAACTCTCAGTAAATTAAAAAAGGAAAAAAATATTGATAAAAAAACTTATGATAAAATATATCCTTCTGACGCTGTTCCACCTAGATTATATGGATGCATTAAAGCACATAAAAGTGAATAAGGTTAGTTATGCGAACTATAGTTTTAACTATTGGTAAACCAGCTCATAAACTTTTGCAACATCTTTTTGAAATAATACAACCTACATTTACTACAAAAAAATTCTTTTTCATTCATATCTGAGGCTAAAGAATGATTTATAGGTAAAAATGAAATTCAAGTTTCGTTTGATATTATTAATTTATATCCATTGATTCCACTAGATAAAGCAACAATTTCTATAATTGATATTCTAAGCAAAGATAAAGATAATCTTAAGATGCGAAGTAAATTGTCAATATTCACAAGTTTATTGAACTTTGTCTAAATAAATGTTATTTTTTATGGGACAAAATACATATCTTAAAAAATTCTTGTCTGATTGGTTAGTCCATTATGTTTATTATCAACAAATCGCGACAATGGTAACTTAGTGATGACACGCCATTGGAGACCACTTTTTGTTAAACTTAAGTCTAAATCTGCAACATTGCAATGAGGTCATTTTTGATTTTAGTTTTTATGAATTTTGTATAACAGTTTTTTCAATTTGATAATGGTTTATACTATATAAGCCAAAATATCTCCATATAATAATAAAGATAATATATAGCCGAACATGATGTTTTTAATCAATTGAATATAAAATATATTATTAACGATGTCACTTAAACAATATATATATATATATATATATATATATATATATATATATATATATATATATATATATATATATATATATATATATATATATATATATATATATATATATATATATATATATATATAAATATATATATAACTTCCAATAACTCAAACCTTCAGGGGGCCAAGAAATCAATTCAAGTTAGAGAATGTTTGAGTTATCGGAACATTCAATATGTCAAAATATTTCTTTTGAGTATATGCAGAAAATCAAATAAGTTTGATTTCATAAAAAAAATTATTCACTTTAATAAGACGTTGTATTATTTTTCTTTTAAAGATCAAGTTATAGGTAAAATATCAGCCACTGGGACAAATAAAACAGTTTGACTTATCAGGTGAATGTTCAAGTTATCAGGGGCTTGAGTTATCGAGTGATTTTTATAAGAAAGTGTTAGTAAGGGCTCAAGGGGAACTTGAAAGTTTTTCGAGTTATCCGGGGTTCAAGGTATCAGGAGTTCACTGTTGTCAATGATGTTTTTGATAAAAAAAAAACTATTTGTAAATGTAATGCTAGTAATATAAGTTGGATTCAGTTTCATTTGTACAATACATTTTTTTTATCTTTATTAAAAACTGATGAAATTCCTTTGTTTTTTAAAATATTATTTAATTATGACAACTCTGGTTATTTTGCGGTAAGCTGCTACTTTGTGACATATGCATATATGCACATATATTTATTTTGCACATTTATTCAGAGTTAAAGAGTATGAATCTTTGCCAATATGTTTACCAAATGAAGTTTGTGATTATCAACTGCTTGATACATATATACTACAAGATGACTGTACCTATATTGAGTCTAAATACATGGTTACCATCATGATTTTTTTATTTTATTCTGATTCACTCCTAACAAGGCTGCAAGCAACCACTATTAAGTTGGGAGTTACTAGAAAAAAATAATATAGTTATAGAGCAAGGAGACGGTTAACAGAAGAGTTAAAAAGATGTAGTTTGTATGAGTCAGGAAAACATGAAGATGAGAGAGAGCTCCAAAGGTTTGAAAAAAGATAGATAGTTTTAAGGGTTGAAAGAGCTTTAAAGTGTGTGGAAAAAAACTAGACGAATATAAGTTTTTGGAGCATGCAGGGACAGATACAGTAAAATGAATGAGGCTTTGTTAAATGAAGAGTCAAGCGAGAATGAGTTTTAGTACATGGAACTAGAGATAAAAGCTTCTTAGAGCAGTGACCATGATAGTATTTGTAGAAAAGAGAAAGATTTAACTTTAAGATGATGGGAAAGAGGCTTGAGCTTAGAAGATAGACCAAGTCCAACTATATTTACAATGCATTTTTCATCTAGAAAAGAAAGAGCATCATAAGAAGAGCCAGCCCAAATATGACAACAGTTTTACATACAGGGGCTAATAAGAGATTAGTAGAGGTGAAGAATGGAATCAGGAGAGATGAAATGATGAGCACGAAGAAGTGAGATCAGATTCAACATTAACTGCCTGTTCTAAGCAATCTAAAACAGAAGACTTTTTGTCAAGACAGGAGTATAAAGTTGAGTCATAAATATCAAATTAATAATTTAGATTGAGGTACCCCTGAACTTACTGGAAATGAATAAGAGTGTTGGCTTTTGATGATGAGCTTTATAAAGCCATTACAAAGAAACGATTTGATAATCTCAAAAACTCTTCCAGATACACCATATGAATCAAGCTCATGGAGAAGACTAACATGCCAAACTTTGTTGAAAACCTTAGATATGTCAAGAGCAATAGCCCATGCCTCTCAGCCTTTATCTAATGCACAATCTTTCAGTCACAGTAGTTAGCCAGATAGCAAATCGATGAGCGAGAGGATCGAAAACTGTATTGATTGTCTGACAGCAAGTCATTTGACTCAAAATGGAATATGAGATGTTTAAACGAACAGGCTCCTTTCTGTCTACTAACTTAATGAAAGCACAATCATAAGTTCTTATACCTACATTGAAGATTGTCTTCATATTTATACTTTGAAATTTGAAAAAAAGAAATGTGTTTATAAATTGTATTTGAGTTTCAGGTGATGAAAAAGTTTTAAAAAATTGATTATTTAAGCATTTTGCAATAGATATCTTATCTACTAATTGCACTCCATCGTGCATTCAACATCGTGGTCGAAAAGAGATCGAATTTCACTTTAACAAGCCTTTTTTGGACAAGACTTACAAACATATATATATATATATATATATATATATATATATATATATATATATATATATATATATATAAATCTTTATTCAAAATTGATTTGCATTACAAATAATGAATTGTACAATATTATCTATTGTCTCTCACTCACTCTCTCTCACTCACTCTCTCTCTCTCTCTCTCTCTCTCTCTCTCTCTCTATATATATATATATATATATATATATATATATATATATATATATATATATATATATATATATATATATATATATATATATATATATATATATATATATATATATATATATATATTCATTCCATTATTGAATTTTAGATAATTCTTCAAACGAATGCGACTTCAGAAATCTCACGTTTATTCGTACAGCTAATTTCAAGCAAAAACATTTATATATTGGACAGTGGATTTAACACTAGAAAACCTTTTTTATAATTGATGATATATTTTTATAAACATAGATATATTGGATTGTAAAATAAAATTTATTTTTGTTAATTTTTTAAAAATATTTATATCAATTGTTTAAAAAAAGTTTTTTTTTCTTTATTGCCATATTTTGAAATATATGTAAAATACTTAGGAAAGTCGTTATTTGCATTTCTATTTTGGCCTTAAGTAACTAGCTTAAATATCTTAAATAATTATAATTAAATATTAAAAATCTATTAAATAGTTATATATTATATAAATATCAGATAATAAAAAATGTTCAAGAAGTCAAAAAAGTATCCGTGCAACGAAGTAATAATGCAAAAATATTGAACGGTTCGTTAAAAAACTATAACGGGTTCTTTAAAGAACCTTATTTTAAGGTTCTTCCGAAGAACCTTCGCAAAGGGTTCTTTGAAGAACCTCTACGAGTTCTCCACCAGCGTCAACACGAAAAATCCTTAAAGATTTTTTGAAGAACCATTCGGGTTTAGAGTGTAGATACGATATAAATGAAATGATTATTATTAGATTTTAGCAGCCGTGGTGCAGTGGTTAGAGCAACCAAAGGTTGCGGGTTCGTTCCCGCTCGAAGCACTTAAACGGCTCGAAGCCGTTTTTTATTTATTTGAAGACACTTGCTAATTTGAAAACATCAAATGTTGTGAAGCGCTTTAAAATCTATTGTTTGTTTACCTTTTAAAAAAAAAAACTAAATTTATATGAGTAAAAATTTATGCAGAACTTCTTTTTTTAAACTCTTTACAATTAATTTCTTTTGTTTTTAATTTAAATTTAAAAGTATTATCACTATTTTTACTTTGTAAAACTTAATGGCCAGGAATAAATTCGCAATGGCCATGTTTTGGATCTCTGGCCAAGATTTGATGTTTTTCACGCTTTCTAATATTTGTGCTAAAACTTGTTAACTTATTAACAAAAACTTCCAAACTTGTCATAAATTGAACCTCAAGAGGTTTTTTAAGAGTTTAGAAATATCTTTAAAAATCTAAGCGATTCGCGGTAACATGAATCAGTTTAAAATTAAGCGGCCATGATTTGATGGTTTACCTTTAAAAAGTTTATTTAAAATTAGAGATCGTTATTTTAAGCAGTATATAGTGCATTTTTGGTACTATATTTTGGTACTACTTTGGCAGTATATAGTGCATTTTTGGTCATTTTTAAACATTGCTCATTGTTAGTTTTGTTTATTGTTATTCTATATTTTTATTAAATAGCACTGTTATTTAAGGTAAATTTAATAACACTTCAATGTCATTTAGAAAACAAAATTGTCGGAAATAGTGCAAAACCGCGTAACTAGCATTGGATTATACCGCGTATCTACAATACATTTTTTTTACTGAAGAAATTTATTCATATTTTTTGTAATCTCAACAATAAATATTTGGTGTTAAAATTAATGCTTGTAACGCCAATGCTAGTAACGCGGATTTGCCGAAATTTTAACTATTGTTTTTATCTCGCTTGCTTTTTAAGCTTTTATCTACCTTGCAATTAAAAATACGCAAATATAAATAATCGTTCCTAATGGGATATGATCTAAACACAACCAACTAGGTGAGCGAAAGATACTATGACTCAAAATGAGGTTTTGATTTTTTTAAAAACGAAGACCAGATATATTACTGAATTAGAGAGAAATGTAGGAGAGTGCTTCTACATTGACTAATTTAGGGATAACATGCAAGGGAATGCTGCTACATCGACTGAGGGTTTGGGTTAAGACAGGTATAGATTATTCGATGTAGCAGCACTCTCCTACATTTCTCCTCAAATCAGTAATATATCTGGTCTTTAAAAAAAATCAAAACCTCATTTTGAGTCATAGTATCTTTCGCTTACGCTTAAGATAACGTGACTTTACTTGATTATTTAATTACTTGATTATTTAAGTATTATAAAACACGAATCCTTATTTAAATGTAGAATTAGTTGCTTGTGCAATAGAAACAAAACATGCTTTTTGCCTATGATAAGTCTAATGTCTTAAATTACAAAACTAGACTCATTAAAGAGCTTTCGGAATTAAATTTAATGTTTCCAAGAATACAGGATTCTTACCAATTTAACACAGATATGATGGATTTTGTTCCCTTAACTAAAAGAACTCTTGGTTATACAGTATTAAGGTATTTTATATTTGTTTTAAGCTTTATAATAAATAATAATTAAAATAATAAAAATAAAATTACAAAATGGACCAACATCTATGTTGGATTTTAACTTTATTTATTGGTGTTTAATTAATTATTAACACATTTTACTACAGATTTATATTCTTGATAATGTGTATGAAATTGAATTATTAAACACACAAATAAACTATAAAAGTGATTTAGTTTTTTAATGAGAAATTATGGTATATGTTATATTAGTAAAATAAAAAAAAATTTATAATAGTTAATCTATTTTTGTTTTGTTATTAATACTACACTTTAGTATATTATGCTTATAATTCATTTTGAATATATTTTACTATTTCTCTCAGGTCTACTAAAAATGTAAATTGTCTTTATAGCTCAGTATCTTTGATTTTAATTGACAGTAAGCATACTTCAAAAATTCTAAGATTACTGACATCAATTGAATTATTTGAAATCATAAATTTTTACCCATAGTATGATTATTTTTTTCAACATAGATTTATAATTCTCAGCTTTCTAAATTTGCTTTTTATTGCTGTTTTGTTTAAATACACTGACAGATTTTCAACAATTAACGATAATATGATTTATGAATGTCATCTTTCATTTGCCTAAAAGCATTATATAATGTTATAAAACAACCTATTCAATCTATCTATGCTGATATTGGTTTCAAAAAATAATCGAAAATTGTTTTTTTAATACTCTTATAAAGCCTTGTATCCAAAAATTAAATTATCCAATTAATATTTTGTTGTGCAATTTAGATAAAACAAAAAATAAAAGTGTTTTATGCTTTAAGCCAAATTATTTTGTGGCACTGGTTAAATATCTTCTCAAAAAATGACCAGCTGTTGTTATAAGTGATTAAATTTACTCAGTATCAAAAAATATAAATTTTTAAGTCTAGTTTTCCACCTACAGATAACAAAATACAAAAACCAATTCAGTCTAAATTATTCTTTCCTACTGTTTCTAAGAACACTTAAGATAAGTCTGATATTTGTTATAAAACAGTTAAAACTAAAATATTCTCAAAATCTCAAAAGATGCCAACAACAGTGATAAAAACACTCTTGAATCTAATGTTCTACTAAAGGAAAACAATGTTTTTGACATTGTTTATTAAATACACATCAGTTAGCATCTTATTTAAACTATGATGATTCATCATATCATCTGTGTGGTAAAAAAATCATCATATCATATGTGTGGTGAAAAGTTAAAATTAAGAACAAATGATAATGAAATATTATCTCTAATAAATAATCTAAGTTCCAGATAAATGCTTCCAATTCCCTTTAACAGGTAAAAGCAGAAAAAATCATTTTTTTGCTAAAATGATTAGTTAACTTTTCTTTGCTTACTTTAAAATTTTGCTCTATAATTGAAGATGGTGCATATTGTCTTCCATGTACACTTTTTGGTACAAACATACCAAGCAAATATGCATTATGTAAATTGTTTAAAAAACCATTCAATACCTGACGTAATGCTATAAAAGATTTAAACAATCGTGAGAAAACTGTTGACAGATTACATATCAATCCATACATTGTTATAATATGCTTTTATCTAGAACTAAAATTAACACTTTTCCTATTGAAGTTTTTCAAGATATTTCTAGGAAGTAGCATATAAAAGAAAACAAAAAAAAAGCTTGAATTAATTGCTAAGACTAATATTTTAATAATTTTAAAGAAATCTTCTCTATGCTCCCAAAAATTCTACATACATTTCAAAGACCATTCAAAACGAGTTAAATAAATGTTGTGGAAATGCAAATGAAGAAATTCTATTAAATGATATTAAATAAAGTAAGTACTTCTCCATTATTGCACACTAGGCTTCAGACTGTGCAACAATAGAACAACTTTCTATTGTCATACGTTATGTAGACTTGAACAGTTATATTAAGGAAGTTTTTTTTACATTTTTTGAATGCAAAACAGGAACAAGTGGTTTAAACATAGCTACCAACATTCTTGAAATTTTAAAATAATTTGATTTAGATATAAGAAAATGCAGAGGCCAGTATTATGATGAAGCTGCTTCAATGTCAGTTTAATACAAAGGTGTTTTATGGCTTATAAAAAATGTTAATTCTAATGCATTATTTGTGTGTCTCACATAAACTTAGTTTAGTTGTTGGGAAAAGTTGCTAAATCAAGTGAAAAGTTTGCTTTAAAGCAAGTTAAAGTCTTATTTTTTGAACTTTTCTCCTAAAAGATGTAATTGCTTAAATAAAAACTTTCTTCCTGGTCAAGCAAAACTTATTGACACATGTCAAACTGGGTACAAAAGCTTCGTGGACTTGGTTTTTTGATAATTATTCTACAGTTTTTTCTGCTTTTGAAGAAATAAAAGACAATAATTTAAAAGAGTACAATAAAGAAACATCTTTAAAAGCATCTTCTTTTATGAAGTTATTGACAATTTTTTTTTTTTTATAGTTTCTTTAGTTTTAACTTAAACATTTAATGGATTACTTTTATGGAATTTCTGTCACCCCTGAAAATAAATCTTATGATATTTCCTCGCAACTGGATGAAATTCAAAATTTGACTAATCATTTAAAAGAAATACGAAGAAATGCTGATGCTTACCATAACAATTGGTATAAAATTGCTCTTGCATTGGCTAAAACATTTGATATTGATGGAAAAAAACCTAGAACATGTGGTGTTCAAAAGCATATAGATAATTAAATATGTGATACTGTATCTGATAGTTTAAAGTTTCTATTACATTGCCTCTTCTTAATCATCTTCCTAATGAACTAGAAAATAGGTTTGATATTGAGAGCTTAATTGTTTATAATGGTCTTTGTGCTATTCCTGCTAGTTTAATAAAGTAAATTTTTAGATATTGACCATGTAAAGAAATGTTCCTGATATTTTTGAATTTTTGTAAATCTGATCTTCCTCATTTCTCATCAATTAATGCTGAATTAGAGTTATGGGTGGAAATTTTGGAATGAAAAGACAGAATTACCATCTACTATTTCAGACACATTTAAGTTTAGGGATATGAGAGGCTTTCTAAACATTTTAGAGGCGTTTCATATACTTGCTACAATACCAATCACAACTTGTTAGTGTGAAAGGTCAATATCTACTCTCAGGAGAATCAAAACTTACACGAGAGTACTATGTCAGAAATTAGATTGAATGGACTTTAATGTCTATTTAATGTTATTGAAATATTTGCATCCAAAGGAGATAAAAAATTAAAGTTTTTATTCAAATAAAAATTTTGAATTTCTGAGTTTCTGAATTTTTCTGAATTTCTTTTAATTACTAATGTTGAAAGTGTTTTCATGTGATTTAGGTTGTTACTTTTTTGATTGTTGCTTTATTTGTTGTATTATATTTTGACTTGTTTATTTATTTATTAAAATTTATTTAAAAAAAAATGTAAAAAAGTTTTTTAAATGTTTTAAAAATATTTGTACATAACTGCCTATCAAAAAAAAAAAAAATCCAGAAATAGTGGGCTAACCTTAGGCAACACGGCAGTTTACTGATGGAGTGCAAAGTCCTATGGCTTACCTTCTCGTTGGTGCACTTCGTTAAGTGATTTAGACAAGTACTATGTCTAATTTATGAACTAAATAGCCAAGGCAATATTTTGAATAACTTTATTATTAAATGGATAACTAAAAACAATACTATATAAGCTTTACCACGACTGACTCGATTGTTTAGAATAACTTTGCATTAGCAGAATATTGTCAAACAAACACGAAGTAAATAGATATCAATTACAAGTAAAAAGTGAAATATCTGGTTTACAAGTCGACTCTTCATATATAACATTTTTTTACCTATAATGCTTTTTAATATTTAATGTAATAATAATTTTAAAAATGTATGCGTTTTTGAATTACACAATTGTTTAGAGAGTTTATTTCTAACGAGAAATATCAAAATTAAGTGTTTTTTTTATTCAAACAGAGAGCTATTTCTACTGAATAAGATTAAAATATGATATAATTTTTGTAAGTCTATGTATATAATATGAATGATCTCTTATTAATTTTTTTGATTGATTCCTTATATAAAAATTCGTCGGAGACGAATTCGTCGCTCATTTCGTCTACAACAAAACAACAAAGTTTTTAGCCTCAAGCGTGAAAACTATTATACTTATTGTAATAATGGCGCTCTCAGATTATTAAATCTAAAGTAGTTAAGTAAAGTAAGTTAGTCTCCCTACGAATAATAGTTTAAAAAAATAATACATAATGAGTCCGTAGGATTATTTCATAGGTCCTTCCCACAGAAAAAAATAAAAGTAAAGTAATTTATCTTAAAAGGGGAGGAGGGAATAGGGTGATGTCATCCCCCTTCCTCCACTGGCCAATATCGAATTGTATTTGGTAATTTTAAATATAGTTGACAAATTTTGACATTTTAAAGTCGGCAAATGTAAAAAATTTAAATTTTAACCTTTTTTTTTTTTGTTGTTTATCGTATTTGGCACTTCCCCCCCCCCAATTACTCAATAAAAAAATAAAAATAATTAGGTGTTCACGTCGTCCGCAAACCCGGACTTGGCCACACAGTTACAAATTCCTGGATCCGCGCCTGCTTATGTTAGACTTTTAGCATTGGGCTTATTCATAATAGGTGGCGGAGGTTCTGGCAATGAAGAGCGGTATGATTTGTTATTCTTATTTTTAATGCTTTCTTTAACATATATCTCATCTGATGTAGAAAGTTGTATTCTTCACAACATGAAAATGAATCTAATTATAAAAATTTTGCTACAAAAAAGTAAATAAGTTACCTTTAAAAAAAATACAAAACAAGTTAGATACTGACTATCTGTTATCTTACACTTTATCAATGGAAATTTGTGCCATTCTTTTGTTGACAAAAGGTTGTTTTTCAGTGCATGATTATAGTTTTTTTTTGGGACAATAAATTTGTCGGTATTCTTTGTCAATCCACTTGTTTAGTGCATAATTACTTGGTTAGAAAAACATGCAGAAAAACTTTCCTTTGAAGTTGGGTTATGCTTATACTCATTAGGCTTTTGGTCATAAGAGTATTCATTGTACAAAATCGATGACTCATGATGGTCAAAATATTCTTTTAGATTTTCGCAAGATAAGAAATCGTTTCTTTTAGAAGTTCCAACATTCGATTTTTTTTCTATATGTACTGATGAAAGTTCTAGTATTTTTTAATATTCTGTTTGGACACGTCTACTGCGTCTTTTTTCGTATACCCTTTCTGTAAAAGACATAAATGAATCTTGGTTTCTTGATAAAAACGATAAGTGCACAACCAATATAACAATCTTTTGTGTTATTGAAAAACACTCATATTATGAGTGTTTTTCAATAACACAAAAGATTGTTTTATTGGTTGTGCACTTATCGTTTTTATCGAGAAACCAAGATTCATATATGAGTC
>NC_061164.1:16736948-16784448 GCF_022113875.1 Hydra vulgaris
GTGTCTTCATAAACTACTCAACCAATGAGCAGAACTACCCCAAGTCCTATGGATAATGCATCACAATAAAGCTCAGCTTTTTTATTCACTTGTACCAACCATTTTCCACCAACCGGATCCTTTTTTTCCACACGGTGAAGCAAATCTTTCAGTTTTTCTTTACATACTTCAGAAATAAACTCACACCAAGGTAACTGCATTTAAAGATTGAAATTGTACCACATTGTCTCGTTTCCATATCAGTTCCTCATTTTTATTTCTTTCGACTTTCAATTTGAAGACACTTCCTTGTTCAAGATTTTGTGGAGGTTTACATTGTAACCTGAATTTATGGAGATGCCTTGCTTCATTTTCCGCAGTTTCCACACTTTCATCCACAAATATATCATCAATGTAGGTGTCACATGTTTTCTTTACAGTTGGATTTAAATTGAGTACATGCCGAAGAATTGTGGTCATTATTGTTAGAGCCACATTAATGCTAAAACAATTCTGGTAAAACAATATCGTTTCCCATTTATAATCACCGTTTGATATGGCCAAAGTCTTTTATCAATATGAATTTGGAGGTAGACTTTTTTAAGATCAAGAACTTTTGCATTTGTAATTTTTTATAGCAACGCAGTTTTTCTTGACAAACGCCCGTTTTCGCTGTGTGACAATTTACAAATTCGTTGAAAGCTCAAAAATCTCCAACTGGACGTACCTTTTTGTCCTTATTTTCTTGCACTTCGCAAATTAGCGGTATCAATATTTTAGGTGGTTCCAATGTTAGTTTGTTATATGGTACAAGAATGCCAGAGTTGATCCATTCATTTATTTCTTTGCGGTAACTACGTTCATGCTCGTGGTTTATCTTGTATTCACAAATGGTATTATCAATTACAGGCTCTTTATTCCAGTTCCATGATACCGTCCACTTTTCCAGTCAAACTTTGCTGCAAAGTCCTGATGTTTTATTTCGTTTTTTTTTGTTTTCTTCATTTGTATTTTTGACATCACATTTTATTTCGTTTATTTCGTTTTCGTTTTTTATCGTTGTAGTAACAGCACCACGTTTCACTGTGTCACATGCTAACATTTGGACAGTACGGTTTTTATTACCATAAATGATGACTCCTCCAAATTTTTCAATTGCATTCATTCCAAAAATCAAATCAAACTTTAATGGTTTTTCTTTTACAACCAGAGAATTAACCATCCGGTGTATTCTATCAATTTCCAATTTGATTACTGTTTCACCCAGCACTTGCACAGCTCCTCCTAAAGTTGTAATAAGTTTTTGAATTTTTAAAACAAGACCATGCGTGGATTTAGCATGAATCACAGTGATGGAGCATCCAGAATCAATTAATGCTGTTTGGAGCATTCTATTTATTTTCACTTTTAATGATGGCAACGTCATTTCTTGGAGAATACTGAATGCCATTATTTCCAGATTCTCTCTTTTCCTTTTAAACTTTGCAATCGTTTGAAGCAGTTTTTAGTTTGATGATCGTGTGAACAAGTCTTGCATTTTGCTTCGCAGTCCCGTGCAAAATGTCAAAGTTTCCCACAATTTAAACATGTAACTTTAATTGTGTCGGACACACTAGATGTCCGCGGACACACTTGATGTCAAACATTGCATTATCGGAAACATCTAATTGTCGAGTTTCCTGGGTTACTCGTTCAAGGGTAACAGCAATTTCCACAGCCTTTGCAAACGTTAGTATTTCAGATTCTAGTAGTAACCGTTTGATTGTAACGCCATTGTGAATTTGCATCCTTCAGTAGCTCTTGCAATCCGTCGTGAAAATTCCGTCACACTTTCCTTACTTGCTTTTTTTATAGTTGCGAATTCAAAGCGTAGTATTAACGATGACTTCGGTTTAAAAAGCTTCATGATGTTTTCCTTGAGATCTACGTAGATAACTGAGTCATCTTCTGGGTATGCGGGCAAGCATAAATTTTCCAGTGCAGAATGAATCTGTGGTGGCAAACATGTTAATATTATTGTTTTCCTTTTGGATTTGGGTACATCCATCGCAGTTATGTATGTTCGTAGTTGGCAGACAAACCGCTGATGGTTACCATCGAATAGTGGCATAATTGCCGAAATAGCTTGTTTGATCGTCACGTCCATGAATTGAATAAACTAAACTTATCATTTTATAGCTTTATTCTAACCTCACTAACTCTACAAAAAAATTGTCTCTATATATACAAAATAAAAAATGAGAATACTTTCAATTACAATTGAAATAACGCGTGACTTTCAACACGTATCTACGTGATTTCTAACATGTATAATTCACCAACATAAAAATAGAACAGTTACACACTAGCAGTACTACTGCAACTTACGTAGAAAATATAATTTTTGAGGTTGATAGAGTTATAAACATTGTAACCGAAAATGCCTTAAACGTGAATGCCTCATGGGATATTATTGAAAATTTCAAAAATGTGGCAATGTTGCCCATTAAATAAATCTTTTAATAAATATTTGTCTTCTTTATGAATTTGTAAATATTTTAAAAAGTCTGCACAGCATTAGTTAGGCAAAAAACATACCCTGTTGATTAGTTTCTTATAATACAAAGTTCTGTTAAACAAAAAAAAAAATTGATGAAGTTGCAAGCATTATTTTATGGATTTATAAAACAGTAGTATAGCCACAATAAATTAGTTGTCCATAATCTTATTAATAAATCAGTTCATTTGAATTTAGTAATTAATTAATTAAAATTTTTGTTTAACTACATATGATAATTAAAAAAAAAGCTAAACTACATTTAAAAAAAATATTCGTGGAGTTTTATGCAAAATAATAATATAAATGTTTTCGTTTACTTTACGAATATTCTTTATTTCTTTTTCTTTTTAAGTATGTTTATTTTATAAATTTACGACATATATGAGAAGTAAATATCGTTTAAAATGAATAATTACAACGAAAAATTATTATTGTTTTCTTTATAAACAGAGGTTTTTTATATTGTCAGATTGTGCCCGTTATTTCTAGTCACTAAAATTGCATTTTTGTGGTTTATTAAGAAATGATAAAATTAGTTTTCTTAATTATTTTAATGGATTTTATATTATGCATACTATAATTACAAAAACAACGTTGAATTAAGATAAAATATTTCATCTCGCAAACTTAAAATACAACATTTGTGTCAAAATTAGATTTTTGTTATTGGCAACGCTGCATTCGGAAACAAAATAGTATAAAGCAACGTTAGCAACCGATATTGTGCGAATATAACCCGCAAGATTGTTATAAAA
The DNA here is from genome assembly GCF_022113875.1 of Hydra vulgaris. Classification (NCBI taxonomy): domain Eukaryota; kingdom Metazoa; phylum Cnidaria; class Hydrozoa; order Anthoathecata; family Hydridae; genus Hydra; species Hydra vulgaris. The sequence goes on from NC_061164.1 coordinate 16,740,222, forward strand.
GTTTTACCATAGCTTTTCCAAAAATGTTGTTTTGCTTATTTTTCCTTTTTATTATTTTATATTTAACTTATTCCTTAACAGGGATTAAATTTTTTTAAATATTTTCATCTTTCAAAATATATGAACATGCAAAATTTGGAGCAATTTTTTTCTTAAATACTGAGGAAAGGAAGGTGGGTTGTTTAGTTAATTTGAAGTATTTTTCAACCCCCTCGCTTTAGGAAATTCTATTTTAAAATGTTATTTGTTGTTTGGTTCAATTTCATATGGCGTTTATTCTATTTGTTATGTTTTTATTTTTATGGATGTTTTTTTGTCTAGGATGGTTTTGTTGGTGAGTAATTTTTGGTGAGCATCTTTTGATCAGTATCAGCATACTGACTCGTCCATCAGTCCAAGTTATCCATTGCCCTACTTGATCAAGGCAAACTTCCATTGGTGGTGCAAACTAAGATAAGTTACTTTTTTTTTTGGCTTCTATCATTTCTTCTTATGTACCATTGCTAGGGCAACCTCATTTTTTGGCATTTTTTTGTCCAACTTTCATTAACAAAATTAAAATTTTTTCCGGAAACTAAAAATGTCATTTTTTCTTGGTAATTTTGATTAGAACTTAATACTCTATTATAAAGAATCCATGAATTTGCTAATGTCTTCTCGATGAAATGATGAAAAACGCATATATCGTTTCTTGATTATCAATATAATTTTTTGTGTTATAATTATAACACCCATCAAATCAACACCTCCCATGTGACGGTTTTATAACAAATAGCTAATGTCCATTTGTTATACAGTCCCCCTGAGCTTAGAATACCTTTTTGAACTAAATATGCTAATAGAGCTGGAGATATATGGTAGATAATCTTACCACAACATTTACAGAAGCTCCAAGATCTGGTTGATCTATTTTTACTCTTGTTTTCTTGACCAAAATAAACTTCTGGTCAAGAAAAAACTTATAAGCAAATCCTTTAACTCCAAAATGTACAAAAAATTTAAAACCTCACTTGAACTTCCAGAGGAACCATAGAACTTTTTAAGTTGAGACAATCAATTAATGGTCTAATTTTGGGTCTAGTGGTCTAATTTTGTGTAGTCTATCATTTGAAGGATTTCGTCGAGGTAAATGTTTAGTGTTAACATTGAAACGAATAAACTGATGAATTTTCTCAAATCTATTAACTGCCATACAGTTAACAACACTGTTAATTTCAAAGTCTAGGTAATATGATCGCTCATTTGGTAGTCGTAATACTGACATGTAAATAATAATGCATATATAGTGTCTCAGTTCTAATAGTTTTAAATTTAATGGCTTACTAATGTTAGTCTGTATTGAGTATAAATTTGTTTCATCTACAATAATTTTCAGCAGGTCATTTGAAAAAAAGCATTGAAAAAATTTATAGATTAAACTTCTGTTAGTCTTCACTTTTTCCGCAAAATCTGCATCTTTTTTTTTTTTCTAAATTTTTTGATTTAGATTGAGTTTTTCTTTATTTTTTGATTCTATATTATCTTCATCGTGCTAGTCATTTTCTTTATCTCGCTCATGCTTGTCTTCATTGTCCTCACTTTCATTTAATATTTGTAAATCATCATTAAAAGAATATTCGGATCTATAAGAAAATCCACATCAGAAACATCTTCATCTTCACCATTTTACTTAAATGGCCAACGAAGTATTGTAAATCCTCCTCACTTAACAGCTACATTTTACTTTTGTTTGACATAATTTATTTTTCTATAAAAGAATGCATTATCTACTTCAAAATTAATTAAAAATGTTGCATTTTTACAACACTATGCATTTAAATGTTAACAATATAACGTCAATGCAATAAAATTAGGAGTTTAACATAAAACATTAAAATTCCTTAAAAAAAATAATTCAATCATTTCAAAGTTCGCAATAATAAAAAAATTTAAAAAGGAGAGAAAAGGACTACTTGAAACTCTTTATGTTTAACTCAAACACACTTTTTACGCTGTTTTGCATAATCATTATGTTCCAAACGGCGCTTGTATTGCTTCCATTCTTTTACTAATATCAGATGATTTTCTGAGTTTTTGTCTGATAGTTTGAGATATTTTCTCAATCCACTCATTTAAATTTTGATGTTTCACTGCTGTTCAATCCATATAAATTTGTTTTTCAAGAATTACAAATGTTTTTTGGACAACATTCTTATTCTACATCATATACTCTCAAAAATAAATTTTGAATATGTGCTGCGCGAGTTAATTTAATAAGTTAATGTGATTCTTTTTCAAAGAAAATAAAGCAACATGCACAAATTAGACATGTAACCATTTTGACAAAAAATATAAGTTTTTTATAATTGCTTTTAACCGTAATAAAAATTGTTTTTATTTGTGTTCCAACATTTTGTATAAATTTGATTAGATGATGTCATCATTACATGACGTATTTTATTTTAGACATTTTAATTAAATTGAAAATTTTTATGTTTAAAAGTTATTTTAGATTTAAAAAATTATTTTTAAATACTTTATTTGACGCTATAATAGTAAATAAACAAAAAAATTTAGAGTAAACCAAAATTTACCCTGGCGGTGTCAGAAGTACACAGTGCAATCTTTAGTTAACAGAACTACTAAATTTAAATTAAAAAAAGTTAATCTCCACATTTTTGAATAGTAAAAAAAATCTTTCGCAAAAACTTTTGCTAAAATTTAATTAGACTTCACAATGAGTTCGTCATAAGTTTCAGCCACTTATTTTCTTTTTAAGCTTCACAAGATTTACTTATTTTTTTTACTTGTAAAAGTTATTGTTTCTCATTATAAATTTTATGCTTATTATTGTTCATTGTTATTATTATATTAATTTATATGTTTTTTGTATTTTTATTGTGTTTGTTTATACTTTTGTTTGTTTATTTTGTATTAAACTAAATTTATGAAATACTCAATCAATATATATATATATATATATATATATATATATATATATATATATATATATATATATATATATATATATATATATATATATATATATATATATATATATATATATATATATATATATATATATGTATATATATATATATATATATATATATATATATATATGAGGAGTTGTATTGTAAGAGAAAAATTATAAGAATGGAAAAAGGTATTGAAATCATTAGCAGAGAATTATAAGAAAGACAAGATAACAAATGCCATTGCAAATCGGGAGCTACAACTTGCAGGCCCATAAGTAAGATGTTGGTCTGAATGGAGAATGTTATTGGGATTGCAACGAATGGCTGCACTTTAGAGTCTCCTCTAGACGAATCATTGCAAGAAAAGTTTCTGAATTGTATTAAAAGGAGAGAATTATAAAGGCAACGGTGTTATAAGGTGAAAAAACTGTTGTCCTTATCTCAGACTACGGGACATTGTTGGATAACCATATTTACCTAGGAGTTACTGTGGATTATATTGATGAATAACGGAAACTGCATTTACATGGCCTGACAATAATGAATATGCAAAAAACACACCGTGTTGAAAAGTGGGCAGAACATTTTATCCATGTTGCACAGCTGTGGGACATTTTTAAAAAAGCAAATAAATGCAAAAAAAAAACAAACCCTGCTGCAAAATATCTGTCTTTAAAACGCGTCGTACACAGCCTCCAGCGTTCTGTCACAGTATCTGTGCACAACAGGGCATTTCACAATGTTCTGGCCAAATGTAGTAAGATAGTGAGCCATTGAAACAGAGTACAGGAAGGGCTGCAGAATTAAAAAAAAAATCATACGTTTGTACTAGGCTTATACTAGTACTAGGCTTGGAAAAAAGAAGTCGCTTATACAAGGCATTTCAACTAAATGGAATTCGACTCTAGACATCATAAAAAGTATAAAAAACGAATAGCCACTTGGCAATGTTCTCACCAAGCATAACACAAAAATTATTATGGTAACATTAGCTAAAATGTACAAATTACAAAAATTAGAAAAGCTACTTAAACCCTGCATGTCTATTTTACGTCATAAATTTTTTACCAACTGGTTTAATTGCTTGTGAGAAAATATTAATGTGCCTGTATGTGCCTGTAAGCATGATTATGAAAATATTTTTTTTGTGTTTAAGTGAATGCAAAACATTTAAGTGAAATGGGTTTGACTTGTTGCAGGTTTGTCACTGAATTTCTGGACGGAGAGAAATATGTTTTATGCTCAATGATTCTGTCTATTTTTTTCCGTCTCTCTTGGATGGTTATGAGTTAAAATGATGACCCTGCCTATGTCGTCAAACTCAAGTCTACATTCATAACAGATCTGAAAAAAACACAAAGAAAATTTTAAAATTGCATGCCTAAATATTGCTACCGCATTGGACCCGAGATTCAAAGATCTTAAGTACCCTTACCCAAAGTTGAAAGAGATAAAGTGTGGGTTTCAGTCACTAACTTTCTCAAGGAACAGAGGATTTTTGCATATGAAGCTGTTGAAGCAAAATCATGAAAACTATCAAAGTTTGCTCTATTGCTTGCTCTATCAGAGTCTGATTCTGAACACTCGGAAGACTCGATTGAGTGGGTCAAGCAGAGCTAAGCCTACCAGGATTACAGAGGCCTGTCTATCACAGTTATGGTTCAAACATGCTTGTTCACACAACAGACTGGCATAAATTGCACAAAGGTACATGTTAATGCTTCCAACATCAATACTTTGACAAAGATTATTTTCTCTTGTTGGTCATATTTTACAAATAAAGAAAGTTTTTTTATCATCTGAAAATGTGAATGACCGTGTTTGTCTTACCAACTGGCTTGGTGCAGATGAGTAAATAAATGTAAAGTTTTAAAAACATATATAATTGCTTTTAAAAAATTATGAAATACTTTATTTGACGCTATAATAGTAAATAAACATTTGGATTACTATTTTTATTATTTTTTTTTTGCAATTAGAATTTAATCAAAAGTTGTTCAAAAATGAGAATGGAAACTTTCTTAGAACGCTTGAGTTAATTGCTCGCCGCAAAAAAAAAGTTACAAGATCCTATGCATTTTGTTGCTAAGCACTTAAAAAAAAAGCGCATCCGAGCTCGTTAATCATCCTGGAAATCACAGAATGAATTTATCGAGAAGCGCGGCAAATTAGTGGTTTGAGAAGTTATTTGAGAATTTATAAAATCAATACACTTAACCATCTTCACGGAGAGCACTACCGATTTGTCTCAAATCTAGCAAATTACTTTTGTTTTTCATTTTATGCATTTAAATGATAGTGTGGAAAGTCAAAGAAAGGTTCCTTAAGGTAGAAGAACTTGAAAAGAAGAAAGGATCTGATATAACAAAATTGATCTAGAATGTGGTGGAAGAGAACATGCTTGACATAAACAATTGTTGTGGTCTACGCTACAGCAATGACGCTAATAAGGCAGGTGTTTACAATGAAGTTCAAGCTTTTAATCGACCAAAAAACCCAAAAGCAATTTTCATTCCTTTTTCTGCTCACAGTTTTAACTTGTGTGTGCAGTACACGCTATTGAATCATAGGTTCCTGCAATATCCTATTTTGGAGATGTTCAAAAGCTATACAATCTGTTTAGCCCAGTTTGTTGGAAAATTCATCAGTAGAAGACAGGCCAATTATTACATGTTTTTCTTTTACACAATAGAGACCAAGGATTGAACTAGTAAAATCATTAGCAAAAAAGCCAATAGAGAACTTGAAATCAATAGATCATCTTAAAGAGTTAAACCTTCGAGGCGAAAGTAGTAATAAAGTGTATTAAATTAAATGAAATGAAAGAATTCTTTTGAATTTGTTGTTTTCATTACTTTTTGGTTTAAATATTTGATGGCAGTTAACAACATATGTCTTTTGCTTTAATCCGCACAGCTCACTTTTGATAAAGAAGTAAAGATTCTAAATAGCTTTTTTACGAATCTGGATCAAATCTAATTGTCTTGGGAACTGATTTTGATAGAGGCAAAAGAAGTTGCAAAGAATTTAAAATTTGATGAAAACATGTTTACTGTGAAGAGATCGCAAAAAAAGAAGATCTTCTCTGATGAAACTGTGACTTAGAATTACGAAGAAGCATCAAAAAACTTTAGTGTAACGTTTTCAATCTTACACTCGACAAATTAAACGAAACCAGTAATTTTACTATTGCTCTAACTAAATAATAAATGAGCGTAAAATAACTTTATTAAATGTGATCTTTTTTTATCAAAAACTATATAAAAACTTAAGATTTATTAGAATCCATATATATAAATCCATATGAAAGGTCCAAGGGAAAAACGATGAAATTCCAAATTTGCCTGAAAAAATTTTGCTAGTGCCGTCTAGTAGCATTTTTGTCCCCTTTCAGGATATTGTATTGCTAAAGGGAAAACACAATGGCAATCTTACGAAAAAAGCTTTTTTAAAATTGCCCATCCCATCCCTTTACAGCGTGGCGTCATATATTTTCTCTCTTTAAATTTTTTACTGTAAGTTATAGAAATTTAAGAATGATAAATACACGTTATTACCGTTTAAAACGCATTAATGGACTTTATTCTACAAAGTCTATACCTTGGAATAGTTATTTTATATGCACTTTATATACGCATACGTTTTTATATGCACTTAATATACGCATACGTTTTTATCAGTTGTGAAAATTTCTTTTGCTCATATCTCAAAATGTGATTTTTTGTTATCTCATCGGTTTTCCCCTGGACCCTTCATATATTTATGAGTTTATGTAAACGTATAAAAACATAGGGATTTCAAATTCGGTTGGCCAAATGCCGACTTAAGAGACGGAAAAATATTGCCAATTTTGTTTCTATTTTTTATGGTAAAACCTTTGTTTCAACCTTTTTTACAACCTGATGCCGACTTCTAACAAATTAACCTTTCTGAATATGGCAGTCTGGGAGATATTATTGGTATCCATGGTAAAGAGATTGTAGGAAGGTTATTAGAGTTTGATGGAATTTCATTTTTGTTCGCAAAACGTTTTTTTCGAATCTGATTAGAAATATCTTTAAGCATTTTTTCATCGTATCCATTTTCAGTAAACACTTGAATTAAAAAATTTATCTCATCTTTTAAATGGTTTTCGCTGCATATTGAGTATGCGCTGAGTATGTATCCTTTGAATATTGCTTTTAAAATTTTAGGATCATGATTAGAATGAGGTTTGATTTGGATATTGGTTATTGCATCTTTTTTTTGTTTCAACCTCAATAGTATATTTTATAGAAGGATGTTGTTTGTTAAAAAATGTTTGGAACTGTTCCGCTTGATCTAAGTCAGAAAACCTTGCATGGCTATCGTCTACATATCTATGAAAGGATTTAATATCAATTACAGGAATCATTGTCTTTGCCATTTTTATTGCTTTTTCCTCATGGTATTGTAAAAAAGATTCATCCAAAACAAACTTAAAAGACTATTGGGCCTAAATTCTCCAACTCATGAATCTCACCATTCCACAAGAAATAACATCGAAACAAACAAAGTTCAATTAGTTGTTTTGTTTCAGTTAAAGTAAGTTTAGTTGAGTTTTTGTAAGAAACGCTTTTATTTAATTGATCCAAAAGTATTAAAGTTGCTTCTTTTAATGTTTTTGATGGGTATAAGATTACAATATCAAAGGATACCTGTATTTCATTCATTTTTTTCACCAAATAGGATTTTCATTTAAGACCGGTTGTATTCTTTTAACCAAGTAATTCGAAATTCCATAACAAGGTGTGCCAATAGCTGATACAACTACTTTCATCGGATAAGATTTTTCTTGTTTATGAGCTTTAAATAGCCCGTACAAACGTGGTGGGACAGGATCACTCGGGTATACGCTTTCATATTCATTATTAGAAAAACGTTGCTTTTTGTTAAGTTTTGAAATGAAGGACTTTATTTTAGCTGCATAACTTAGAGTGGGATCAATACTAATAATTTTTGTTGGACCAATCTGTTCTCTAATTTTTTCAATTGCTTTATCATGTTCTATTCTTACGAATCCTATTCCTTTATCAAATGGATAAGTATCAATTTTCTTGTCTTGAATAATTTTTTTAAATGCTTTTCTTTGATCTCTCGTTAGATTATGATTAATTTTTTTGACCATTTTAAGTTATCTCAATACATTTTTCCTTTTGTTTTACGCTTTTTCAATTTCTTTATTATATTCAAGTTTTAAGGCAGACGATTCAGTTGTTGTAATAATGTCCATGTAAGGTATAGATCTCGATATATATATATATATATATATATATATATATATATATATATATATATATATATATATATATATATATATATATATATATATATATACGTATGTATATATATATATATATATATATATATATATATGTATACACACACATATATATATACATATATACATATGTATATATATATATATATATATATATATATATATATATATATATATATATATATATATATATATATATATATATATATATATATATATATATATATATATATGTATATGTATATTTATATATATATATATATATATATATACACACACACATATATATATATATATATATATATATATATATATATATATATATATATATATATATATATATATATATATATATATATATATATCAAAGACTTGTTATAATTATGAAACTGTAGTGTAGACCAGTATGTTTTGGTTTGTATAGTCAAAAGACCATGTTGTTTGTATAAATGAAATTCCATCAAATTGAATAAAGAATGGTTTTGTGCGTTGTCCGAATCGAAATGTGAACTTTGAAGTAAAAAATTGCAATAAAGCACAACAGTTGGTTAGTATAAGTTTAAACTAAAATGTGATGAAACTACAGGTATTATAACCTATTATATATTAATGATTATTACATATATTTATAAGAGCAGTATTAAAGAACATTTAGTCTTTATCAAATCTTATGTAAAGTATTTATTGTATTCTTTTTGTTAGGAATTGGTATAATAATTTCGGGTAAAGTAAAAACTTATAAACTGGATTGCAGGCGTTAACCTAACTACAAAGTAGGTTGGTATTTACATTTTATCGTTGTTTTTTTTTTTATGTTTTGTTGCATTATTAAAATAAAATAAAGATGGCTAGCACAGTAGAACAGGTCAAAAATTTAAAGCTTAAGTTAAAAAAGCAAAAAATAGACTAATTAATGTAGGCTTTAATAATATAGGAGCTAAAGTATACCATAAAGTCATTTTTAAATATATCTACTTTGCTTTGTCATGTGTATATAATGCTCATCATAAGAGAGAAGCCAGATGAAGTTTAAATTTAGTAAACATTCTGGTATAATCCATAAACATTCTAGTTATATAATGCATGTCATTATATAAACATTATGAAAGTAACAACCCAGCCAGCACATAACGTTATTTCAATGTTATTTCAACATTGTGAAATGATTGATATATGGTTGAAAAATAACGATCTAAATTTCAACGTTATTTTAACGTTAGTTCAACGTTTAAAAAAAAGCGTTGAAATTTCAATGTTGATTCAACGTTTATTTTCAACTAAAAACAAACGTTAAGCTAACGTTGAAAAATAAACGTTGAAATAACGTTTTAGATATGAGAGTTTGCCGACGAAAATGTACGAATGCGAAAATATATAAATTTAATATATCACTTAGATCTCTGCGTTTGTAATGTAATCTTTAAATTTAAAGATGTTTTTGCATATATGTCAAATATACAATCAAAATCTTATTATAATTATGAAACTATAGTGTGGACCAGTATGTTTTGGTTTGTTTAGTCAAAAGACAATGTTATTTGTGTGAATGAAATTCCATTAAGTTGTATAAAGAATGGTTTTGTCGATTGTCTGAATCGAAATGTGAAATTTGCAGTAAAAAATTAAAATATAACACAGCAATTGGTTGGTATAAGTTTAAACAAAAATGTAATGAAACTACAGGTATTATAATCTATTATATATTAATGATTATTACATCAATTTATAAGAGCAGTTTTAAAGACCATTTAACCTTTATCAAATCTTATGTAAATGTATATTGTACTCTTTTTGTTAGGGATTGGTATAATAACATCAGGTAAAGTAAAAACATATATAAACTGGATTGCAGGCGTTAACATAACTCTAAAGTAGGATGATATTTTTGTTTTACCATCATTTTTTTAAATATTTTGCTGCATTATTAAAACAAAGTAAAGATGGCTCGCACAGTAGAACACAGTAAAAATTAAATTTAAAAATTTCGTTAAAAAAGCAAAAAAGTGTAGGCTTTGATGATATAGGAACTAAAGTTTAAAATAAAGTTATTTTTAAATATATTTACTTTGTTATGTCATCATGCTCATCCAGAGAACGGAACCAGTCAATAAAGATCTTAAAGACAAAAAGATTTTTTTTTTTAATGTTTTTTAATGTTGAGCTGTTCAACTGTAAGGGAGTTCACATTCTTGTTATATAATCCATATGTCGTTATATAAACTTGATGAAAGAAACAAAGAATGTAAATTATGACTTTTTGTAAATTATAACTTTTATTTAACTTTTTTATGTAAATTATAACTTTTATTACTCTGCTATCGTAGATAATGTCTTGAATATGTCTATAGTGTAACTTGACTTATCTAAAACAAACAAAAGAGAATGGATTTTAAATATTTAAAACGTATTATTGGTATGTATATTATGTTTCTTTGCGCTGCTCCCACCGATATATATATATATATATATATATATATATATATATATATATATATATATATATATATATATATATATATATATATATATATATATATATATATATATATATATATATATATATATATATATATAAAAGTATATTTATCATTTTAAACAAAATAAAAACAAAATCAATGTCATAAAAAAAAATTAGATGCATAATATACTAAAATGCTTTTTAAAAGGCGTGGATGTTTCAAAAAAAGTTAGAATTAAAAAAGAGCGCCGATTTAAATGAGAAGCAGCTCACACAGCTCCCTTTTAGGAGAGTTTTTCTCCGCTCTCGAACTCATTTATTCCCGCCGAGGTCTATATATATATATATATATATATATATATATATATATATATATATATATATATATATATATATATATATATATATATATATATATATATATATATATATATATATATATATATATATATATATATGAATATATATTTATATATATATATATATATATATATATATATATATATATATCTATATATATATATATATATATATACATATACACATATATATATATATATATATATATATATATATATATAAATATATATATTTATATATATACATATATATATATATATAATATATATATATATATATATATATATATATATATATATATATATATATATATATATATATATATATATATATATATATAAATATATATATATATATATATATATATATATATATATATAATACATATATATATATATATATATATATATATATATATATATATATATATATATATATATATATATATATATATATATATATATATTTCGTCACCTTTTTATAAACCATCTCGCGACTTTTTGTAAATCTCTATATATAACAATAATTAGATGCGATGGTATTTTTAATTTACCGAATACCATCCCGTTACTTTTTTTCTCCACTTCGAGCACTGTATTTATGTATATATACATATATAGGTATAATTAGATACATATATGTATATATAAATACGTTTAATTACAGATATCTTGACCCTCAAGGGGACAAAGGAAAACAATTCTAATAATCAAATATTTGACTTAAGCAATGTATAATTGCCTAAAAGGTTTGTGTTTTGTGTGTATAAATGCGTTAATGTATGATGTTAATGTATAATGTATCTTCATCCAAATAGTTGATATCTGGGTTAGTATTGAAGTAAATTAGGTACGGATCAGTAATGGGTTGTTTTTTTTTCCTACTATTGATCACTTAATGTTCACATTCACTTGTAAACAATGTGAAGTATAATAATATTTGTAAAATGTATAAATGTACCTTACTCTAAAGATTTTTATTTAGATACAGTTACCTGATGTTACAATGAACAAAGATATAATTTAGACTGTTTAAAGTTTGCACCATATTGATTGGCAAAATGTGCATCAAATCAAAATGAGTCTGATAACAGAAGGCGATAAAAATACATATGAATTTAATATTGGTGTTGAAGATAACGATATCAGGATTTTATTAAGATTGTTTTGAACAGATTATTTGTAATACTATAACAGCAATTAGTATTATAAGATAAAATAAAATAATAATACTACTAACAGGGCCGGTGCGAGTAGGTGTCACGTGGGGGTGGGGACGTGTTGGTGGTGTGTTATTATCGCTTTTGCCGACTAAAAAAAAAAAAAAAGGTTCTCGTCTTCGAAAATTTTCCAACTGCATGACGACATTTGCCGACTAACTGTTTAAACTACCGACTACCCTACACCGAAAGTGTCGACATTTGCCGACTAACTAGTCAAAAAGGGTCAAATTTGCCGACTAAGGGTCAAATTTGCCAACTAAAAGTCATTGATGATAGGGTGTTACACCCCCACACCCCCCTTCACGCCGGCCTTGACTACTAATAATAATAAGCGAAAGCTGTAAAAATTGAAAACAAGATGTGCAGTACAATAGTACAAGATATTGTACTATGACAGCTATTTTAAGTTTACGAAGAATTACTGTTTCTTTTATTACTCATAACAACACAATATTGCGCAAAAACAAATGTTTTTTCAAATTAAAAGAGTCACGGCGCAAAAAGCTGTATTTTTGAGTTTATAAACTCGTATAATAAGTTGATTTTTGATGAGTTGATTTTTAATTTATTTTCAACGTTAGTCTAACGTTTTTTTTTCAACGTTGATTTGCGTTTCCATTTCAAACAAAAATCAAACATTTTTCAACCATAAACATCATCGGTTTTTGATCGTTGTTTCAACGTTGTATGTGCTTGCTGGGAACGAATGTAAATCATGACTTTTTAAATTAACTTTTATTACTTTGCCATCATAGTTGATTGTTTTAGATTTGTAAATGTCGTACTATTCATGACAACTTTCTGCTAATAGTTTTTTTTAAACATAATATAATCTAAATCATCATAGATGACAATTTGTTAATCAAGTTTCTTATTTATTCTTATTATTTCATTTATTATTATTATTATTATTATTATTATTATTATTGTTAATTAAGTTAAAACATCTGTTATAGTATGTAAACTTATCCAATATATTTCTTTATATTAAAATACAATATCTCTAGGGGTTATATATACCCTCGTTAATCAAGTAATATGAAAAAACCTGTTAAAAAACAAATAAACAAATAATAAAACTTCAATGTATTGTGTTCTTGCGTCTTAAATAAGAATAATAAGGTTTCCAAAACGACGACGTGACGTAATCGCCGTCGTCTTCATTCAAACCACCTTCATTTGGAGAGCACTGGTGATACTGAATTTCCAAAGACTCTCTCACTTTTCTCTTAAAATAGTCTTCCTCTACTTTAACAGTATTGTTTTTATTCCAGCTAAAGGCACCATGGTAATTTCTGGAATGCCCCGCTACAGCTAAATTTTTCCATTTTCCCTCAGAAGTATGATTTTGATGTTGGTAAATGCGATTTGAAACCTTGAGTTTTGTTTCACCTACATAAAGTTTTCCACACGAACACTCCAGTTTGTAGACTCCTGGATAATACTTGTTGGGAAGTCGAGGATTGTTTTTTTGAGTTATTAATTGTTGAAGGTTTTTTGGTGATTTAAAAACTGGAGTATAGCCAGCATTTTTAAATATCTTTTTTAATTGATTACTTAATTTTGGCAATCATGGCAGATAAATATAGTTAAGTTGTAGTTTTTTGCTGTCATTGTTGTTGTTTTGTTGATTATTTTGCTTATTGTTTTTAATTTTTTCAACAATGTTTTGAAGTATTTTTATTTATAACCATTTTCTATAAACATTTCTGTAAGAAACTTTAATTCATGGTTTATGTTTTCTTTACTGCATAATGCAAAAGCTCTTTGGATAAAACCTTTAAATACACCATAAATTATTTTTGGATCGTGACAAGAATGCGGCATTATTTGCACATTTGTTATTGCATCTTTACGATAGATATTAAAAAGATATGTTCCAGATTTGTTATTTGGTATTGAGAGATCAAGAAAATTTATTGTGTATGAGTCACTTTCTTTTTTAATTGTGTATTTGATACTTGTGTGTTGGTTGTTTAACAAGTCAAGAAAACATTCTGATTCTGCCTCATTATTAAAACGGGAATGGATATCGTCAACAAACCTTTTGAATGATTTTACACGTATTGGTGGTGCAAGATATTGTGCCTGTATTAAAGCTTTTTCTTCATAATGTTGCAGAAAAATCTCTGCCATTACTACCATTAATGATAATCCTATAGGACCGTCATCTTCTAATGTATGTATATTGTTTTCATGTAAAAATAACAGTTTAATAACCACAAATCTAAAAGTATTTTTATTTCTGAAAACGATAATTTTGAACAAAGACAGGACTATTACAGAGTTGTTCTGATAGAATATCGATTGATTTTTTAACTTGAATTGAAGGGTAAAGATTAATAATATTGAGAGAAACTTGAAATTCACCAGGATCGATACACCATGTTTGAACACATTCAACAAATTATTTTGAATTTCGAAGTTTTGTTTTGTTTAGATTGGAGGTAGGTTGAATGAGGTTAACTAAATAATTGTATAATTTATATGTAGGTGACCCTATTGTGCTTACTTTAATTCGCATTGGGTAGTTATTAGTTGGTTTGTGTGCCTTGATGACACCATATAATCGTGGCGGAGTGGCATCACTTGGATAAATTGATCTATATTCATTTTTTGTAAACTTTGTTTTTAGATTTCGTAAAGTATTCTGAACTTTGCAAAGGAGTTTTTGAGTTTGATCATAGTTTATGATTTTAGATTTTCCGAGATGTTCTTTAATTTTTTTAAGAGCATCAATTTTATTAATTCGAACAAAGGCTGATCCTTTATCAAACGGATAAATACTAATTGTGTTGCTAGACTAAAGTTCTTTGAGAGCTTTAAACTGATCTTTATCTAAATTTGTAGAAACCGGTTTATGCATTTTCAAAACTCGAAGTACATCTTGTCTAAGTTTATATGCGTCAGTGTTTTTATTTGAATATCCAGCAAACATGTCAGCGTTGAATCAACGTTGAAAACCGGTTGCAAAAGATTTTGCGGAAAAGTGGACAAAGTAATCAATTTTGCAAAGATATGTAACGTTGTTAAAGAGACGTTGATAAAATGTTGTAGCGTATTGTTGAAAAAACGTTACTAAAAGACGTTACAAAAATAACGCAACTAAACGTTGAAAAAGCGTAGCTTAAAAAGCGTTGCATAAGCGTCGCAACTTAATGTTAAAAAAACGTTACTTGAAAAGCTTTACTGTAACGTTGTTAAAGCAGTCGATTTTGCAAGGATTTTTAACGTTGGCAATAAAACGTTGATTTAACGTGTTTCGAAGACATCGAGTAAAGGTTAACATATAACGTTGAATCAACGCTTAAATGCGCTGGAAAAAATATTGCAAAATATTAAATGTAATTAACTTGGCTATGATATATATTGAATCGGCAAATAAAACTAAATTCTATGTTGAATTCTGCACCTGTAATATTTCTAAAATCGGTTAACAGTAATATACAACAAAAAATTTAAAAATATACAATTCCTTCATATAAAATATACAATGTTTAAATATATAGATAAAAATACAAACATTTTTTTTTAAGATTTATGTGTGTGAGTGGATTTACAGGATATCGCATAGATAGGCCAGGATATTATTGAGATACAGATTCTAAATCAAAAAGTAAAACTTGTATCATTAGCAGTCTGATAGCAAATGTTTAAAAAAATTAGAATGATCTTTATTAAATTTAAAAAATTAAAAAATATATATATATATATATATATATATATATATATATATATATATATATATATCGTCGTAATAGCATAAAATAAGTTATTATTTTTAAAAATAAGACGATGTTTTTTATTCTTAAAATGTTTTGTAGTAAACGACCTGGGTTGATATTTGACCGGGGCCAGGTTTGATAAAAAATAGCCAGGTTTGTGACCAGTGCTGCCTAAATATTTATACATCCTAAAGTATATTTTTTTAAATTTTAAATTTATGTTTTATTTTGTAAATATGCGTAAACGAACATCATTGTGATCAACATGATCATCATAATCATCATCATCAACAGCGTAAAAGCAGAAAGTTTGACGATGATAAGGAAATTTATGAAGATGATGATGATGATAATCATCATCATAATCATGATCATCATCATTGTCTTTATGTTCATCATCATCACCAATAGGCTTTAGCTTTCCTCTTTGATGCTGTTTCCCTAATATAAATCATCTAGTGCACTTTTATTCCTAACTAAAGCTCATTTTTACAATATGTGAGGCAAACTCTTCAAATTTTCTTACTTCTACCACAACCATTTTATACTGAGGTTGCTACCACTCTACATGTTGATACCTAAATTACTTTAACCTTTTCTAAAAAAAAATCTGTCTAAGATTATGCCTTCTTTTTGTGTCTTGTTAGAATTACACCACACATCCATCTGATCATCTTCTCTTTTGGCAAATACTACATCATATAAATACTAAAGTTTATATAACAACAAAAGAATATTTTATGCTAGCATCTAAACAAATAGCAAACAGATATGATTGTATATATAATGTGTGTGCAAAAAGTGCATCTTAAAAGCTTATATTGCTTCTGGAATAAAAGTTTGGAAGCTTTTATTACTTTTCTTCAATTTTAAGTCAAGCCTCATTCTACTCTACATCTTTCAACATTAATCACTTTTTCCATCTTTTTTATAAGAACACTTCTCTTAAGAACAAATTGTCCTTTTTATTATTGCAATAAGCAAATTTATATATAAAGTCTTTTCTGATGTAAATCTCTGTTATTCTCAGTTTACTAAACCTTGTGTCTTATCTTAGATGTTAGGTTCTAGAGACTTTTGGTTAATTTTAAACAGTGTCATTAACTCAAGTAAGTCTAACGTTTGACTCAAGTAAGTCTAACGTTTTCTCTAAATCATGGGTCTGATCTTTTTACTTTACCCCACAGTAAAGCAGACCTGTTTACAAAGAAATCTAACTCTAGTTTGATTCTCGAATATAATGGACATACTCTTCTTGACAGTTAAACAGAATAGTCAATTGTTAAACATCGAAATTACTCTGGCTTCCAATATCAAAATTAATTCTCAATTAAACACTTCTACCGTTTGTGCTTCACACAAAATTACCATCATAGCCTTAAAAAAGTGTTTTTCAGAACTCTCAACAATTTTTGCTAAACTTTTAAAAAATTCTAAATACATGGTTCCAATTTTTCAAAACTCTAAAAATCACTTTGACCTCTTGAAATATCCTACGATTACTCTTTACTCTGTTATCAGTTTCTTATAATTTTCTATGTAAAGGTTTTGAGGTTATTAAATTATTTCTTTCTAATTGCAGTAGTAAAGTTGTTCTTGAAGGCCTACCCTCTTTTTTATTTCAAGTAACTTTAAGAGTATCATAAGGTTCTATATTTGCTCCAGGTGACTAAATTTGCTGATGACTCCACTTTATACTCTTGTCTTGACAAAAATCATCTTTAATTGCTTAAAACAAGCAGCCAATTTTAAATCTGATCTCTCTTCTGTAACAGCCTAAGGCTCATTGTGGCTTATGGATTCAAGTTCTGGACTTAAAATCTACAATTTTTGTTAGGCAACAAAACTCATTTATTAACTGCAAAAAAATATTACAATATTGTTGGCATTCCTATATTGACAAAAAACAACCCTCTTACTCTCAGACAAAGTCTAAAAGCACATTGTAAATGTAATAAGATCAGCTTTATCTGCTAAGGTTGGGCCACTCTCCCATTGTTATAAGGTTGCATTCCTTACTTTTTTCTACAAATGCAATCATAGTCAATGCTCAAACAAACTTTTATCTCTATAACGATAAACCAAAACTCATTCTCAATTGGTTATTTATTCAACAAGTTGCATCCTATAACTGTATTTATCCCTTCGTGCTATAAAATCCTTTTGCAGCAAAATAAATGATTCTTTTTTATACTTGAACATCAAAAAAATCTTATAACTCTTATAAAACTTCATGTTTTCCTTTTTTATACAACTTACAACTTTTTATGCTTTTAGTTATAGGTTTCCTAGCATTATAACTGGTTCTCTATTTGAAAGTAACTCATTACTTAAAAGTGGTTGCTTGCAATCTTGTTGGAAGTAAATTAGATTTTAAAATATATAAATGTATGCCAGTATTTAATAAATAGTAAATGTTAGCATAAAATTATAATATATTAAGTATTATAAATTTTTTTTTAGCCCCGGCAATCAATCCATGCTAAATCTTATAATTTTGGCGAGGCTGGGTTTGCAAAAAGTCATATTTTTAGCTGGGACCAAGGCCCTGGTCACTTACTATGGTTTATAAAATTTATTAACATTTTTGAAAGATTATTTTACAATAATAAAACTCTGAAAAAATATCTGCCAAACATTGAGAGGTTTCTTCAGACATTTGGCAACTGGAATAAATGAGCACCTTAAAATTGATAAACAATCTCATATATTTAAACACTTAAATTTATATATATATAATATATATATCCATATATATATCCATATATATATAATATATATATATATATCCATATATATATATAGATATATATATATGGATATATATGTATATATATATATATATATATATATATATCCATATAGTAGTATGGTCGAGAACAGATTTTACAGTAAAATAGATACTTACAAGGACATTAGCAGTAACAGGGACATGTTAGTGTACTCGATAATTTTTTGTCCTTGTAAGTAGCGTTTTTTTTGTAAAAAAATGTCTCCGTAAAAAGTTTTTATGCAAAACGAAAAGTACATATATCGACTGACAAATAGCCTGACTCTCAGGTGAGTGCTGCTACATCGACTGAGGGTTTGGTGTGGCTCAGCAGCAAGGTCATGCTTAGGTTTAGGGTTAGGGTTAGGTTTAGTTATTTTAATGTAAATAATCGTTTTTGTAAATATATATTAAAATATAATAGATAATAATTAAATAAAAATAATAAAAATATTTATAAAAAATAAATTTTTTTACGAAAATAATAAATTTAAAAAAGATTAAATAAAAATTTACATAAAATAAAAATATAAAAAAAAGAACATATATGAAAAACATATATATATATATATATATATATATATATATATATATATATATATATATATATATATATATATATATATATATATATATATATATATATATATATATATATATATATATATATATATATATATATATATGTATGTATGTATGTATGTACATATATATATATATGCTTACAACCTAACCACGAAGTCTTGCAAATTGTGTATAAATAAAAAATATCAAATTCTGTTTTCCAAAAATAAAAATCTACTCAACAATCGAAACAAGTTTCTTCTCGCCCATTTCGACACGGCCGATTAAACAATTTTTTAATTAAAAATTTGTTATGACGTCAGAACTCATTCTATTGCTCTGTCATTGTTTTTTGTTAATTTTTGGATTTGTATTTTTTAACGGTATTTTTCTTCATTTAAAAGAATAAAATATGGCTGATGATTGCCGAAGGGCATGAAACTTCAAGTCCCATCGCAAAGTTGTATTTTTTTAAATAATCAAACTCTTTTATTATTATTGATCCATTTTGTAAACACTTACATTATATTGATCACTCTCAAACAAACAAGAGACTTTTGTATCTTAATTTAGTACAATAAAACAACAATAATCAGCTCCATACGTTGAGCACTCTTCTCAAGTCGTCTACACAATGAAAAACACTAACTTGAATTATTTTCAATCAAGAACATTCCGATTCCATCAATAAAGGACTACAAAATACTGTTACTTGATAAAACCGATTCATTAATAAAAAGAATGAGATGGAAAGCTTTTTTTTTCATCAATAAAGATCAAAAAAGTAAGGGAAATATTTATTATAACAATTAAAGCATAAAAACATCAAATTATCCTAAACAAATTTCCGATATGACTGTATTTGAAAACGATCTGATAGACCTAATAAAAAATATTAAATTTCGTAAAGTCTACAATAATTTCCAAGACAAATTAAAGGATGACATATCTACCATACGCAATAGTAAACTTACTAATACTTTTGCCGATAAAACATCCAATTTATATAATATATGTAAAGAAAATTACACCCATTTACTTACAAATGCTATCACCTCAACATACAAAAAATCGAATACAATAATAAAAAATCAAATAAATAAAGAAGGTAAACAGATATTACAAAATCGCGACGTTTTTAATAAAATTGATATTAACACACCTTCAAACTGCTCTTTAAAATTAAAAGACCATAAAGAAAACTTTACAAACAATCCAACTGTCCGTTTATTAAACCCCGCCAAACTTCATTTCAATCAATGGAAAAAAACTCAAGATACCTCAAACTGGTTTAATTGCATCAGTAATAAACACCTTTATAAATTCCTTGTTTTTGACATTGTTGATTTTTACCCATCAATAACAGAAAAATTACTCAACAACGCTATCCATTTCGCTGAACAACATCAAAATATTGAACCTAACCATAAATCATTGTTCTATCCCAGCAAACATGTCAGCATTGAATCAACGTTGAAAACCGGTCGCAAAAGGTGTTGCGGAAACGTTGACAAAGTAATCCATTTTGCAAAGATATGTCGCGTTGTTAAAGAGACGTTGATTAATCGTTGTAGCGTAACGTTGAAAAAACGTTGCTAAAAGACGTTACAAAAATGTCTCAACTAAACGTTGAAAAAGCCTTACTTAAAAAGCGTTGCATAGGCACCGCAACTTAACGTTGAAAAAACGTTACTTATAGACCCAGCCGGCACAATGACGTTGAAATAACGTTGAAACAACGTCGCAAACCGACCATATGCCACGTTGAAACAACGTTGAAATTTGGTTGAATTGGAAATAAAATCCGACGTCTAAAACTACGACGTTGAAACAATGTCAATGATTACGTCGTTTTAACGTTGATCTAACGTCTTATCGACTACATATCAACCATATTTCAACTTTGAATAGGTGATATATTCGATTGATACGTAGTTGATAAGACGTTAAAACAACGTTGAAACAACGTAAATTCAACGTTGATTTTTGTTTTTTATTTTGGTTAAATCCAATTAACTAAAAAATTTTCTCAACTTTAATTGCAATAAATTAACACAATAAAAAAGCAATAACTTGCGCAGAGGATATTATATTTCACGTAAATTATTCAGATACAACTAAATTGCTTCAACGGACTTTATATACAATGCAAATAAAATAAAATGTTTGAAAAAAAAAAGTTTTATTTATCAGTATTATATTTATCAATTTATCAATAATAACTATTATCAATAGTTCCAGAACAACTAAGAAAAAGTATGAATGTTATACATCGGGTTAATGGCCTTTTACGCGCCGACCACCACCATTTGATCTGTCGAGTGCGTTTTAATAAATTCATTATTCCTTTTCTTATTTCGGCAACTGTAGCAGTCACTTTAATTGACAAAACTCTCTCTATAAAAAAGGTATTGCCTGAGTAATTTTCATCAAATACATCAAAAAGGTAAAAATAAAATAGCATTAAAAAAACGAACTGTGATTTTTAAAAATATATAATTTTACACTTAACTTACAAGTAAATACCTAATGTTTGTTCCTTTTAATTTCTCTTTACCTTTACCGTCAGCCATATTAAATTTTGATTATAAACCATTGGTCAACAACCTACATTATACATTGTTATTAATATCATAGTAACAAAAATTGATATACATGTCTTTTACAAAATACAAATTATTCTTAATGAAAAATAGCACAAAGGTTTCTTACCAAAGGTTTCTCACCCAACGCAAAAGGTTTCTTACCAAACCGTAATGCAAGTAAGAAAAAGAATTCATACAGGGGAAGAGTTTGGTCCAAGGAGACCACCTTCTAAACGCAAGAAAACACCAAGAGCGGACAGTATAATCAGAAATATCTGCCTGGAAAAGAGAAAAAAAGCCACTAAGCTTATCCATGAAGCTGTAATTGTTGTGTCAGACCAGACTATTTGTAGAAGGCTAAAAGAAGAGGGATTGATGTCCAGCCGAAAATGTCAAAAATTGACAAAAAAAATTTAAAAATAATGTCAAAAATCTTATATTTATGCAAGATGGTGCAACTTGCCACACAATAAAAACTGTTATGGCTTAGTTGATGTATTGCTATAGCCAGACAACTCGCATGATCTTAACCCCATAGAAAGTATTTGGGAAATAGTAAAGCAAGAGATTGGAAAAAAAAAATCTTACTAATAAGCAAGATCTTATGGAAGAGATTATCAAGATCTAGCATAATAACTCAGAGTTGACAGAAACTATAAAAAATAAATTACAAGCATGCCACAATGCAATGAAGCAGTTGTTGCAAGTAAAAGTGTTTGTGCAAAATATTTATACTTTATATATACAGTTGTGTGACAATTTATTATGGCCACCTATGAGTTTTGATCATTTTGAAATTTAATCTCATTTTTTTCATATGAAGAGTAAAAATTCATTATTGAAAGTTAATCTTCTGTTTAAAATAAAGTTTTAACTTATAAAATCAATGCTTTTTTTTTGCTACTGGCAACACTGTCACTTTTGACAGCAATTTTGTATGATGTAATGCTGTAATGCTGTACACTTGTTAAGTTTTATTACCAGAGTTGTGATGTAATGCTGCAATTTGCAAAAGTTATGATGTAATGCTGCAATGCTGTACACTTGTTAAGTTTTATTACCAGAGTTTTGAATTTTTATATTAGGTTATTGTCATATTACTTATTTAAATCAGTAAAAATTTCTTGAACATTTCTTTTTATTTTAAATTAAAAATAGTTGTATTTAATTTGATATTTTTAAAGTTATGAGTACCAAAGCAAATTCTTAACTGTTATGTGATACTGATATGTGATATCTTATTTTAGTTATGAGGGAAAAAAAAAACTAGCCAGAAAATATGGTATTTCGCGGGTATCTGTACAAAACATACACACAAAAATACTAATATGGAGAACTTGATGCCAAAGAGGTTTGGTAAATGTGGAAAGAAGAGAATCCTAACACCATGCAGGAAATGAATACTTACCAAGATTGTTCTAGAAAATAGACGGGCCACCAACAACAAAATAACTAATAAGCTGGGCCAATCTGGAGTCAAAATATTGAAGAGAACGGTCCAACATTGCCTACACAATCTTGGTTACATTTCATGACGTCCAGCTAAGAAGCCTAAACTGACACCAAAAATTGTACAAAAAAAGCTTGAGTGGACAAAAAAGTATAGGAATTTAACATATAATTGGTAATTTACAAAATTAATTTAGATGAATTTAAAATATCCACTTTCTTACACCAAACTTTAAATATTCATTCAATATTCACTTAACAATCCTTCTATAATATTTGAAGGTATGCTTTAGCGGCGAGAGTACTTTTAAGTTTTAAAAAGAAAAAAAGGGAAAAAATACTTATTGGACTGCATCATGCAAACTGTTAAACACCCCACCTCTGTGATGATCTGATCAATGAAATGTGTAAATAAAATAGGAAGGTTCTATATTGCAGAATGAAAAATGTTACAGTTACAATATAAAAATGCTGGAACAAAGATTGTTGTCACAATTGGCAGAATAGTTTAGTCCAGGTGAAAAAAAAGCCTTCATGCAGGACAGGGCATGACCATGTCGCACAGCTAAATCAGTTAAAAAATATCTATCAGAACAAAATATTCCATTACTTGATTGGCCAGGAAACTCTTCTGACCTAAATCCTATAGAAAATGTTTGGGCGCTCCTAAAGAAGCAAATATCTGAAAAAATTATTACAAATAAAGTGTATTTAATAGAAGAATTATTCAACATTGGAACTATAATAAAGAATTAAAGGAAATGGCTCAAAAATGCATTAAAAGTATGCCAAAAAGGGTTCCTGCAATTATAGAGGCAAAGGAGGAATCACAAAATATTAATCTTGAATATATTTGCAGTAATATTTGAATAATAAAATTTATTTAATTTGAATAATAAAGTTTATCTAATAATATTTTAATAATAATATAATAAACAATATGTTAAATGTTTTTATTTGTCAAAAAAATACCCATTTCTTAAATAAAAGTTACTTTGAGTACATAAATCACAAAAAAATACTAAAATAATAGACTTTGAAATTTGATAAATTTGAAAAATTGTGGGTGGATATTATAAATTGTCACACGACTGTATTTTATATAATTTATCATAATAATCAATAAATATTCAAAATGTTCAACTTTATTTATTTGTTTTTATCAAGTACAACTTTATAAATAAAAGAAAAAACTTTAAATTGCACGAATAATATTATATATATATATATATATATATATATATATATATATATATATATATATATATATATATATATATATATATATATATATATATATATATATATATATATATAATATATTCATATAAGCACATGTATGTATATATACATACATATATATGTATGTTTATTTATGTACATATATATGTATGTATATATTGAGTAAAAAAAAAGGTTAAGTATGCGTTACAATTCAACCTTTGTACTTTAAGGTTGTTCTTTAGCTCAAGGAAATACAAAAGTAAGAGAAAACAGTAACAAAAAAAATTATAATCAGACATAAAAAAAAAAGATTCATTTTATGTCTGATTAGAATTCGTCAAACTTTTAAAAATATATGCTACACAGATTTTTAACACAAGTTTAAAACAAACTATAATAAAAAGTTTCAAAAGATTTTTTATTTAAAACTACTTTTAACAAACCTTTGCATCACATGTATTTGTATTTGTCTTAATGGTTTTACCTCCAATTTTAGAAAGTTTGTTAACCTAAAGATTTAAGAAAATAATTACACCACATTATTTTTATAGTACATTTATAAAAAGTTACAAGTAGATTAACTTAGGCTAAGTTATTAATAAATACTTAATCAAAAAACAATAAAAAAAACTGCAAAAAGTCATGGTTTAAAACAACCTATCAATTCTGACCTCACCCTAGAATCATTTAAACTGTTATCAATAAGAATTTCAGAACTATTTGTCATGATATTACTTTAATTACTGGAAAGAGTATTTACTAACATCTCCTTCTAACAATAAAGATATATCAGAAAGACAAAAGAACCAAACATTAATTAATTTCTAAAAGTGTTGAAACACAAGAACAAAAAATTTATAAAACAAAATATTATTTATAAATTAAATAAAATGTATTAATTTAGCAACCAAAGAAATGTGTAAATTACTGAAGCATAGAAAAAAATGTTCAGAATCTTTTCTTCCTAAATCAACTTGCAGACAGACAATTAATACCTTAAGCTACAGTATGTGGAGTATGCATAAAAAAATGTTTTCTGTTTCTTTTTTTGCGTTACAGGAGTAGGTATTTGCTTACTATTCTGTTGGTTATTATGTTTTCTCTTGCATAAGCATGGTAGTGGCTCCTATAATAATTAATATCAAAATATAACTAATAATACTTGAATTAAGTATCTTTTGAAATAGTTACTGTTTTCTGAACCTGATTCTATCTGAGTATCACTTATAGAGGCAAATTCAAATTTATTACATAACTCATGATCTAAGAATATTCATTCAATTTAAAAATGTTTTAAATACATTATATAATAAAGAATATATAATAAAGAATATATCTAAACACTGAAAACAACATATACAGAATGAAAGCATGTTAAAAAAAACAAGGAAAAAAAGTAATGACTTAAGGTTTATATTAAAAATAAATTACATTATCTCCATGACATTAAATTTTGAGCAGCTTAAATCTGTATTAGTTAGTTGCGGTTTATGCATTTCATTGAAATAATTTATTAAATTTAAAGATGACGAGCAGCACAAAAAATAATCAATCGAATTTTCTCTCTTTATTTCTCTGTATTTTCTATCCAAACAGCTCGAATGAACATTTCGCATGCCCTACTATACTTTTTCAACTGGAAAAGAATAGTAGAAATTATAATAGAAAAAATACTTATATATTAAAAATTTGTTCATGTAAAATAGCTAACAGAAAAACACAGCTATAAACTGTACCTTATGATACATTATACAATTGCTAAAATTTGCTAAATTTTTATGTTGATCTTTCTACCAATATTATGTACTAAAGAAGCATTCACAAATTCTTTTTTATACAACTTTACAAGAAAAATCTTTAAAAATTTAATAAAAATTTTTTAATATAAAAAATATTTAAACTCTTTAAATCACATGGATTGGTAAAAAAGCTTGATAAATCATTATTTTGTAAAACATCATCCATTATATATATTTATATTATGTATGTATATATATATATATATATAGTGAATGTATATATTATATATGCATATTATATATATGCATATATATAATATATATATATATATATATATATATATATATATATATATATATATATATATATATATATATATATATATATATATATATATATATATATATATATATATATATATATATATATTTATATATATATATATATATATATATATATATATATATATATATATATATATATATATATATATATGCATATTATATATATGCATATATATATATATATATATATATATATATATATATTATATATATATATATATATATATATATATATATATATGCATATTATATATATGCATATATATATATATATATATATATATATATATATATATATATATATATATATATACATATATATATATATATATATATATATATATATTTATATATATATATATATATATATATATATATATATATATATATATATATATATATATATATATACATATATATAATATGCATATATATAATATATATATATATATATATATATATATATATATATATATATATATATATATATATATATATATATA
This sequence comes from Hydra vulgaris, assembly GCF_022113875.1. NCBI lineage: Eukaryota > Metazoa > Cnidaria > Hydrozoa > Anthoathecata > Hydridae > Hydra > Hydra vulgaris. The sequence goes on from NC_061164.1 coordinate 16,767,422, forward strand.
TATATATATATACATATATATAGTATGCATATATAATATAATAAACATATATAATATATATATATATATACATATATATATATATATATATATATATATATATATATATATATATATATATATATATATATATATATATATGTATATATAAATATATTTATATATATATATATATATATATATATATATTTATATATATATATATATATATATATATATATATATATATATATATATATATATATATATATATTCATAAACTTACCCATATATACATGCCTATATACATATTATTAAAATAAATAAAAATATATATCAATAAAAATATATGATAAAGAATAAATTTTAGAACTTAATATACAACAACTCTATAATCAGGACAAGCTATTTTCTCTGATAAAATTGAAGTTCCTGTAAAAAATGGAAATAAAGTTACTTATCTAAACATGTTTTTATACAAAAAAGATGATGGAAGACGCAGTACTGAAGTTTTTACTTGATAATTAGGGTGAGGTGTTCAAAGTTTTTCAAATAATTTAGGAATTTAGTCTGTTAACAGACTTAATTTAATCTTACTTATTATGTTTTATTAATTTTGATTATATTTTACACATCTGAATCTTATTAAAACTAAGTATTATTTCTTATTAAGAAATAACATACTTAAAAAAGTTTAACATTTCATTAAAATGGTCAATTTAAAATAAATATAAAATCGATAAAATTAACCTGAATAAATCGAAGAGATTTTTGTATATTGTATACAATTTGAAATAGAATCTAAAAGTTTTAAATTATTCGCAATAAAAATAGGTTATAAAAAAAAACTTTATTAAAATATTTTTTAAACCATATGCATGCATTCTAATAGGTTTTCCTTACCTTTCCATTAAGGCAAATTACTTTTGTAATGACTAGTTGAGACAATAATTTTCAATGTGCCACTTCCTCAACGTTGTCAAAGCAACGTTTTATTAACGTTGGCAAAGTAATACTTTTTCAACGTTTTTAATTTACTAAATTTTCAAAGTTGCTTATGTAAAGTTGAATAAGCGTTGTTTTATAAATAGCTTAAATACGTTAAAAAAGCAGATAACGTCTAACGTTGATAAACAATAAACTTTGCGACGTTTTTACAGTGATTATTTGCGGACTTTTATTCAACGTTGAGTAAACGCGATATTTTGAGAAGATAAGATACGTTTAAATTTATACGTTTATTCAACGTTGAAAATGTAATGTTTAAAAAGCGGTTTGTTTTTAACGTTGATATGCTTTAAAACGTTTTTAAAGTGGCTTTTTGCGTAGGTTGATTCCACGTTGAATAAACGTTTTATTTTGAGAAGCTAAATTACGTTACGATTTCAACGCTTATTCAACGTTTCAATTAACCGCGATTTAGTATACAAAAAAATACATTGATTCAATGTTGAAAGCACGTTGTTTTTGTGACTGTAACGTTTTTTCTACGCTGCGCCTGGTTTTCATCGCTGATATGTTTGCTGAGTACTTTAACTTTAAAGCTGCCGTTTCAGTTATACTTATTATATCCATATATGGAACTTTATTCGGTATAGAAACAAAATTAGGTCCTAAATCAAGTAATTTTTTGTGATATGTTGGGATATTATCACTACATAAATTAAGTGTTACCTCTTTCATAAACTTGTACTTTTTTTGGTCATTTTTATCTTTATACTGCCTTTCCTTTATTAATAAATCAAATTAGTAATACAGGTTATAGTGGCACAATAGAGTCACCTACATATAAATTATCGAAATCGACTGCTTTAACAATGTTTCAGTAAAGCTTTTCAAGTAACGTTTTTTTAACATTAAGTTGCGACGCTTATGCAACGCTTTTTAAGCTACGCTTTTTCAACGTTTAGTTGCGTTATTTTTGTAACGTCTTTTAGTAACGTTTTTTCAACAATACGCTACAACATTTTATCAACGTCTCTTTAACAACGTTACATATCTTTGCAAAATTGATTACTTTGTCCACTTTTCCGCAAAATCTTTTGCAACCGGTTTTCAACGTTGATTCAACGCTGACATGTTTGCTGGATATTCAAATAAAAACACTGACGCATATAAACTTAGACAAGATGTACTTCGAGTTTTGAAAATGCATAAACCGGTTTCTACAAATTTAGATAAAGATCAGTTTAAAGCTCTCAAAGAACTTTAGTCTAGCAACACAATTAGTATTTATCCGTTTGATAAAGGATCAGCCTTTGTTCGAATTAATAAAATTGATGCTCTTAAAAAAATTAAAGAACATCTCGGAAAATCTAAAATCATAAACTATGATCAAACTCAAAAACTCCTTTGCAAAGTTCAGAATACTTTACGAAATCTAAAAACAAAGTTTACAAAAAATGAATATAGATCAATTTATCCAAGTGATGCCACTCCGCCACGATTATATGGTGTCATCAAGGCACACAAACCAACTAATAACTACCCAATGCGAATTAAAGTAAGCACAATAGGGTCACCTACATATAAATTATACAATTATTTAGTTAACCTCATTCAACCTACCTCCAATCTAAACAAAACAAAACTTCGAAATTCAAAATAATTTGTTGAATGTGTTCAAACATGGTGTATCGATCCTGGTGAATTTCAAGTTTCTCTCAATATTATTAATCTTTACCCTTCAATTCAAGTTAAAAAATCAATCGATATTCTATCAGAACAACTCTGTAATAGTCCTGTCTTTGTTCAAAATTATCGTTTTCAGAAATAAAAATACTTTTAGATTTGTGGTTATTAAACTGTTATTTTTACATGAAAACAATATACATACATTAGAAGATGACGGTCCTATAGGATTATCATTAATGGTAGTAATGGCAGAGATTTTTCTGCAACATTATGAAGAAAAAGCTTTAATACAGGCACAATATCTTGCACCACCAATACGTGTAAAATCATTCAAAAGGTTTGTTGACGATATCCATTCCCGTTTTAATAATGAGGCAGAATCAGAATGTTTTCTTGACTTGTTAAACAACCAACACACAAGTATCAAATACACAATTAAAAAAGAAAGTGACTCATACACAATAAATTTTCTTGATCTCTCAATACCAAATAACAAATCTGGAACATATCTTTTTAATATCTATCGTAAAGATGCAATAACAAATGTGCAAATAATGCCGCATTCTTGTCACGATCCAAAAATAATTTATGGTGTATTTAAAGGTTTTATCCAAAGAGCTTTTGCATTATGCAGTAAAGAAAACATAAACCATGAATTAAAGTTTCTTACAGAAATGTTTATAGAAAATGGTTATAAATAAAAATACTTCAAAACATTGTTGAAAAAATTAAAAACAATAAGCAAAATAATCAACAAAACAACAACAATGACAGCAAAAAACTACAACTTAACTATATTTATCTGCCATGATTGCCAAAATTAAGTAATCAATTAAAAAAGATATTTAAAAATGCTGGCTATACTCCAGTTTTTAAATCACCAAAAAACCTTCAACAATTAATAACTCAAAAAAACAATCCTCGACTTCCCAACAAGTATTATCCAGGAGTCTACAAACTGGAGTGTTCGTGTGGAAAACTTTATGTAGGTGAAACAAAACTCAAGTTTTCAAATCGCATTTACCAACATCAAAATCATACTTCTGAGGGAAAATGGAAAAATTTAGCTGTAGCGGGGCATTCCAGAAATTACCATGGTGCCTTTAGCTGGAATAAAAACAATACTGTTAAAGTAGAGGAAGACTATTTTAAGAGAAAAGTGAGAGAGTCTTTGGAAATTCAGTATCACCAGTGCTCTCCAAATGAAGGTGGTTTGAATGAAGACGACGGCGATTACGTCACGTCGTCGTTTTGGAAACCTTATTATTCTTATTTAAGACGCAAGAACACAATACATTGAAGTTTTATTATTTGTTTATTTGTTTTTTAACGGGTTTTTTTCATATTACTTGAATAACGAGGGTATATATAACCCCTAGAGATATTGTATTTTAATATAAAGAAATATATTGGATAAGTTTACACACTATAACAGATGTTTTAACTTAATTAGTTATATAAAAACTTATCTAAGATGTTTACTTTTAAAAATTATATTTTTATTGTTATAATTATTTATTTACTTAAATTCTTTAAATTATTTCTTTTTTTCTTATTTATAGTATATGTAAAAGAGTTAGCGCTAAAAAAAGTTAGCTATAAAAAAAGAAAAAATTATTAAAAATTGCTTACACAATGCTCAAATTAGAGCTAAGATCTAAAAGAGACTTCAAAACTCCAAAATATTTGTTAAAAAGAAGAAAGAAAGTTAGGAAACCTAACTTTCTTTCTTCTTTTTTTTTTTTTTTTAAATTTCAATTTACCCGTTGAGTGTTTAATCACATTTGTATAGACTTGTCTAGATTAGATTGTCTTATAAATGTAACCTTAAAGTTGTATTCATGTTTGGTTTTTAAGATTTTAAATAAGATTTTGTTTATCACATTTTTTTGCCATGATTCCATTACTTTTTTTAATTTGTGAATTCAGTATTCCACTTATTTAACTGATTTGTAATTTCATTGTATTTTTACTATTTTTTTTTTTTTATTTAATTTTTTTTTGATTTGGCAGGTTAATGGCAAAATAAAGAACAAAGTTTTATTTGACCTAATCTAAAGCATAACAAACAAAAGAAAATAGATTTTAAATATTTACTAGGTGTTATTGGTATGTATGTAAGATTTTTTTGCGCTGTTCCCACCGATATATATATATATATATATATATATACATATATATATATATATATATATATATATATATATATATATATATATATATATATATATATATATATATATATATATATATATATATATATATATATATATATATATACATCTATATACATAATTGTACATAATAATTTATACATATGTGTATAATTATATACATATATGTATATATAAATACAGTTAACTACAGTTATCTTAACCCTCCAGAAGTCCAAGGAAAATGGTTCAACTAAATGAATGTTTGACTTAAATCTTAAACAATCCATGCCATAATATTACGCAAAGTAAATTGCTTTCTAAATATCCATGCCGTAATATTACGGTTTTGTGCATCTCTTTATATTTCCTTCTTGTTCATCAATAACTTTAAGTCTATTTCTCACAAAATTTAATACTAGATAATTACAGAGCTTTTGTTTCAATAATTGTTTTTTAAACGTGTTCAATTTAATTTTAAATATGACAAATAAGGAAGTTCTTTCAGTGCAAAAATAATTATCAAAAAGTAAACATTTACTCGCGAAAAGATAGATTTTTATACATTTGATGAATCAATAATGAAAAGATATATTTAATGAATGATTATTGAAAATGATAATAAAAGGTTAATGCTCAAATGTGGTGTGCGGTATGTTACAAACACAATGTTCAAAAAGGTTCAGGATATGAATGTGTAGAATGTGATGTAGGACATTTTGCAGCTCCTTGCTTTTTACAAATATCATACAAAAAGTAAATATTAGTGAATGCATTTTCAAAATTTTATGCTTATGTAGAATGATTTATATATTCCTAAACTTGAATAATAACATTTTGTAGTGTTAATTAATGTTAAAAGTAGTAAAAAACATTTTTTATTCTATTAATTAAAAAATATGATGAATTTAAAAAAAAGCTGGGCTAATCGCGACCGTTTTTAAAAAAAACACGGGAATGTTGTGTTTATGTGTATATACGGTGATGTATGACATTAATGTATAATGTATCTTTATTCAAATAGGTTGATATCTCGGTCAATAATGAAGTAAATTAGGCATGGATCAGTTATGGGTTGTTTTTTTTCACACTATTGATCACTTAATGTTAACATTGTAAAATGTTAACATTAAGTGATCAATAGTGTGAACAAATTTGTGAACAATGTAAAGTATAAGAATACTTTTAAAATGTACAAATGTACCTTTAATTTACCAAATGTACACTTAATTTAAAGTTATTTTTATTTAGATGCAGTTACCTGATGTTCTTAAATAAAAAGGCACAATACAAAAAGATAGAATTTAAACTGTTTGAACTTTGCCCCATATTGATTGGATCGTGAGAAATGTGCATCAAATCAAAATGAGTCTGATAACAGCAGGCGATAAAAATACATATGAATTTGATATTGGTATTGAAGATGAAGATATCAAAATTTTATCAAAATCGTTTTGAAAATAATTTTAATTTTGTTTAAGTTTTTGTTCTAAAAATGTATAAACTATTTTTTTTGTTTTATTTACTTTCAATAATGGCTTTTCAATTTCTATAATTTAGGTACCTGCGTTAAAAAAATGGTGAAGATTATTTGTAATACTATAACAGCAGTTAGTATTATAATATAAAATAAATTATGAATACTAATAATAATAATAAATAAAAGCTGTAAAAATTGAGAACATGATGTGCAGTATAATAGCATAAGATATTGTACTATGATAGCTATTATAAATTTATGAAGAATTATTGTTTCTTTTCTTACTCATACAAACACAATATTGAACAAAAAATATGTTTTTTCGGATTAAAGGAGTCACAGCGCAAAAAGTTGTATTTTTGAGGTTTACTAACTCATATATCAGTTGGTTAAATTAATATTTATCCAACGTTCATTTTTCATTGTTGATCTAACGTTTTTTTTTAACGCTGATTTGTGTTTCCATTTCAACCAAAAATCAACTATTTTTCAACCATAAGTTTCAACTTTGATCGTGCTTTCAATGTTGATTGTGCTTGCTGGGTGTGTTTTTTTTTTAGGTATTGCCAAACTTTATTTGAGTTTTCTTCTCTGGTACACACTGTGTTGTGACATATTTAAAAAAGAACTTAATTGATGTTAATGCAGTTTTATGTCGTTAATTATAAGCAATGATGTTGCTGATAGGGAGTATTAAAATATCATTTATAGACAAATTTGTATAAATATCTTTAAATAATGTATCAAGATAATAATATTTTTTTGTTGCTGTTAATGATGAATTTACTAATAACCCGCATTACCGGATGTTTACTGCTAGTATTAAATTAATATTCCAAAATAATAGTATTTTTATTTTTGTTAAGTTTAACATGTTTTAACACTTGTATGGTTTGGTATAAGGTTTCCATAATGTCATTTTATAAATTTATGGAAAAATAATAGCAACTTTTTATGTTATTGCTTTCAGTTTTATTTTATATTGTTTTTGAATTTTCTATAAAGATTTTATATTATGAATGTCACCATAAATGCAGTAGTTCTTTTACTGCCAATAGTATTTAAAGAATCTTAATCAATATTGCTAAGTCAAACTTCACAACCAGCCGGTACAACTTACACCTACAATTAAAATATCAAAAAAAAAAAGATTGGCGACAAAAGACTACAGTGCTTTGTTGGATGGGTGTAAAATAATTTATCATCATAGTAATGCTTATGTGTTTTTAGAAATGTGTTTTTTCTTCCTTTTTCGTTTTTAATATTTAAAATCCCCTTTAACTGAAAATAACATTATTATTTCTAAGCATATTGTTTTTGGTTTGTCAAACAAAAAATGTCCTGCAGCTGTATGCAGAATGGCAAATACTTTAAATGAGGTTAAAAAATAAATAGTTATTATTTTAAAATACACATCTAATATTTAAAGTAATATGTAAAATTAAGTTATATTCAACTTATGGTTTCATTAAAATTTCTTTTATGCAAAGTAGTAATAAAAAAATCTTTTTTTTTTTAGAAATTCTATTTTTTTAATATAACCTTGCAAAAAAACGACGAACTTTGATAATCATGTTGTACATTTAAAAGTTATTTAATTAAAAAAATAAAGTTAAATTTTAGAAAAAAATAAAATTTCCTATAGTATATTAAAAAAAACAAACAAAAATTGATATTAAGGAGCCCTGCATTGGTACAAATCAATGATTGACTAAACTTTTTATTTATTTTAGTTTTTGAGTCTGATAACAATTTAATTTTCTGAAAGCACTTTTCTTTTATTTAAAGTAGATGGAATGAGCCAGTAAACGTACGCACCATTAAGCAAACAGACAATGGAAATTAGAAAGAAAACAAAGTATTGATTAAATGGAAATCCAAGTTTATGTTGCTCAATATTTGACAACGACCAGCTGTAAGATAAACCAAAAATTGCTGGTCCAATAGCCCTTAAAAAAAAAATTAAAAATGTAATTCAATAGAAATATAATACTTTTAATAAAGTATTTATAAAAAATCATCAAAACCATTAAATCCTAAAGGTCAGACTTTCGCTATAAAGTTATTAGCGAGTGACTCCTTAAAAGTCGGAATTACAACCATCTATCATCATCATCATCATCATCATCATCATCATCATCATCATCATCATCATCATCATCATCATATATATATATATATATATATATATATATATATATATATATATATATATATATATTATATATATATATATATATATTTTGCTTCTTATTCACTCTTAACATAGCTGCAAGCAACCATTATTATGTTGGGAGTTACTAAAAAAAATGAATAGAGTTTTAATGCAAGAAAACTGTTAAAGAATACTTAAAAGATTGAAGGTTGTATGAGTCAGGAAAATATGATGATGGAAGAAAGTTTTGAAAAGTTGAAGTTCAGAGAAAAAAACTTGACAAATAAAAGTTTTTAAAGCATGCAGAGACAGATACAGTAAAAAAAATTTGACTTTGCTGAATGACGATTTACTCAAAAATAAATTTTAATTGATGAACTAGAACTAAATAGCTCCTTTAAGCAGCGACCATAATAGTATTTATTGAAAAAAGAAAGAGATACAACAATAAGACGATGGAGAAAACGCTCAAACATAGGAGATTCAGCAAGTTGAAATAATTTTACACAGTGTTTTCAGACATTTACTAGAAATGAAGTTTATCACTAGAAATAACAACCAGATTAAAACTAAAGTATTCCATACTTGGACAAAAAACAAATTTCCAGAGGTAGATAATTAAATAAGAAGTGAGAAAATGGCGTGCATGATAGAGATAAACTTTTTAAAATTTAAAAATGGATTTTGTATATTGTTTCCATATAAGGTCAGTAGTAAACGATAATCCAAGAAGAAATAAAGAAGAGGACTAGTTGAGAGGGTTACCATTCAATAATACAGTAACGTTGACAGTATTGCAATAGCTGTTTGCAATAAATAACCTAGTTAAATTTACAATCCAAGTGAACCCAATTCTGTTAAAAAAGAGAGATCAGATTCAAGATCGGCGGCCTGTTCTAAGCAATCAAAAAGAAAAGTCTTTTTAACAAGACAGGATTATAAAATTGAATTATTAAGAAAAGAGCTACTTTATATATAAGGTTTTTGGGGAAGATCATTCATGTAGATAAAAAAAAACAGGACCAAGGAACCTTGAGGTACTCCAGAAGTTACTGAAAATAAAGAAGAGTTTTAAGATGACTTATTTAAGATGAAATAAAGAAGAGTTTTAGCCATTTAAGATGACTTTAAAAAAAAAACGATTTGATAATCTCAAAAACTTTCCCAGATTCACCATAAAACAGTTATGGAGAAGACCAGCATGTCAAACTTTGTCAAATGCCTCATATATGTCAAAGTTAATAGCTCTAGTCTCTCCGCCTCTATCTAATGCATTTCTGACAGTAAATTATTTGACTCTATATGGAATGTGAGAAATCTGTTTATGAAAAACTCAATGACTTTGCTAGTAATAAAAAGAGGACTAATTGGACAATAATTAGAAAGATCAGAATGTTTAAAGGTGTATTTAAAAATTGGAACTACAAATGCCATTTTCCATTAGTTTGGACAAAAAAAGACTCATTCAAGCATTATTAGCAGCTGCTCACAAAACCATGGATTAGAAAGAGGTTTGACTTAAAATCGACAAGAAGGAATAAAAGCTTTTATTCGTGTTTGAGTCCTGGAGGTTCAGTACGAGGCACAAGTTTCAGCTTAGAGAGAAAAAACATCAGCTCAAAGACTGTCACAAATAAAAACACAAAAAGAATCCCAGTAAGCTTTAGTGTAGCAGTAAGTAGTGCGTTATAAGTCCAAAAAAGAATTACGAGATGAAAGTTTTCAAGAGATCATTCCATGGTTAGAACTAACTTAAGTAGAGAAAGTAGAAAATGAATACATGGTAGGATGACAAACTAGAAATAAATCAAGGGGTGAACGCATATTAATTAGGCTGTCAGGAAAACGAGTCTTAAGGTTTACTATCTAAGTAAGATAATAAAAAATGCAAAAATTATAGAATTTAGTGACAGTAGGGTCAGAGTTAAGTCATTCACTGTAACGAGCATTCAAATCACCAATAACTACAATATTGGCACTGTTGTATTTAGAGAGGTCAATTCGATTAGAATTTACATTGCAAAAAGTGCAATCTTTACATCTGCAAAACTTACATATGATAAGTGCCAAAAAAAAATAAAGAACAAAGAGAAAATTAATAGAGTAAAAAGTTGCTAATAAGAAGGATTTGAAGGAATTGTCAAAGGGTTCAATCCTCATCTCTCAAGAAACAAATAAATTGATGCGTATGTATATCCCAAAGCCAAGCATGTGTCTATTGAAGTCTTTTCAAAACAAAGGATAGTACCCATTAACACTGAAATCAGAATAAATAGCAGAATTTAAATCTCTAACTAATAGCTAGAATAGCTGGTGAATTTGGTAAAAGGTACAATTCCAATGAGGGGAGGTGGCTTTGCGTTACACAAATATTAGTAAAAGATATATTACCACAGTTAAGTGAAAGGTAAGGTTTTTGTGTTTAATATTTTATATGACTTATAGTATGAATTAAGTTTAAAAAGAACTATATATATATATATATATATATATATATATATATATATATATATATATATATATATATATATATATATATATATATATATATATATATATATATATATATATGTATAATATATATATATATATATATATATATATATATATATATATATAGAGAGAGAGAGAGAGAGAGAGAGACACACATTAACACTCACACACACACACATATATATATATATATATATATATATACATTTATATGTGTATATATATATATATATATATATATATTTATATGTATATATATATATATATATATATATATATATATATATATATATATATATATATATATAATATATATATATATATATATATATATATATAAATATTGCATCAAAAGCCATCAAAAAATAATAATAAATGCCGTTTTCAAATTAAATTTATTACATTTTCAATTTATAAAATACATTTTAACGAAAACCAAGAGGAACTACACTCTCTAATGAAGAGAAAGGCAAGATCAAAGCCTACAGGTCATTACGTTTATCAAACAGGGCAATAGCTTGTTAACTGAGACGCTTACTATGTTTGATCAATATTTTGTAAATGATCCAACAAACTATTGCACAAAGCATGGAAGTGATAGAAAACCTATACTTACAGCTCGCCAAAATGCGAATTGTGCATGCCGCTATTAACTGCACAATATCCGCGAGACAACTAGGCGCCGATTTGGAATTAAAATGTTTAAGATTGACGGTGAATCGTGTAATAAACAAGTCAGGTTGCTTATATATGCAAAAAAACGCTCATCTCCAGCACTAACTGAAGCGCACAAACGGATTTGTTATCAATAGGCCAAGGACCATATGACTTGGTAAAAATTGTGTGGTGTCATGAAAAAAAATTCTATCTTGGTAGTAAATTATTTTGAAAAACTTTGATTGGCTTTATTAATATTATATTAAATGCTGAAGGATATGGAAATTTGTTGAATGGTCATTTGAATAATATTTTACAAAAATTTGGTAACAATAATTTTATTTTTCAACAAGATAATGCACCCAAATCATAAAGAAAAGTCAAACATCTCATGGTGTACCAGCAAGAAAATTCAATTATTAGAATGGCAAACGCTCTCACCAGATTTAAGTTCCAATGAAAACGTATCTCGCATCTTTGCAAGACGCGTTTATGCAGATGGAAAACAATATTCAAATGTCGATGAATTAAAAAAGACAGTTGTTTGCATTTAGAAGAACATACCTCTTGCAGATCTTGGAAACATTTGGAAAGTATACTATATATATATATATATATATATATATATATATATATATATATATATATATATATATATATATATATATATATATATATATATATATATATATACATATATATATATATAATTTTATTATTGAACCTACAATGATTGATGGGAAGGTGGTAAAATTCACTATATATATATATATATATATATAGTGAATTTTATTATTGAACCTACAATGATTGATGGGAAGGTGGAAACGATATAATCTGAAAAAACTAACTCATTCTAATGCTGTTCAGTGTGCGGCGTCTCTCCAAAATTACAAACAGTCTTGACATCCTCAATTTAGATTATACTAACAGAGAGTTCAAATATGGTCTTTCCAGTTTTCACGCATGGATTCAATTTTTAGAGATGGTTTTGCACACTCCCTAAAAGTGGTGGTTCTGAGAAAAGCAATGATGGCAATACCTCAAGGCGTGCTTTTGCAGCATACGAAAAAACAGCTGAAATTCTGGGTATTGATCAAAACCTTATATTCAGATGTTACAGTATCTTGGTAACATTCTCTTCAGCATATGAATATTTTTATAAGAAATAGACAGCTTAAAATTCAAGGGTTATTGCTTTTTTAAATTTACTATATATATATATATATATATATATATATATATATATATATATATATATATATATATATATATATATATATATATATATATATATATATATATATATATATATATATATATATATATATATATATATATATAAATTAAATTTTAAACGCAAAAAAAAAGTACATCTCACTCTTTGCCAAACACGGTTAAACATAATAGTGAGTTTTAATATGATAAAAGACAAATTACGGAAGAATTTAATAAATATTTTGTGTCTGTAGGACCAAATCTGGCAAAAAGAATTCCTATAGTTAACAGTTTAATGAATGATCTATGTTTCCCTCTAAACTCTTACTTGAACTCTTTTGAATTATCTTTTAAAGAGTTTGAAAATGCCTTTAAAATGTTAAAATCTAACAAAGCAGTAGGTCCTGATGGTATTAATGGCAACATTATAAGTTTATTTGATGTTCTAAAAGATGTACTCTATACAATTTTTTCAATATCAATTAAACAGGGAATTCTTCCTCAAGCTCTAAAATTAGCAAAAGTCATACCAATATTAAAAAGTGGTAACATTGAGAATATAAATAACTATCGTCCTATTTCACTCCTTTCTGTATTCTCTAAAGTTTTAGAAAGAATTTTGTACAATAAAATTTATAGTCATCTTACTTTAAACAATTTATTTTACAGCAATCAAAATGGATTCCAAAAAAATAATTCTACTATTTGAAAATTCTCAATTTACTTTAGATGTTTTCATTGATTTGGCGAAAGCTTGTGATACTACAGATCACGAATTTTTTTAAAAAAAGTTGGAGTGGTGCGGAATTAATGGAAAAATATTAATTCGGCTAAAAAGTTACCTAAATAATTGAAAACAATTTGCTTATGCGGATGATAACGTGTTATCTAGTTTGTTAAATATATCATGTGGAGTTCCTCAAGGATCCATATAAAGACCTCTCCTATTAATAATATATATTAATGATCTACCAAAAACTTTTAACCTAATGACAATTATGTTTGCTGATGATTCTAACCTATTTCTTTCTCATAGTAACATTATTACACTTTTTAGCAATATGAACATTGAACTAGTCAAAATTTCTGAATGGTTTAGATTAAACAAACTCTCACTAAATATCGATAAAACTAAATGGATTCTTTTCCATCCTTATGGTAAAAAGCACCAGTTTTTAATAGAGTTTTAGTGACAAGATTTTTAGGTGTAAATATCGATGATGTTTATTTATAATATTATATTACAAACTTTATATACTTTTATTATTAAATTTAGTTTTGTAATAAAAATAAATTGAACAAAAATAAATAAATATTAAGAATGAAAACATTGAAAAAAAAACAAACTAAAAATTAAAAAAAAAAAAAAAACTTTCAAAAGCAGTTTCTCTGTGACAAGACCTGATGGTCTTCTTTGAATTTCCGCGTTCTTTATATTTATTTTTATTCTTTATTACTTAACGATATCTTGACTTGTTGCCTTTTCTATTTTCTTTTTTATATTATTTGTATCTATACCATAAATGTTGTAATAAAGAATAAAAAAAGAAAAAAAAAAAGAAAAAAAAAAAAGGTTGTTCACGAGCCACTACAGTAAAGGAAGTTCAAAACTTTAAATTTTTTTTCTCTTGATTTTGATTAAAATTCAAAATTTTTTTTTCTCTTGATTGTTATTCAAACGTTCTACTACGGCATTAAACATAGGAATTGTTAAAAAATAATTCCATAAAAGTATAGCATTTAACATAAATTATTTACCTTCCAATGCAAGATATAGACATTCCAAATCCATTAATTGTACCCAAAAGATCAGGCTCTACACTATTACCCAAAAATATGTTAATGCTAATAAAACACGCATTATTTACAACATCAATAAGGACTTGAACAATCAATAGAAGGATCCATCGCAATATGCTAAATAACAAACAAGATTAAATAAGGAACTTAAGTTTTAAAATTTTAAAATAAAATAAAGTTTTGAAAACTCAAATAAATTGGATCATAGCTACAAAAATATTCATAAATTAAAAACACAAAAATTAGTTTTAAAGAACTAAACAAATTAATTTTGAAATGTCCCAAATGTAAATTTATAATGTTATGAGAAAAACAATTAAAATAAAATAGTACAAAATGACGTTATTATTAAATGGATACAATGTTTTGCGCATTAAAAATACAAGATCACAAATTTTTAAAATATCAAAGTGTACTTATAAGGCTGTTGTTGCACATATCCAGAGATGATGCAATACAAAGTATAGATCTTTAGGCAAAATGTATAATTTTATTAACTGTATTCAAATCAATATTTATAAGAAAATTTAAACAATACAATAACAAAATGGATACACTACAATCTCTTAGGCCGGGCGAGTAAAATAACAAAATTGCTGTTAATTAGAGTTTTTGGAGCAATTCCTCGGTCTACGCAACTTTTTTTTTAGATTAAACATCGGTAATAAAAAAAGTAGAAAAGTTAGTATTAATCATTAGTTATGTTTAGTGCACGGCATTCACTATTTTCAAGGTGTTTATGATAAAGATAAATTTTGTTTTTCAGCAAATTAGATGGTAATAAAAAATCAACTTAATTAAATGAAGAATATTTTCTGAACGACGAGGAAAAAAATTATTTTGGTAGTTCAGAGCTATTATCTGAAATGTGAATTATTTTCTTTTTAAAATGAGTTATTTTATTTTTATTAATAAAAATTAATAATTTTTATTTTATGTTTTTATTAGTTCGTATATATTTTTTTTTTTCAGTATGTTTATTTTCTAATCAATATAATATTGTTGAACTTAATACTTAATAGTATTAGTAGTATTAGTATTAGTAGTAGTAGTAGTAGTAGTAGTAGTAGTAGTAGTAGTAGTAGTAGTAGTAGTAGTAGTAGTAGAAGAAGTAGTGCTCATTCGAGCGCGTTTGATGCAGAACTCTTATCTTGTATTATATTATCTTATCTTATATTACCGTTGCTATCAAGAAAATGGCGAGAAAGAGTCACGGCACACTTTTAAAAAAAAAAAATATTAACGAAAGTGTAAGCAAGTATCGACGTACGTTATCTTCAAGTTATGTAATGTTAAAACATACTGAAGCATATATCAAGTTTTATAGTTTTACTTTTATTAATAGTTGCATTGCGTCAATCTCTCCTTAAATTTGATCTATAGCATACAACTATTATCATAATCATAAATCAATGTGCCAGCGTGGTGGAGTGGTTAGCGCGGAGCTTCTGTACAAAACAGCCGTGATTTGTGTAATATGTATACATGTAACCACTGGCGTTTATATATAATATGTGCATATGTAACCACTGAGAACATTTTTTAATTTTTTTTTAAGATTTATTAAAATACAAAATACTTGTTAAGTTTTATAAAGATTGTATACAAATATAAGTAGCGATATTATACACTTTAATAAATGAAAAGATTTTTTAAAATAGCTAAAAACTCTGAAAACATTAAATAATAGAGGAAATATGTTGCGTATGTGTCATGATTAATATTTATGCTATTTTAGTTATACATTTCACAACTATGTTGAGTTAGTGCATAAAAAATGATAATATAACATTTTTATATATAAACGTTAAACATTCTGAATCGAGTGCGCAACCACGACAGAAATTAGATTACCCTCAAAATAGTATTATAATCCATTAATTTTTGGTTTAATATGCATTTTGGCTGATCTCTAATTTAAACTTTTAAATAAGGGATTGTCCATATATTACGCAACGCTAAATTTCACTAATGAACAAAACAAAAAAGTTCAAGATTTTCTTAAACTTCTTTTTTTTTGCCCTTAAAGCAATTTTATAAAATGAATTATTTTATGTAAAAAATGAATTATTTTATGTAAAAAAATTAACTAAATAAGTAATAAGTATAGAAATAATCGGTGTGAAAGTGATAAGTATAGAAATGGTAGGATTTGTTTTTGTTTTTGTTTTTATGGGTCTGGAAAGCTATATATATATATATATATATATATATATATATATATATATATATATATATATATATATATAATATATATATATATATATATATATATATATATATATATATATATATATATATATATATATATATATATATATATATATATATATATATATATATATATATAAGGAAAAGTATATGTGCGTCCGTGGGGCAGTGGTTAGAGCGCTTGTGTTATGAGCAGGAGATCCAAGTTCAAAACGAGCCTTGGACATATTTTCGTGTCACGATAAAG
>NC_061164.1:16791948-16824269 GCF_022113875.1 Hydra vulgaris
TTTAAAAAAAATGCAAGATGAAAATATACAAAGAAATTTTAAATATAATTATTAATGAAAGCTAAATTGAAATACATTTAAAAAGTTGCCGTGTAATGCGATATGTAAAAATAACATTTCACTGTTCAAGACATGTACACAAAAAAACACATACATATATCTAATATAAGAAAATAAAAATAAGACTAACCTTTTTAGCTCCGAGCCAAAATTGTAACTAAAAAAAATTGTAAAAACAAAGTAAAAAAGACACAGTCTTGCTAGCACACATGCGTTGGTCAAACGTTACAAGATTATTGGGAATTACCTTGACACAAATTTGGTAACAAACTTTGTTTTCATATTATTTTGTTTTCAAATGCCACGTCGCCAAAAACAAAAATCTAACGTTTACACAATGTTGTACTTCAAGTTAACAAAGTGTAATATTTTACGTTGATTCAAATTGTATTTTTTAGTTGACACAACATAGTATGTTACGTTATCTCAGCGCTGCAAATAGTTTTTATCGGAAACAGATTATGTTGTTTTTTTGTGAAGTTTTATATTTATAATTTTGCACTAGCAATGTTGGGTTATGTAAATTATATTGACTTTGTTTTACATAAATTGAATCCATGCTAGGTTTATTCATTTGTTCAATAGTAATAATATGACTAAATATACAAATGCACATATATATATATATATATATATATATATATATATATATATATATATATATATATATATATATATATATAAGTATATATATATATATATATATATATATATATATATATATATATATATATATATATATATATATATATATATATATATATATATATATATATATATATACATATATATATATATATATATATATATATATATATATATATATATATATATATATATATATATATATATATATATATATATATATATATATATATTTTGCATAAAATTATTGAGATATTTTCGGATTATATTGCTCTTACTTTATATGAGCTAAACTTTTACACTAAAAATAAATAAAACGTTAATATGTTAAATAAAAATAATGTCCCTATTAGTAATATATATTTCTAATTAATAATATAAATCAAGCAAACCTTTGAAGTACCAAGTGGTGCAATTAAAACTAAAATACTAGAGACAAACAACATAATGCCAATATCAAGTACTGTCATTCCAGCCCCACCTGAAATTATTAATATATTGTTTAGTTTTTTTTAACAATTTTTTCAAACTTTGTTACAACATTTCCAAATTATTAAATTTTGTGTTAAAAAATGTTAAACATTCAGCTACAATATAGAATGTAAATACAAATGTAGTTATATTTTATGTAATAAAGTAGCTCTGTGGGGATTTGCTGAATAAAATGCTTTCAGAGTTCAGCGACTTTTTTTTACAATATGCATATATTCAAATATTAGAAAAATAAAGTTGTACATATTTTTTACTGGAAATAGCAACAAAATAGTTTCTGTATATAAATTAACTAAAGTTTTATGTTTGTATAATTATGCTTTATGTATTGTACGTATATTTACATGACAAAAATCACATTAAAAATATTTGTTTCCTTTTGTAATTATTCCATTTTTTAAATAATATTTTAAAATGGTTACTCAAAACTAATAAAAGACCTCTAAAATATTGCTGTTTATTAGATTCAACTTTAATGCTGATAAACTTTATTTGAAATGTATAATTAGCTAAATGATTGAGTTTATAAAATTAGTTCACTTTATAACTTTAATTGAAAATATGCTAACCTGGAAAACAGCACAGTATTGAGCAAGTGTTGGCGAGCTAGCTTTAGCTAATTGCGTGTGTTTCAATTAACCTATTAAGTCCCAATTTATTTAAAAAATATACTTATATTTTAATTCAGATATTTCTTACTGTTTTGAGTCACATTAACTAAATAATATATTTATCTTATTAAATATTGTTGTATTAGTATATTTTTAGCCTATCCTCGTTAATGAGACGTGGGGAGAATATTTATAAGATATTTTAAGGTGTGAAAAAATCATTATAAATTTGTATAATTTATAATATGTATAATTATCTTTATTTGCATACTAATTGAATTATTTTTTTCCAATCTACGTCATATTATTCAGGAACAACAAAAAATCACTATCCAAAGACATAATTTTTCCATGATCTATCCTAATATTTATTTTTACTTAATGATTTTTAACTATTTTCACACCTAGATCTTTATCTTCCGACCAAAAATTTTTCTGACTTGGTAACGTATGGTAGCCAGATAAAATCAGAAATCCAAACAAAATCCATGTATCAATTGATGGTATCAAAATACCTTCAATTGAAACATGAATGTTTATGTTTATATTCAGATTTTTTCCTCGTTTCTTCAACAATCAAACTATAAACATCATTTGAATAAAAATATTCAAATATTCAAGAACTGAAAAATTAGTTATTTTGCTTTTGAAATTCTCTAGAAAGTTTTGCGCAGAACTATTAGTGAAACTACTGTACTGAAGATTTGAATCTAGCCAATAGTGATTGTATTTCTTTGAGTTTTTTTTTGCTATTTCAATTGACCCACTTTCATTTAGTCTGATAATGTATTTCATTCAGTCTGATAATGTATTTCATTCATTTAGTCTGATAATGTATTTCATTCAGTCTGATAATGTATTTGAATATCAAGTTGCTTTGGAACATCAATTAGATCTGGGGCTTCAGTGCATTCATCATCAAACTTTTCGATGTCCGTAAGTTCATCTATGTCTGGTGGAAGAGCAAGAATATCTGATTCACATTCCTTAGAAAACAAATAACTTGTTGCTTCTTTCAATGTTATGAAAACTCTATTACTTTTCACAGACATATCAAAGCCTGAAATAAAAATGAAAAATACTAACAAAATAAGATGTAATTTATTATATTTTACAAATTGTAGTACCAGTGTCCTCATTATAGGACGCAGACATTATAAGACACAGTGTCCTCAAATAGGACACAGACTTTTGTTAAAAAGGTAAAAGCATAATTATTTTGTAAAAAATTAAAAATAAGGTAAAAAAATACAACAGAGTATTAGTACAAAACTGCAGAATATGAAAATAGAGTATCGAGTTACTTACTTTGAAGAAAGTCATTTTCTAGCTGGTAAACACAATCCTGCAGCATACTCTGATAAATTTCTTTCAACTAATGAACCAATTGTATCTGGGATTGAGTTAGAATGATCTCTAATCTCGTATATTACATCAGGGGTATGTCACCAGTGCTGCCAATGAAAATAAATAAAATATCCCCCTATTTTTAAATCAGGAAAAAAATATTCCCCTACTGGCCTTAATTGAAGACATAGGGATCTAACAAGTTAATTGATTTAGCTCGCACATCAGAATTTGAATAGATGAACTTGAGGATAACTTAGCTCTTTGGTCTTCTCAACATTATATTAAACAACAAGCAATCAGTGATTTAAATTGTATTGTGAGATGAGTGAGTTTGCGGTTTATCAAAAAGTCCAAAATATCAAGGAGAACAAAAGTTGCTATGCTTGAAGTTTATAAAGGTTTCTGTTATTTTGGTATCAAGCGTGAGATTGATAATTTGCCAATTTTGTGTAGTGATGATGAAGATATAATTTCAAAAAATTCTTTTCAGGACAAAATACAGATGGGTTCCCATTTTTTAAAAGCATTCATACACAGCTTTCGTTTTTTTTCTTGGACTAACAGATAAGTTTATTAAACTTTAGCAAAGAAAAAACAATTTGTCATTGAATTTATACACGGAAATAGAAAGTCAGCTGATTTTAATAAACTTTTAGAAGACTTTGTAAAAGAATTGAAGAACATCAGCTTAATGACATTGTTAGTAACCATATACCCTACAAAATAAAAATTTCTGGTCTTGTTTGTGGCACCCCTATTATAGCTTTTGCTAAATATTTTTTGTTAAAAAGGTAAAAGCAGTTATTATGGATGTAAATAATGTGAACAGGGTGATGTCTATGTTGGTAGCGTAGCTTTTCCTAAAACAGATGCAGTTCTTAGAACAAATAGTTTTTTTGCAAGAATGGCAGATAATCATCATAATAGTGAAAGCTCACTAAATAATATTCCAATAAAAATGAAATCACAAGATGATTTCATTTTCATTTTATTGGAATATTAGTTATGTCTTGGGTAGTGTGGAATTCAGTAGGTTTGTTCCTAATAGGCCTTTTAAAGATTAGACTTGGCCCTTCCCAGTCACGAAGCGACATCAATTTGATATCAGAATGATATCAAAACTTTCTCAAGTTATGATATTAAATAATGATATCATTATGATAACATAATGATATCGCAACTTTCGTTGATTAACTTATTTTATATTGGCGTTTTGTATTTTAGTTATAAAGCAACGTAAAAAAACGGGTTTTCTCTCCCAGTCTAGAAAGGAGATCAATTGGATATCAGAATGTTATCAAAACTTTCTCAAGTTATGATATCAAATAATGATATCATTATGATAACATAATGATATCACAACTTTAGTAGGATTAGCTTAATTTATATTGGAGTTTTTTATATTAGTTTTTTACATTAAGGTTTTCTCTCCCAGTCCAGAAGTGAGATCTTTTAGATATCAGAGTGTTATCAAAATTTTCTCAAGTTATGATATCAAATAATGATATCATTATAATAACATAGTGATATCACAACTTTAGTTAGCTGACTTAATTTATATTGGAATTTTATATATTAGTTATAAAGCACCATAAACATTAAGTTTGTCTCTCCCAGTCTACAAGCAAGATCAGAATGGTATCAAAACTTTCTCAAGTTATGATATCAAATAATGGCATCATTATGATATCAAAGCGATATCATAATATTCCCAAGTTAACTTATTTTATTATCTAATTTTATATAACAGCTTTAAGGAACCGTAGGCGTTATGGTTTTCTCTTACTATGTTCAAGTAGCATGTTTGAATTTTAAAATCATTTAATGATATCATTACGATGTCAAAAAGTTATCATGCTGTGATATAAAATACAAATTGCTTCCGTATATACTAATTTGCGGAAAAATCTAAAGAAAGAGATAGAAATAATGAAAAAACGTCTGAGTTAAAAGTAGTTATTTAAAAATATTTTAAAAAAGAACTATGATATCATTATGATATCATAGCTATATCGACACTTTACCAAGTTAACTTATTTTATTATCTAATACTTACAAGGATTATCTAATATTATTATCTTATATTTATAAAACTTATTTTATTATCTTAATATTTACATTTATTATCTAATATTTACTTATTTTATTATATAATATTTACAAGGAACTGTAGGTGTTATGGTTTTCTCTATTTATATTCAAATAGCAAATTTTAGAGATATCATTATGATATCAAAAACTAATCGTGCTGTGATATAAAATACAAATTGCTTCCGTTCATACTAATTTGCTTGAGAACGTCTGAGTTAGAAATGATAAAAAAGCGTCTGAGTTAGAAATAAGTATATCAAGATGGCAGAAAGATACCCGAGCGAAAAAGTTAAAAAAACGGTACGAAATTAATTTTAGACTTATTTCATTGTTGTTTTTTAATTTTTAAAATGTAAATATAAAGTCAGTGCTGTGGCAAAAAATAACATAATTTATAGTTATTATAATAACAGGTTGTTTTTTAATGTTGTTTTTTGGTACATAGAAGGGCTTGGTGATTCATAATCAGTAGCGAAACTTCAAATTTCCCCCCCCCCCGCGCCAAATTTTCAAAATGGGACCCACATCCCACATACAACCTAAAATTAGCTTGAAAATGGGCCTCTTTTTTCCTGCCCCCTCCCTGCGGGCCCGTATTTGCGGCACTGTTCATAATGCTTTCAACTAAAAATTCTTTTATTTTTTTTATAGTATAAAAAAAAAAAAAAAGAATTATCTTAGTTGAAAGTATCATGAGCCATATATGGCTGTAAATTTCATTATTAACTAAAGCCAAGTTTTCATTATTAACTAAAGCCAATGCCGACTAAATCCTCATGATACTTTCTACTTGATGACATTCATGATATTTCATAAGTAAAATATATATTTGGCTGCAGCCAATTGTTTTATATAGCCGATAATTTCAAACCCAATAGGGCGGTTTGAAACAGTTTATAAAAGAAACTAAATGATTTTATTTGGAGCTTTATCATAACCGAGTGTAAATAATATTATATAGGAAGACATAAAAAAGATGTCGACTATTCGAATTTTAGTGTAATTTTTAAAGCTTTAGAATTGAATTAAATAACTTTGTTTATTTTTTTAGACACACCTATAATATGATTCTTAATCAGGAAGAAACTTTTTATCATAAAGAGTTATTAAAAATAGAAAATATAAATAAGATATTATTTATATTTTCTATTTTTATGTAGTTATGTTAAAGCTCCAAATAAAACCATTTAGTTTATTTTATTAACTGACTATGTTTCAAACCGGTATAACATTTAGCGCTAAATAAAGTTATAATATTATCATTGATGAAAAAATATTGTCATTATACATTACTTACACTCTAAAAAAAAAAGGTAGAAATTTCTACTTTAAGGTAGGATATGTGATATACCTTTAGTAAGGTATAATTTTCTACTTTTCAAGGTAGAAAATTATATTATAAACAATGATTTGTCAGACTATTATCTTCCTTAAAGGTATAATTTTCTACCTTAAAAAGTAGAAAATTATACCTTACTAAAGGTATATCACATATCCTGCCCTAAGGTTGAAATTTCAACCTTTTTTTTTAGAGTGTAGCACTACTGCAGTTTCTCTTATTAACATTTTCTATTAAATAGAAAATGTTAATTTTCGTTTAATATTTATCATAAAATAGAAAATAGAAATAGACTATTTTTATTTTCTATTTTTTGATAATATTATTAACATTATCATTGATAAATAATATTGTTTATTAATGATAATGTTAATAATATTATTTATCAATAATAATATTTTTGTCATAGTCTAGTCTATGACAAAAATATTATTATTGACCTGTACTATTTTTACTATATACTATACACATGTACTATTTCTATCACAGACTCTATATAGTCTGTAATCAAAATAGTACAGGTTTTATACAGTCGGAAAGTCAGAGGCAAAAGTGTCTTTTCAACTAGGTCAGGGAATTCACATACACATATATTATATATATATATATATATATATATATATATATATATATATATATATATATATATATATATATATATATATATATATATATATATATATATATATATATATATATATATATATATAGATATATATACATATATATATATATATATATATATATATATATATATATATATATATATATATATATATATATATATATATATATTATTATTATTATTATTTTTATTATTATTATTATAAACAAAATAAATATCGAATGAACAAAGTTATTATAAATCAATAATAAAAATTATTAAATCAGTTTTGTTCATAAATCTTTCAAGAGAAATTTCTTTTTTTTTTTAAAGTTTGTTGTTTGTGCTCTCCACACTGGGCACATTGCCATTATTCCGCGGCCATGGTTGTATAAAGTTTGTGGAATATGGAAATGCCGATGGACTTCCTCCTTGGAAAAAACTAAAAACTACAGTATATTTAATCCAAACTGGAGAGAGTATGAAATTACAAAAATTTATGCTAAGACAGGTTTATATGACTTTAATTTGTTGTGTTTCTTTTAAGATAAATTTTCTGAAATTTATCTTAAAAGAAATTGTCTGAAATCACACACCTTTTAAATTTTTCCTAAGATACCTTTAACAAAGCAGAAAATATTCAAGCAGACCAATCTGGCAAGTCTGATGGATCAGCGGTAACACTGACTGATGTTGAAAATTCTATAACTTCAGCTACAATACCGCTTGGTGCTACACCTTACAAAAAAAGATTAAGAACGCCGCCAAATATAGGTAATAGCTCTGAAGAATTTGGAAAGAAAATAATGAAAATTAGAACAAGAAACAGTTCTCTATAAAGATTATAGTGAAAGTGATGACAGTAAGAGTTTTTATAAAGTTTTTTTTTTTTACATTTTTATGGTTAACATAAAGGATTTTTCCTTACATTTTTGTATAGATAATTTTTACTTCCTCAATACTAAGTTTAAAAATCAATTGTTCAGTTTAAATCATGTTTCTATTCAATATATATTTTGCAATATATTTATTAAACCTTTAATTAATTGAACTTGTTACTGTTGTGATTGTCAATAAGTTATTATCAATATATGAATCAGGAAAATTGTATGTTTGTATAAACAGTTAAAAAGATCTCAGATTGCTAGGTGTTTTTTGAGATCCTGCTGAGCTCAAAATACTTTTAATAAATAGTCACTTTTTTCATGGACCTTAAAATATTAGGTTAAATTATTGGTAGTATTGTTGCCAATATTGTTTAGATAATTTCTGCTTAAAATATTTATTCATTTTTTATTTTATTTTCATTAATCATTTTGTCATAATGTTTTAGGTAATACTGGCTCAAACTCAATAATGGTCAAACAAATTTATTCAATAGGACCAACAAAATAGTTTCATTTTGAATATAATAAAAGATAAGGTTAACAATTTCTTTTATTTATCTGATTCCTTCTAGAATGAACATATCATTATGTTTTTTAAGAATTACACATAGTTTTTTCTTTTTAACTTAACAATACATTCTTTATTCAGATTATTCAACACTTTCAGTGATTAATGAAAAAAACTGCACTCAATTTTGCCTTTTTAAAACCTGACCTTCTGAGGTCCCACTGCATTCTGAGGTCCTTTTACCTGTAAGTATCTTAAATAGTTATATAACTTTAAATTCAGTTCAATTTTTCTATTAGGCGAACAATCAGATTGCAGCAAGAATTCACAACAAATAAAATTGAAATCACTTCCTAACTTTCCACGTAAATTTTTTTTTACACTTATTTCAAAATAACTAAGTTACTATTTAAGCAAGATTTCCTTATAAAATGTGTCATTACTTAAAAATGATTTAAAGGTAATAGATAAGGAACTCTCTAAAATTATAGTGCTTTTAAAAGAAAACCAACCTACAGCAAGCCTAATGACAATGAAAGATAAAGAATCCCTTCAATCTGTAAGCGCAAATGAAGTTAAAGTTTCAAGTACTATTATGCAACCAAGACATGAAGGTTAAAAACTATTAGTTTTATTACCTGTACCTTTACTACACAATAAATTTTTCATAATTGATCTTAAGCATTTTGAATAAGAATATTGATAGATGTGAAATAGCCCTAAGAATGTCTTCTCTAATAGTATTCCTATAAGTTAACAATTTCCTGTTCACATCTTTGCTATAATATACTTTTAATAACTTCCTGTTCAGATCTAAATCAGTAAATTAAAATTATAATTAATTAGACTAAATTACCAATACTTTAACAGGTTCAGTTTTACCTGATTTGTAAGGTAAAATTGAACACTTTTTTTTTTCAAATAAACTCATTTTACTAAAAAACTTTCAATGATTTTTTTTTTAACATATTCGAATAGAGCTCATTTTTCTCAACAAAAAGTAAAAAAAAATTATTGAATAAATCATTTTATTATATGAAAAAAGTTAATTACAAATATAAGTGTTACCCTGTTTTACCTCGTTTTACTCTACTTATATTGATATTATAAAAATATTTTATTTTCAATCCCCTAATTTATAAAAATTTTTTAATCATTATCTTTGATATAGCACGCAGTTTGGAATTGACCAACTTTGAGTTGTCAGACATTTCAGAACAAGATGACTTAAATTTAAAGGACTCTTCTGTAAATGATGACAATTCACTGCAGTCACTGTTAAAGAAATTACATGGTTTGTACAATGTTATTATGTTTCTCCACAAAGTATATTTTTATGTTAATAGTGGTGTATTCAGACCAATTTTGAGACTGGTGTTCTTAAAGATGTTTGAGAACACCAAACATTCATTATTATTTTTTTTTGAAAGGGGGTATTTTCTAATTTCATCTTTTTATTTGCTTTTGATATTATTTAGTTATTACTCTAAAGTCATATCAAAGCATTAAAGAACTAACTTTAAGAGTTTGTAGAATAGAAGATGATTTGTGCAAGATCAAATTGTCGCTAGTAGGAAATATAGCGGAGGACAATCAAGACCAAATGTTTGTAATGGAGCAATACAAGACTAGTGATACTTTCCATAATTTTTGTAAAATGCTAGAAGAGGATTCTGTGTTTCGAAAGTTAGTGGTAAGTATACCAATTAATTATTTTTAAATTGAGTACTCTACAGTTCCAATATAAAAAGCAGCTAGCATTAAATATGCAGCCCATTAAACTTAAGGTTTTATCCTTTTATACAATTTGGTTTATGTTTTTTAAATGATTTTAAACTTTCTGTTTTGACTGTAAATAAATATTTTTTACAATGTTTAGACATATTTTTTACAATGTTTAGACATATACCCAAATTATTATTTTTTTTTTTCAGATAAAGTTCATGATTATTAACTATGGTCAAAAATCAATTGGGACTTGTGTTAGATCAATATTAAGAGCATCTTTATCAGATAATCTAATGACTTTGTTTAATCGTACAGGCTCCAGGGGCCAAGAAAAACTGCCTCTTGTATTTGAACGGTGTATTTACTGTAAGTTTACAACTTAAAATTGCGTCTGCTTTTTTTCTATAACAAAGTATGATGCATATATTCACTGTTAATATTTCTATAAGTTTTATTATTTTGCTTTATTAATTATTTTTTTCTTATAATTTTGGAATATTTTTATTTTAAAATTTACTGAAATTATAAGTATATTCTTCAAAACTTATATAAATTTCAGCTACTATCAAGTCTTTTTACGAGAAAGAAAAAATTACAGTTATGCGTGGGAAGGAAGAATTAGAAACCACAATAAAAAAAGAAACAGAAAAGCAAATTGAACTATATTTTTCTAATGCTAAATGCAGAATTAAAGCAAAACTTAAAGATAAGCCTGTATTTGATAAATCAGATTCTGATGACCATATATTGTAGTAATATAAGTTTATCTTATTTATCTTATTTATTTATATATTTTAGTAATATAAGTCTATCTTATTTTATATTATTTAAAAAAAAACGCCCTAATAGTCTTTGCAATATTTTTAAGCAGCTCCATATTTTTTGTAACAACCTATTTAATATTTTTTTTTTTATTCAAATTTATGTACTTGTATAATGTTTTTATTAATTTTAGGTTGTTTTCTTTTTATTCTTTTACAAAATTATATATATATATATAATTACATAGAAATTAATTATATATATATTTATATATATATATATATATATATATAATTACATATAAATATTTTTTAATTTTATTATAAATTTTTTAAAATTCTCAAATTTATTCAAACCTCAGCTAAGAACAGCACTCTTGTTGACCTGAAGTCTACTGAATTTCGCAGTATACATATATATATATATATATATATATATATATATATATATATATATATATATATATATATATATATATATATATATATATATATATATATATATATATATATATATATATATATATATAATATATTTCAAGAACAGAGCAGTAATAAATTAATAAAAAAGTTATCTATCTTTTTTTCTTCAACTTGTTTTTTCCATGTTTATGTTTGTTTTATTTTATTTTCAGTCATATTGATTTGAATAAAAATGAGTTCCAAAAGCAGAAAGAGAGCACAATTGACTCAGCAATATGCTCGTAGAAAGACTTATAAATTTGAACAGTTTATAAATATCCCATATATTGGTACTGAAGGTGAAAAAGTTGAGGCTTTTGATAACTTAAAGAAAATACCATCTGTAAGCAAACTTTTGTATCCCCATTCCTATGAACAAAGTTATGTAAGCTCTAGTGTTTTATCAGGAAGTGATTTGTTACCGTCAAAGGAAGAGTTTCATAATGTTCAAGGTTTTGGCTGTTTTGACATAGATGACTCTGTTGCATGGAAATCAATAAATGCAGTAGAAAAGGCCGCAGACCTTTTTACTGATAACTTAAGCAATAACGATGAAAGTAATGACCTGACGTTTAAAGAAGATCTAGCCCAATGGGCTGTGCAATGTTCGGTGCCTCTAGCAACATTAACATCATTATTAAAAGTTTTGCATAATCACTTTAGTGTAGATCTGCCAACACAAGCTACAACGCTATTAAAAACGCCTCGCAAGTTAGATATTATTCAAAAGTCAGGTCTGTAAATCTTTCAAGAATTTTTTTGTTGAACCCTAATGTAGATTTTTTTCTTGATATCTAAATCATATTAAATATTTAATTTAGTTAGACATTGTAGTATTAAATAGTTAAGTTAAAGACATTGAATTTTACTTGATATTTCTTAGTTATATAGTTATAGTTATATAGTTATTGTTATATTTGCTTAGTCGAATTTCTTTAGTTGATAAAAATATATTTCACATGTATTTTTTTGTAGTAATATAAAAGAACTAACTTTTGTCTTTCAGGTGGTGATTATACCTACTTTGGATTAAAAGATGGTATTTTGAGAACTATTTTTAAAAAAGATCTAGATTTTGTTGAGTTAGTATTCAACATTGATGGCCTCCCTATCCATAAAAGTACAAATGCTTGCCTCTGGCCAATTCAATGTCGTGTTGATAATGTGCGTGAAAACAGTCCATTTAGTGTGGCGTTGTTTTGCGGTGTACAGAAGCCAACTAGTTTGGAATTCTTGGAAGAGTTTACTTTAGAGTTAAAATTCCTAATGGCAAATGGCATTAATGATTATAATGGAAAAACCATACAAGTAAATACGAAATATTTTATCTGCGATGCGCCAGCAAAAGCTTTGATTAAAGGCATTGCTCACTATAATGGTCGCTATGGTTGTGATTATTGTAATGTAAAAGGAACTTATGATGGTCGAATGATGTTTTTATACACTGGTACTCAGCGCACTGATCAGACATTTAGAGAAAAAATTCAGAAAAGTCATCACAAGTATATCAGTGTCTTGGAATCACTTGAAATAGACATGGTACAACAGTTCCCTCTTGACGTGATGCATTGTGTGGACCTAGGTTGTACTAAAAAACTACTGTTAACTTGGAAGGAAGGCCCGCTTCCTTTTCGATTGTCATCAGGGCAAATTACTTTATTAAGCACTTACTTATGTTCTTTAAAAAAATACATTCAAAATAGAATTTAAATGAAACCAAGAAGTTTGAAAGATCTCAAGTTATGGAAAGCCTCTGAATTTAGAACTTTTCTTTTATATTGTGGACCAGTAGTTTTGAAATATATACTCAGCAAAGAAAAATACAACCACTTTCTTTGTTTAAGTGTAGCTATTTTGATCTTATACAGCAAAGATTTGATGACTGAGTATAAAGGTTATGCTCAAGAGTTTCTTAGTAGCTTTGTGGACAACACCAGACTGCTCTACTCCGATCATCTATTAACTTATAATTTTCATTGTTTAAGCCATTTAACTTTAACAGCAGAGAGATATGGTTGTTTAGATGGAGTGACAGCCTATCCATTTGAAAACAATATGTCAGCTATAAAAAGAATGATACGGGGTCCTTCTAAAGTAGTAGCTCAGATTGCTGGACGACTCACAGAAATAAACAATAACAGGTCAGCAGTCTGTAAAAAAAAGCTAAATTTTAATCCAAAGATCAACGAATGCTATCGTCTGAAGAGCGGAAATTTTTGTGTCATTGACTCAATAAATAGTAATGCTAAAAGTGTTCTTGGTCAAGTCTATATCAAAACAGAAAATTTATTCAGCTCTCCTTGTAATTCTAAACTTGTTGGTATTTACAAGGTTAACAACAAGCATACAGAAATGTTGTATATACCTTTTGATGATTTTGTATCAAAGGCCATAAGAATACCGCTGTCTCTTTTTGAACCTGATAATCTAGCAGCAGCAGTTATTTTATCACTTGTGCACAGTTGAAATGCTTTACAAGTTAACTAACCATATTTGGTATTCGTTAGATGCTAAATGAGCTATAAAGTGCTTTAATGATTTTAAAAATGGAACATTCAACATTTGTAAATTTATTTGTAATTAAATTTTAATGCCTCTTTGTATTATTTTGATTTCAATTTTTTTGATAAGTCAATATTTATGCTTTTACTCATTTACCTTGAATAAACTCAGTTACTTTACCCCCTTTAAAAGTTTACTATAATCCCTTACTTTACTACACCCGCTTTTTCAAGGACCTATTTTTTATAAACTAAATTTTTGTACGAAATAGGCAATTTCTTTTAATGAGCGAGTTTGCCCCCCCTCCCCCCGCCCTCCTCACTTTGAAAAAGTGTTTTTATAATCAAAATAATTATTAAGTAAATAATAGTAATGATATCAATACGTGATTTCATTTTGATATCATAAACTGCTCATTTTATATCAGGTTTTAAGTTCAGAATGATATCAATGATTGATTATTTTTTAATATCAAATTGGTATCATAAACTTCTCATGTTATAATATCAGCCTTTGATTTCAGAATGATATCAATGAGCGATTTCATTTTGATATCTTATTGATATCACAAACTTCTCATAGTATGATATCAGGTTTTGAGTTCAGAATGATTTCAACGAGTGATTTCATTTTGATATCATATTGATATCATATATTGATATCATAAATATCAAAGTTTGATATCATATTGATATCCATATGATATCAAATTCGTGACTGGGTTGTGTTGTCCAGCTGTCGAAAAAAAAGACTCCCGAGTTTAAGAAATTATATATCACATATATTTGCAACTAAGTCTACTTTATTCAAAGACTTTAAACGTAGGAAGAAAAGTTAAGTTTTGACATATATATTTTTTGACATATGTATTTTTGATATACATACATATATATATGTATATATATATGTATATATATATATATATATATATATATATATATATATATATATATATATATATATATATATATATATATATATATATAGATATAGATATATATACATATACTTTCAATATAACATAGCACAATTTTTCATAAAAACAATTAATTTTAGAAGTATTTATTTAGAACCATGATTAAGTATTTATTTTAGAATTATAATTAAGTATTTGTTTATAAAGTATGATTTATAATTATTGCAATCTTATTTATAACTATATTTTTAATGCAATATTTTTTATTATATTATTTATCTCCTGATTTTCATATTATAAATGTTTACAAGGAACTTTCATGTTACATTATTTTGCATTCATTACTCAGCTTTGTTTTAATTTTCACATGCACAATTTTCATCTTTATTATTGTTCAGAGAATATTTTTATACCCTTCATAAAATGTTTACATATATGCCGCTTATATTTTTAAGGTTTTTGTAAAACGTGCTTTTTGCTATCATATATTATTCAATTAATGTAATGATTTTGGGTTTTACGGGTTGCTCATTTTCCTACACTTTTGATTGGTTATCATATTTCGAATGAGGTATCTATGACAGCGTTAGAGATTATTTAAGGCTATTTATATTTATAATATATATATTTCCTTTTTTGCTTCCAAGCCAAAGAAACATTCAAACAAAAGTTTAAACAAATAGAAACAAAACATTATATACAATTTTACCATAGTCTCTGGAAGTTGCTAAAAAGCTGGGTAAAAATTGCGCAACTCCAGTACCAACAACTCCATAGAGCCCATAAAGCATAACGCTTGAAAAACTTTCTTTTGATCTAAGTTTGAAAAAACTTCCCATGATTAAATTAATAATTAAAAAAAATAATATAAGTTAACAAATTTTGTATCCTTACAACATTTTAATCTACTTTAGGTAATTAACCGTAATCAAGATTTGTAAGGTTATGTACAAAATAACCGTTGTTTTTACGTACCCAAGACAAAACATATTTTTACATAACCGAAACGTAACATATAACATAACAATACCAAACCATTGTAATCAGTAGTATCTTTTTAATTTAAATTTATTTGCATATGCTAGATATATACATATGATATCCCAGA
Source organism: Hydra vulgaris (assembly GCF_022113875.1). Taxonomy (NCBI): domain Eukaryota; kingdom Metazoa; phylum Cnidaria; class Hydrozoa; order Anthoathecata; family Hydridae; genus Hydra; species Hydra vulgaris. Next base: position 16,808,013 of record NC_061164.1, read on the forward strand.
TAGTAAACTTACATTGACCCAACGTAAATTTTAACATTCGCAAGTTTATTCCGTTGAGCCAGCATTTAGCTAATATTTTATTCCGTGTAAAATTTCAATTCTCTTAATCGGTTTTTCGCAAATATTATATTACGTTGAGCCAACATTTAGCCAATAATTTTTTTCGGCGTAATATTTTAATTTTCCAAATCTGCTTTTACATAATATTGTACAAGCCAACAAAAAAAATATTGTTGAGCCAACAAAATATTGTTGAGCCAACAAAATATTGTTGAGCCAACAAAATATTGTTGAGCCAACAAAAAAACATTTGGCCAATGTTTTTTACCTAATATTTTTATTCTCCATATTGGTTTCTTGAAAATATCCAATATATTTTATATTTTATAAAATGTTGGCCAAATGTTTGCCCAACATTTTATAAAATATAGAATGTTGGGCAAACATTTGGCCAATGTAGTATCTACCCAATATTTTGCAATAAAAATATTTTTTTACACTTATGTCGTTGCTCTAACGAGCCAATATCAGCCAATTTAGTTTGGGAATATTTTTTAGGTATATTTTCAAAACTTATTGCATAACATTTTTTAAAATTTATCTCGTTTTTCAAAATAATTTTTTTTTTTTAATATTATCTTTCCATTTTTTTAAATTATAAATATTAGTTCATTATTATTAATGGCCCCTAAATAACCTTTTTGAAGAGTCTGCATTAACACTTAAATAAAAGTAATTTAGGATTGTTAGACCCTGATATAAATTGTCATTCATATTAAATAATAAAGAGACAAAAACATTTGAATATATTTTGGTGTTGGTGATTTTCCAAATTATTGTAGTAATGATTTTTCCTCAATTTCATATATAAATACAAAAAGACTTAGTAAACCTAGGGATTTACTTGTATCTCTAAACTCTTTGAAGATATTGATTATTTCCTCTAAGAAGTTGAATGTGCAGAAGTTATTAAATGGTAAGTTGTAATTCAAAAGATAAAGTTGTAAACAATGAAGATATGCAATTATTATTTAACGATTAGCAATCATTGAAGTCCAAGTAATATATAAATCATATATCATTATAAATATCATTACAAATATCATTAGCTAAATGCTATTCAATAACAAGTAGCTCAGCCAATATCAAAACTACTCCATAAATATTTGGGAAAATCTTTTATTTAAAACTTAATGTCTAGATTTTTGGTTCATGTTTAGCGTTTGTAATATTTATATCTAACGGAGAAATTATGTATATTAAATAAATAAGATCTTATATTTATCATCATTATTTTTTTCTCTATAAGTTTTTTTCTCAAAAATTTGTAACAACAATTTAATAATGCGTAAAACGTTAGGGCGATATACAAAATTAGTTATATAATTATTATACTATATGTTATTTTGTGAAAAAAGATTTGCAGACGTCGCGCAGTGGGGTATTTGATTGATTTAGGCCGCCAAAACTCAATTTTTTAGAACTTCCAAAATGATTTAAAAAGGTTATTTTAGCAATGCTAAATGGTTGGTGAATGTCATAAACATTAAGTAACCGCAAATGGTTTTAACAACAAGCCGTAGGATATATACAAAGTTGATCATTAATTATTGTTTACGCGTTTTGGTCGCTTATTTTTTAAGCATTTATCATCATCAAATAAAGTTTAATCAAAATATATTTCAAAGTGTTTTGTAATGAATTCTAATGAAGTTGGTAAATGCAAATACATTTTAAAAGTTTTAATTAGTTTATTTGTAATTATGTATAAGTATCTTGGTTTTGTAAAAACTTTATTCTTTTTCTTGCTTTTTGCAATTTTCACTGCAAACTATAAGTAATTAGTAATATTTTCAAGCATTTCCAGGTTGCTGTTTTTTTATTAACAGATAGGCTAAGGTTTTGACTTCAATGATATGTAAAATCACCTGCCGTTTTTTGCCATTTTGTTCTCCGTATTTGTTTATTCCCTCTTCCTGTTCTTAAGTGTATGATAGGAAAAGACCAGGGTGGTTGTTGTTTCTGCATAAATTTTTATTTATTTTTTATTTTTTTCTCTGTGTACTTTAAAGAAAGTAAATTATTAAAGTAAAGGTTTACGATTAGTATTATATATTTTATCGAAACTATAAAATAATTTATTTAATAAAAAAAACACTAAACTTCATGTTCAGGTATATTTTAACTTTAAACAGAGTTTATCTGATGTGAGGGAAATGACCCGAAGAATGTTTTTTGATCTAAGGCAGAGCCAAACTTTATCAAATATGAATGAGAAATTAAAATTTTTTGAAAATTACGTATTAGCAAAAGATAATTACTCAGACGAACAAATAAAAGAAGTAAAACATAGTTTATCGCAGTTTAATTACGAGTTAAAACAAAGATGATCAATAGCAAAGAGGAAAAAAAATTTGTTTTTAATAAAAAACAGTGATTGGCTAGATGGAAATATTGCAATACCTGCAGTATTGCATCAAGGGGGGTAGGCCAACAAAGAACTTTAAAAAAGCAAAAGTAGAAAAACAGAAAACAATTTCGCGTGTTATCTGTTTGTGCTACCACAAATTCAAAAACTTTGATTTGTGCTGCTCAGGTGGATATAGGTGTTACAGGAAAAAGAACTGCTTCAAAAACATTAAAGGACATTATCCATTCCCTAAAGCGGGCAAGAATGTATAAGATAGCATACTCTAGCGTTTTACATGAAAAAAAATCACAGCTATTGGTATTAAGTGCACTGGCTATGTTTGTAGAAGCTGGTCTTTCCAGAAGACAATATGAAATTGTTAGAAGTTCTTGTAAAACATTATATCCTTGCTATAGTATCCTGCAAAAGGCAAAAGTAGATTTTATCCAAATAAGGAATCTTATTATGTCACTGAAACTTACATTTCTGTCAAGTTACAAGATTTATTGGACCATACCGTTACACGATTGGCCATGTATTTAGAAAAAGTGATACAAAATTTAAACAAAAAAAAAAGAAGTTCATTAATATTAAATTGTAAATGGGGTTGTGACGGATCACAGCAAAATCAATATAAACAGAAATTTCTGAATCACGCCGATTCTGATGCAAGTATATTTTAGAGTTCTTTTATACCGCTTCAATTAACTTGTACTAAAAACAACAGATTGATCTGGCAAAATCCAACTCCTTCTTCGCCACGTTATTGTCGCCCTATAAGAATTAGATTTGTCAAAGAATCTAATGATATTACAAATGAAGAGATAAAACTTATTGAAAATTCAATTATCTCTTTGCATGATACAAAATCGACAGTGGGCAGGAATTTATTTTTAGTTAAACATTTATTTTCAGTTAAACAAGGTGTGTAACGCAGCCACTAATACAGCTTCAACTATGAGATGCTATATTTGTGGTGCAACATCAAAACGTTTTAATAACTTGACTATTGAAAAAGATGTCAAACCAGATACACTGATGTATGGGTTATCAGTTTTGCATGCCAATATTTGAAAATTTATTGCATCTATCTTATAAATTGCTAATAAAAAATGGCAAACGAGATCAAAAAATTAAAAATTAATTGTCAAACAAAAAAAAAATAGAATTACAATTAAATTTTAGAAAAAAAAAGGTTTAATTGTAGACGTATCTAAGCCTGGATTTAGTAACTCAAATGATGGCAACACTAGCCCACGACTTTTTCGAAGACCCAGAGTTGGGAACTGAAATATTTTTTATAGATTATAACCAAATATACCGCCTTAAAGTAATATTAGAAACAATATCTAGTAAACATAAAATAGATGTCGAAAAATTTAGAAGATATACTGTTAAAACTGCGGAATCATATGTCCAATTAATCTAATGGTAACCGATGCATAAAATCCTTATTCATGATTTTATTGTATTAGAGCATGCTTTGCTTCCTATTGGTCAGCTATTTAAAGAAGCAGCTGAAGCACGAAATAAATACCTCACCGTCAAAAAATGCTAGAAAGTTTTCCAGAGAGTCTTGCAATCTTGACGTTCTTTATGGGTTACTAATTAGCTCAGATTTTATTATAACTGGCATAAAAAAATTACCAAGAAAAATGCTAAACCAATCTTAAAAGAGACCTTGGAGATGCTACTTCCAGCTGAACTTTCTAATTTTACTGATATTGTTGACACAGAGGAGAAATCTTCAGAGCAATCAGAGATGTCTTCAGAGCGATCAGAGATATCTTCTGATGAAAAACTTTAGCTTTCGCCATCATCCTTTTAACAGCAGTTATTTTGAGTTAAAATATAAATAGCTAAATAGATTTTTTTTATATTTAACATAGCTTTATAAGAGTTTATAATTGCAAGTGCTTCCGAAAACTTTAGGATAACACAAATCGCGATGATTTGACTATCAATTCCGAGTGAAAGTTTGAGGAAGAAAAGTTATCCACCATATATAATAGGTTTATATAATGATAAGAACCATATAAAATAGGTTCATATCATGTTTATGTTATAGTAAAGTGTGAAAAAAAAAAAAAATGCTGTCGGGAGGGGAGGGGGAAGCTATTTTACGATAAAATTAATAAAAATATAAAAATTAGCAACACGGCAATAACAAACAAACATTTACTGCACTGTCAAGTTTATTTATTTAACAATTAACAAAAATTAGAGAATTTAACATAAAAAAAAAAAAAAAAAATTTTGTTTACAAAAACAAAAAGCGGGGGCCACATTAAACTTTTTTCAAGAGCGCCAATAACGCCATGGTCAAAAATAAAAAGCGGCGCCTATAGTTCAAACCAAGAAATTAAAATTTGAAATGTTTTGTGAACGTAGTAATTATTTATTTCTGATACAGCACATTGAATTTTTTCCCTTACTACTAATTCTCTGGATGGAGAAACGATTCATTAATCAAAACTGACATATAAATAAAAACATTAGTTTTAAATCAAATAAGAGGTCAATCAACAAAATATTCAAAAAAGGTAAATAATGTGCTTAAAGATGAGTTTTTTGTGCTTTTCTAATCGTTTTTTAGCAAATTTTTCATTAATCGAAATAATCAAATATCAGTAACACAAGTTCTGTTTCGAATCCAAGCGGTCTAGCTACAACTCCTACTACTCCTTTACAGTAGTAGGAGTTTTGTAACGAATCGAAACTAACAATACAAATTCAAAAGATGATTATCATTTTTTTAAATCTTTTGTTTGGCTGAGATGCTCACTGGTCAAATGCAGATTTTATGACATGTTTAAAAGCTGCAAACATTTTTCTCAATTTCATGGCAGTCGTTTAATCAAGTCGGTACGAGAGCTCTATCTTGTCATAGAAAATCTATGCAGTAAAACTCCAGTCGCTTCAGTGAGGATCTTCCATTGGGCAAGACTTGCACTAAAAAATACATACGAAAATTTGACATTTTCAAAAAATACTTAGATTTCTAGGGCTGATTCAACTGCGAGCAGACCAGCTAAATTCAAATTATGAGAGCTACAGGAATAAGCTTCCAAGTTATTTTGCCTTTTTAAGGCTTGAACATCTTTGTAAGCGCCTGACATATTGGATCCATTATTAAGTCCCTAACCGCAATATTTTTTAATACCAATAATTTAAAATGCCTTAAAATCACATTTGTGATAAGCTTAGCTAGACTCATTCCTTCATCTCGAAAGTTTCTAAATATATCTATCGTTCTTTGATTTGCCAGTAATTAGTTTCTTTTTTATAGAGGAGAAAACAACTAACGAAAACAACTATCTGCACAGTGTGAGATGTTTGAGGGATACCATCGATTATGATGGTGAAGTAGATATCATCATAGAAATTCAAGAATATGGTGTTCATCATAGAAGAACACCATATTCTTTGACGAATGAGAAAAGTAATGGGCACTCACTACACGTGTTTTTTCTCATCTGTGAATAAAGTTGTATTTAATAATAATAATTAAGTTATTATAGTAGTTGTATAAATAATTAAAATTGATTTTGAGAAAACTTTGTAATGGTTAGTCTAGAAAAGGTAAATTCCTAGTAGCCAGGAAAACATTCATATCCAAATTTTCATGAAGAATTGTCTGCAATTTAGCTCTCAGAGTTTATTCTCACCTGGAGCTCTAAATACATACCAGTGAAGCTGGTAAGACGAATGTCTTCCTCTTTTCAATCCATGTGCAACTTTTGGTGCTATAAGCTATATTGATAACGCTTCACACGATTTATGAGTTTCCTTCGTTAATCCTTAGCTCTTCTGTTATGTAATCAATGGTAAGCCAAATAATATCTTAGCTTCAATAGTTTTTTTTAAAAACGCAATTGTTTTAGCTTCATTAAGTCACAACATTTGTAAGCCATTGAAAAAATTGGGTTGTTTTATAATAACATATAGCAAAAATTAATTTTGGATTTAAATACGTCTACATCTTTATTTATTAAGGGATAACTACTTTAATCACCTATAAATTATAAAATCTAAACTACATATATATTTAAAATATTCTGTGTCTATGTTATTCGAACTTATATTTTTGTATTAATTTTACCTTAATTAAATCACAACAAAAATTGCCATGTAGTTGATGTAGTTAATGGAATTTTTAAAATACTACAAAACTTAGCTTCAAACTTTTATTTAGTATAAGCAGATAGAAATAATGTCAATAGTGGTCATTAACAAGGTTTTTTAAGACATTTAGAATTGTTTTTATGAGTAAAAAAACAATGGAATGTTTGCATTTAAACGGAATTTTTTTAATTATTAGAATTGACATTTAGAATTTGCATGTAAATTAGAATATTTGCATGTAAACGAATATTTGTCTGCAAACGAGTTGTCTTAATAGCATATTTTTTGAAAATTAATGAAACTATCATCATGCTAAAATATTTTCCGCTCACAGCTAAATGGCAAAAGTTTGATATACTTGACTAAAAAGTCTTTGATGAATGATTAGTATTATGATTAACACATCTGTAAAATGTAATTACAAGAAACATAGAAACATTCTAAAAACACGGAAGCATTCTAAAAAGATAAAATCATCATGATTTCATCTTTTTAAAAGTTGGAACTATGTGTCACACTTTATGGGCTAACGTTAGCATGCAGAACCTTGCCGTATTATGTATATATTTCCAAACCTACTAAAAACCCAAAGCTGATTGTCGAATTTATGGTAAAGTTGTATTTCCGTTAGTATTATACTGACGGTCCAAGAATTTATTTAATACAATTCAAAAAACCAACAAATTTCTTAAATAAATGCTAAGAAAATTTGTTACAAGCTATGCATGCAAAAAATATTACAAGAGATTTTTGTTGAGAAACTTTATGCAATATTTAAAATTGCACACACATTTCATCATAAATTTTATTGTATACATTAAAATATGGATGTTGAAGAAATTTTTATAAATATTTTTGTTCATGTTGATCATGAATTAGGCTTTTTTTTCTTACAGCCACATCTTCAAATCCTTTTTGCATTTGTTTAAGCCCGTGATTTTATCAAATGTTCTCCTTATTCAACACACAGATGAGGTTGGTACCATCAATTTAAAAAAATTTTTTTTTTGGCACATTTCTTTTTTTTTAGTAAAACTTGAAATTGCCTCATTTTTTCTGGGGCCCAGAATGTTTTTTTTTTCCCATTATATGATCTATAAAATCCGAATTTTTTTAAAAAATTCATCTTATACTTAACACAAAAATAGTTTGAGATAAAACTTAATGTTTTATAAATACTTGGTTACGATTTGCTTTAACATCAAACCCCTAGTTTTCAGAATCAACTAATCTTAAAAAAAATACTTTTTTATCTATAATAATTTATTCAGTACTGTAAATAATTAATTTTTTTCTTCCCAAAGTGAAAAGATTCTTATTAGAATGTTAGCCCACGATGATGAACAGGTCAGAAAGTAGTTAGTTTGGTTTTTTATTTGAAAGGCGTGATAAAAGATTTTTATAGTGAAGATGATTTAGAGTTAAAACGGTCAAGAGTGATGATGTAAATGAAGCAAATATTCTTTAAAGTGATTATCCGTCAATATATAAAAAAGTTAAAATGTTTCCTAAGTCCAAAAAATATTTTTGCTATATAAAATTACAAAATGACTCCAATTTTGCGATGGCTTAAAAAGCCATCAGTTTTGAGACTGGTTAAACGCAATACATTTGCTTTTATCAAAAAATCTATTAAAGCTAAGATTTGAGTGTCGCAGTCAAAATATTTAAATAGGCGGTCGGACACAATTCCAAAAATAGACTTATTTGAAACAAAAATAGGTCGAGGAAATTGATCAAAAACGTCAAATCAAAAGAGTGATTTTATATATTTAATGTTTAATACTTTGAATTTGTTTTCTATATAAATAACCACTGCATTATAGCTTTAAGCATTTTATATCTTGATAGTTAATACTTTTATAACCTTTATGTTCATAAGGGTTATAAAATTATTCATTGTTACATTATTTTAAAAACATTTTGATTTTTGGTAATAATCTCTAATTATAGTTCTAAGGTATAAAAATATTTTTAATGAAACATGTTCTAAATTTAAATCTACAACATTTTGTACCTAAATGATAATTGTAGCTTATTTAATAATGAATTTATGATTGTTTCTGTATTTTTAACTCACAAAAATGTCAAATTATTTACATTTTGAGACTTAAACCCAAATCAATCAGATGAAAATAATAACTACTGACTTTTTTCTTTATAAATGTGCTTTATAAACTAAAAGCTAGCAATTTTGAGGAAAACACTCTTTGATTTTTAAAATTTTTTATGTTTGAGCTAAACTATATACATTCGCATACTTTATATATTGAGTTGAACGCGACCAAACACATAATCTGCTGGCAGATATGAGTGCATACATTCTGGAAACGTATAAGAAATACCCAGTTTTCTGAAATATTGCTTTCACAAAGCAAGAAGCATAGATGCCATACTTATGTTTTTGTTCTGCCTATATGTTTAAATCAAAAAACATCACTTTTTTCTGATTTAAAATTAGTTTAAATCAGAAAAAAGTAATAAAATATCCGAACACTTATCTTTTAGATCATTTTAAATAGATGTTGTACATCTAAACAGATAATATTTAAATCTTATTGATTCTCACACTCCAGTAACGCAAAAAAAAAAAAAAAAAATTTCAACAGACTGAGATTTATTTCCCCTGTGAGTAACAATATCTAGAACAATAAATAAAGCTGCCGAGAATAGTAGGCTTTTCCTATTTATAATTATTGTAGTACAAGGTTATCCATCACGTCAAAGCAGATAGTCATCTTATTTGGTTGGATATCATTAAAGAAACAGTAAAACTTTTTTACTTTTCCTCGGTAAAGAATGAAAATTTCAGTTTTTCTTTTCTTTTGGTCATCATTATTATTTTGGTTTTTCATAGACAACTTGAAAGATTGACATCTTAATCATATTTTTGTTGCTGGGTATTCAAATGCTAAATTGTAATGGTTTATAAATACCCCATAAAAATAATGATAGCCCACATTGTGAGCAATGGTTGTACTATTTTTATCCAAAAAAAGTTGATGCATGAGTTTTACATTCGTATCAGAGGGCAAATATTTATGTCTAGGAAGACCATTTATTCAATAATGACTTGCTCTGCATGTAAAAGTCTTAATATGGTTTTTATTAATTTTTATTTTAGAAAAAAAACTGCTTTCTTTCTGTCTCTATTTTCAGGTCTCATTGTTCCATGCTCATACCAGTGTCAAGCAATTCTTATAACTCTATCAAGATTTATGGGTAGAAAATATAAATAAATAAAACATTGAATTTTGTCAATAAATCACTTTTCCAACAAATACACATGCATAACTTATGTAAACTATTCTGAATTAAAAGTAAAGTAATTGTAAAGTTACACAATATTGAACAAAATGAAGCTTGACAAACTTAAAGTTTGTATTCTTCAATGCATAAAAAGTACTCAATGCTTAGAGCTCTTAACTTTTTTGCTCATTATTTTTCACTCTAACTCTTTTAATACTGACTATATAACATTATTAATATAGAAGCATTATGTGACGCTTTGTTGGTATTACAATAGAATTCCGAATGACATTCAAACATATTTTCGGGTGTAAAAAAAAAAAGAAAAAAGACTAACCTCATTAAAAGAACTAATTTTTGTTATATAAGGATTCGTGATTAACAAAACTTATCATTAAAAGATCAAATTTTAAGCTACATTTTGTTGAAACAAAACTAATATGTTTTACGCGAAAAAAAAAAAAAAAAAAAAAGTTATTTTTTCAATTTTATTAACTCAAGCCTTTCAACGATAAAAAATCAAATTTTTTGAATTTAAGTTACAGATATATAATACAAAATATTTAGTATTGTTAAAATATTATAATTTTTTACTATGTTTTATTTTTATTCATGAACAATTAAAAACCACTGCTATTTTAGGACTTTAAACTTAACGTAATTTAAATAAAAAACACTGTAAAATTTGAGCATGCTCATATTACACAAAAATGGCATCTTTAAATAAAGTCAAAAATAAATGATTTAATGCATTATTTTTCAAACCAAAATTGGATTTTTAGCTAATATATTTTTCTTTATGAAACAATTAATTTCATTAGTTTAGCACCAAAATTTTGCGCCACAGAATTATTCACGCGTGATGATATAGCTTTAACAAAGCAAAAATTTGAAAAGCGTTTTAATTAGATGATATCCACTAATTACTGCATATAAATTCACGCTAATTGTACTGATTCCTTTTATCACTACATAAAGTCGATTCGAAAAACACTTTTAACTTCACTGCTTACATCCAATAAATTTTTAAGTATGCTCATATTATCAAGGTGCCTTTACTACCCTTATCCCCTTATCTACCCTATATATATATATATATATATATATATATATATATATATATATATATATATATATATATATATATATATATATATATATATATATATATATATATATATATATATATATATATATATATATATATATATATATGTATATATATATATATATATATATAAATAAATACAAATATATATATATATATATAAATAATTACAAATATATATTATATATATATATATATATATATATAAATAAATAAATACAAACATATATATATATATATATATATATATATATATATATATATATATATATATATATATATATATATATATATATATATATATATATATATATATATATATATATATATATATATATATATAGGGTAGATAAGGGTAATATGTATATATATATATATATATATATATATATATATATATATATATATATTTATATATATATATACATTTATATGTATATATATATATATATATTTATATATATATATACATTTATATGTATATATATATATATATATATATATATATATATATATATATTATATATATATATATATATATATATACATATATATATATAAATATATATATATTTATATATATATATATATATATTATGTAAATATATATATATATATATATATATATATATATATATATATATATATATATATATATATATATATATATATATATATATATATATATATATATATATATATATATATATATATATAATATGTACAAGGTAAACTTACATTGAATATATTACTGGTAGGTCTTCCAGAAGAACACACGATCTTATCATGAAGCCCTTTACAATCTATATTAAGAGTCAAAATACATAAATTTCCAAATATTTAAAACAATTTTTAAATGCGTTTATATATTATAATACTCTTTAGATGTTAAGTAAGTTCTAACAATATTTTATAATATATGTGAATATATGTATATATTATTTCTCAATAGTTAATATTATGCAAAAACTAACAAACAAACAAAAAAAGCAAACAAAAACTCGAAAAACTACTTCAGTTTTCATTAGTATATATGTAACGTCAATATATAATATATAATATGTGATCTAAAAAATACTGTCGTTCAGATTACAATTTCTTAATTATTTTGTGGAATAGGTAATAACTTCAAAATATAAAAATATGTTATCAATTGAAAAAGTTACTTCTTTTAGTTTTCTTTTAAAAGAAAATTAATTCCAATTATGCGAAAAATCCAAATGTTTTAAAACTATTTTGTTCTATAAAAAGACTCCATGGTATTGAATGCAAGATTTGCCTATATTTAATTGAAAAATTGGTTGTTGGATATGTTTATTATTTCTTAATATATATATATATATATATATTTTTTTTTTCATTGAGTATAATTTATGAAAAGAAACAGGACAAGTATTAATTTTACATTTAAAAATAAAACAAATAATGTTAAATATATTTGCTTCGTAAATATAAAGAATATTCATGTTTAATAATAAAGGCATGGCATGAGTAAAACAATCTTTAAAATTAATAAGACGTGCTACATACTTCTGTTGACAAAGCAAAGGCTTTAGCTTAATTTTGGTTGCTACTACCCCAGGCAAAGTTAGCATAGTTAATATGGCAGTGAATTAATGAGTAATATAGTTGAATTAAAGTATGTTTATTTAAAATGCTTCTTGTTTTAAATAGAATCCCTATACTTTTCTCAATTTTATTATTTAGGTTTCCAATGTGGTTTTCCATGAAAAAGTTTCATCCACAATAGTACCTAAAAATTTAGTATAAGTTACTCTTTTTATATTAATTTTATCAATGAAAAGCAGCGGCATTTCATTTGGTAGTATATGCTTTTTATAAGCTGAATGAAAAATAACCCACTTAGTTTTTTCAATATTAAGTGAAAGCTTATTTGATTTAAACCAGTCAGATATTTTCTGTAGTTCTACATTCATGTCATTAAATAAGTTATTAATGTCATTTCGAGATAAAAAAAGATTAGTATTGTCAGCATACATTATTGTCATTAAATAAGAAGTTTTATAGAGGTCATTAATAAAAATAAGAAATAACAGTGGTCCAAGTATGGAACCCTGGGGGACTCCACAGGATATATCTAAAGCAGTAGTAGTTGAGTGTGTATCAATATACATGAGTTGTTTACGATTATTTAAGTAAATTTTAATGACATTAAACTTTACCAGTGATACCGTAATGTTCTAATTTATTTAACAGAATGCCGTGATCAATAGTATCAAAAGCTTTAGATAGGTCTATAAAAATACCTATAGTAAATTGTGGTTTTTTGAAAGAGTCAGTAATAATTCTTGTGAGTTGAAGTACTGCGTGTTCTGTAGAGTTATTTTTTTTTAAACCGTACTGATTGTTGTAAAGTATATTATTTTCAGAGAGATGATTAAAAATTCGATCAAATAAAATTCTTTCAAGAAATTCGGAAAAAACTGACAAAACCAAAATTGGACGATAATTCCAAACATGTGTTAGTTCACCACCTTTATATATAAGAGTTACTTTTGCAGCCTTCATTTGAGCCGGAAAAATTCCTTGACTTATTAAACAATTAAGAACTTTAAATAAAGTATTCTTTATACTTGCGTATGACTTAATAACGATGTTTTCATTTAAATCATCTGGGCCAATAGCTTTATTGGACTTAAGAATTTTAAAAGCATTTTCAAATTCTGAATATGATAGTTCAAAAGCACTTTAGACAAGAGGTTAGAGGAAATTTATAATTATTGATTGGATTTATCATCTTTGAAAGATTAGGTACAACAGAAACAAAGAGTTTATTTAGTTCATTTGCTATTTCATAAGAATCATCTAATATTTTATCATTAATTTTAATAGCTTTAGGTAGGGAACACAATTTTAAGTTTTGTTTGCCCGTGATTTCACTTATAATTTGCTAAGTGCGTTTTGAATTGAGTTTATGTTTCTCTACAAAAATTAAAATTAATTTCGGAAAAAACTGACAAAACCGAAATTGGACGATAATTCCAAACATGTGTTAGTTCACCACCTTTATATATAAAAGTTACTTTTGCAACCTTCATTTGAGCCGGAAAAATTCCTTGACTTATTAAACAATTAAGAACATTAAATAGAGTATTTCTTTATGTTTCTCTGCAAATTGAAATAGTATTTTTTTTTTTTGCATCTTTTATTATTTTCAAATTGTTTAGTATAGTTTTTGTATATTGTTTTGTTTTCAATTGTTTTGGTTTTTAAGTATATTATATAAAATTTTTGCTATATATATATATATATATATATATATATATATATACATACATACATACATATATATATATATATATATATATATATATATATATATATATATATATATATATATATATATATATGTATATATATATATATATATATTTATATATATATATATATATATATATAAATAAATATATATATATATATATATATATATATATATATATATATATATATATATATATATATATATATATATATATATATATATATATATATATGTATATCAATAATAAAAGTAATTTCTCGGTAGAGAGTGCTCAATACAAAAGTAGAGCAAATATGTATTAAATTAATAATAAAATAAATACAATTAGATTTGAAACATAACTCGGAGTTTCACGCTTTATGCGATCATCAGACGTTACAAACAACCGTAACAACAACAAAAATTATATATACAAAAATACAATACAGTGTTATCTTAGATTACGTTAAAGTTGCAAATAACAAATTTGTTTTCGTGGCGACATTTTGATATTAGTTCATTTCGTTTATTCAGTAGTTTCAAAGATGACGTGATGATATGGTATTTTTCGGTTAAGCAAAGGTTACATAACTTTCCTCCAGGTTTAAATGGTTCCGCCCTATCAATAACTTTCCACGTAAGAATAGGATTTGAAAATCCCTTTTTTTTCATTTCCCAGATATATTTCGAAAGTTCTGTGGTGTTAGCTTTACTTTCGTATTGAAAGGAATTTTTATGTTTGTACCAGCGATCTTTAAAGGTGTGTTCCGTTAGACCAATATAATTAAGACCACTATCCTGCGGTGATGTTTTTACATTGCAGACGTAAATTATATTTTTACTGAGACACATACCTTGCAAAGGACATTGAGAAGGTTGCCGGCAGTTACATGTTGGAACAATTGTGTTGGAAACATTAGATAATATTTTTTTATTGTGTGAATTAATAATATTGGTGATGTTAGGAAGGCAGCTATAACTAACTTTTAAATTATTCTTATTAAAAATTTTTTCGAAACTTATGTGTTTTTGGAAAATGCTTTTCAATTAGATTTAGAAAATTTTTTGCGATGTTGGTTTTTACATTTTGTGAAAACGGAGGATTAAACCAAATAATGTTTCTTGATCTTGATTTTGGTTTTGATGAGGCAAGGTTTTTTTGAAAACTAATCTTTTCATTAAACCCACTTGCTGTTAACGCATTGTTATAAAATGGTGATGCTATATTAAAAACTTCCATGCTAGATGAAATATTGCTAATACGGTTAGATATCATAGATGGTATGGATTTAATAATACTAGGTGGGTGGTTAGAACTTGCGTTGATGTATAATGGGTGGTCACCTGGTTTTCTGTATGGTTGGAAAGTATTTTCTGTTAGGTTGAAGGTAACATCGAGAAAGTTTACAATTTTTAAGTTGGTTTTTATTGTAAGTTTTAGATTAAATTTCTCTTTAAAAAGATGAACGATGTTTTTCTTGATTCTCTCGGATTGCGGCCCATTAATCCCATGAAAACAGCAAAGGCCGTCATCTCTATATAATCCGACGTTTTGCAACCCATAGACTTGACTTAGAGTATGAAGAATGAAAAGGCCAACTAATTCACATACTTCAGCCCCATCATAACTTCCCATAGTGACGTCAAAATTAGGATCTCCATGTTTTTTGACCCAGATACTATTGTGTTCAGTAAACAGTAAAGATCTTCTTGAGTGATTTATAATATTTAATGTTTTTTCTGAGATTTCCGTAAACTGTTTGGCGTGAATAAGTGAATTTTGAAGTAATTCTTTAGAGATAGAAGGATAGAACTCTTCGATGTCGAACTGGACAAAAGTAGAGTTTTGTTTGTCTTTAATATTACGGAACCAATTTATTACGTCATCCGTATTATGCCATTGGTTTACAAGTGTGGCTTTTTTCACTTTATTGTTGATGTTTTCTAGTAAAATTTTACTCACCTTTCCAAGTTCTGGTTTTGATGGATTAATTAATCGACATTTAGTATTGTTGGCAAAATCATCTTTGTGATCTTTTATCGTTATAAACGCGGTATTCATTGCAAGACACTCCATTCTGTTGACAATATCTAAGTCTTTAG
>NC_061164.1:16825266-16847766 GCF_022113875.1 Hydra vulgaris
TTGGAATTACACTTTGCCATTATTTTTTAAAATAATAGCACAAAAAATTTTGTAAATTCTATTAAAATAATTAGAGAAAAATAGTAAATTATTTTATAAATATTGGGTCGTCCGTAAAGGACGTCATTCAGAAATTAGATACCAACCATAAAGCGCTATAACACTCTAAAAACCTCTGCGAATGAGAATCAACATTTTTATTTCCTCTTTTTAAGTAAAAAATTCACATTTTAAAAAAGAAGGCAATTATCTTTTAATAAAAGAGAGATTAAACAGGCAGCAGAGCAATTACAAAAACACTTTCTAATCAAGTTGCAATGATAATGCCAGTCAAATTGCTCTTGACCTAAAGGCTCAAATTTTTAAGCAATTTGATGATTTGCATAAATGTTTAAAGAAACATAAGTTATTATACTTACATATTCAAACTCATGTTTTCTTACTGAAAAAGGCGCGCATCGCATTTACAACAAAATAACCAATATACAGGCCTTAGAAGCATAATGCTTCATCCAATTAAAAAATATTCAATATTATTATCAATACTACTACTACTACTACTACTACTACTACTACGACTACTACTACTACTACTACTACTACTACTACTACTACTACTACTACTACTACTACTACTACTACTACTACTACTACTACTACTACTACTACTTCTACTACTACTACTACTACTACTACTACTACTACTACTACTACTACTACTACTACTACTACTACTGCTACTACTGCTACTACTACTACTACTACTGCTACTATTGCTACTACTACTACTACTACTACTACTACTACTACTACTACTACTACTACTACTACTACTACTACTACTACTACTACTACTACCACTACGACTACTACTACACTACTACTACTACTACTACTACTACTACTACTACTACTACTACTACTACTACTACTACTACTACTACTACTACTACTACTACTAATAATAATAATAATAGCAATAATAATAATAATAATAATAATGATAAAAATAATAATAGCAATAATAATAATAATAATAATAATAGCAATAATAACAACAACAATAATAGTAATAGCAATAATAATAATAATAATAACATAAATACAAAAAAGTAATAATTACATTCATAGTTAGAACAATTTGTTTAAAATTATACAAATCTATAAAACAAACATAAAACGAATACAAAAAATAAATAAATATTATTTAAAAAAAAGTACAGAATAGCACAAACAGCGTGGTATAAATATTGATTAGTTTTAAGTCATAACAACTTAAGAAAAAAACAAGTAATATTAAAATAGTTTAGCTAAATATAATTATACCTATTTTGCTTAATGCAATAAATGTAATGTGAAAAATAAATTTATTACAAGAATAAAACTTCTATTTTATCAAATTACTAAGAAATAATTCGCAAAAAAAGTAATTTAGGTTAACAAAAGTTTTACAATATCAAAATACGAAAAAGAACTTACAAGCAATCCCTAGTTTTAGCTTTAATGCTAATAATTCTGACCAAAAATGTTTAAAAACTTTAAAAACAATTTTTCTTTATAATGATATATTGTAAAATTAATTGACCTCCAAAACAATTTAATTGTTATGAAGTGTGTGTGTGAGTGTGTGTGTGTGTGTGTGTGTGTGTGTGTGTGTGTGTCTATGTATATATATATATATATATATATATATATATATATATATATATATATATATATATATATATATATACATATATATATATATATTATATATATATATATATATATATATATATATATATATATATATATATATATAAGCACACATTGATATAAATATTTTCCAAATAAAAATAAATAAATTTAACTTAGAAAACTATAAAAGAAGACCTTTGCTAAATGCTTTAGGATATTGTTCAGCAGGAAAAACTAAGACACCTAAAATAAACAAAAAGTTAACATAACTTTACATATGCTTTTTTAAGTTTTGTAACAATAAATAAGAAAAAAATAAATTTTTGACCATTTTATTTTTTCTCAGAAAGTTGATTCAGCACTTTTATTATAATAGCAATAATTGTATTTAAAACTTTTTAAGATTTTTTTTCTTCAAAAGCTTATACTCTTGTTGCATCATTTCAAACATATATTATTAGGACGCAACAAAAGCTCTGGTAAAAGTACTTTATCAAGTAACCTGCCGCTAACTTATTCATAAAACAAAAATACATGCTATACAAAGTGAGCTTATCGCTTGGATTGAATTGTGGCTTAAAAAAACGTATGTATACAGTATAATTAGGTAATTCTAAATAGAAAACGGAAAGCAAGTTATGCAAAAAAGATTTGCTATAGGATCTAAAATTATGAAAGAAAAAAACAAAGTTTGAATAAGTTAATTTGGATATAAAAAAATGTGACTCTATAGTTAGGGTATTTGCATGCCCGAAAAACAGTAAGCACCTAAATTCATTTCTTTAGATAGATATCTGAGAGTTTCGATTTCTTATAATCTTTAACATCAAAGTGTAATTGTTGTGGTTAAAAAAAGAGATTTAATTCAATTATCTAAGTCAAATAGTTTGACTAAACAATTTAGTCAAACAATGTAGTCAAACAATTTATTCAAACATTTTATTCAATGTGTTTGGTCAAACAATTTAGTCAACATCTTTTTCAAATATCTTAATTAAACATCTTATTCAAACATCTTTTTTGAAAAAATGTAACATGAGTTTATCAAGATGCTTTAGATAATCAGTCGTTTTATTAACAAAGGTTTTTAATATGGTTAGAATTTCAATAACTTCTTTTGATTTTACTATAAATATTTTTGTAAAACCTACAAAATATAAACAGTCTTTTTAATTTGATAATCTAGATACATAATATTGATACACTTGCTGCTAAAACTTATAGGTTACAATTTATCTAAGTTGCTTAACACTAAATGACTGCACTTTGCAGTCATTAAGTTATTGCAATTTAAACATTAACACTTAGACGCATTCAAATATATACATAATAAATTATATCTCTAATAGTGCACTTACCATATGAAGTTTGACTCAAGAGTCTGTGTTTGAAAGCTTTTGAATTAAGCAGAAAAATAGAAAAAGCTGTTTAATTTTCCATATTTTACTAAGACTATTATTACATGCCAAAATGAGCTAGTTATTTAACTTCTTAATTTTTAAAAATCAATTGTTTAACAGATAACAATATTTGATTGTAAAAGGAAGTATGAAATTGGTTCATATTATATTGAAAATAACAGTATATAAATATATGTAACATATGATTGATTTTGTCATAACATTTTGTAATATAATTCAAAATGTTACAGTTGTTTACCTAAATTGTGTTATAATTCATATTGGTTCATCAATGATTGTTTCTTTAGTAATTTCAGTTTTAGTATAATTTAAGTAGTCTTTTCAGCTGTAATATAATTCATATGGCGGTAACATAAGTCATTTTAATTTCAGTACATTTTTTATTGTTGTCACATTATTCATTGCAATTGTACTATAATTCATAAACTTTTTACAACTCATTGTAATTTTATAAAAAAATGATATTTTTTTGCATAAAACTTAATTTTTTTAGAGAAAAGTAACAATAATTGACAATAATTTCTTTCACAAAAATCTATCTTTTTAAGTTAATCTGATTTAAAAGCAGTTTAAGTTTGAGATAATATAGTAAAATGGAAAAATTTTTTTAGTAACCTCACATTGTGAAAGCCACCAAGTTTTGACATCTCCAAAATGTAATTATACAAATACATATTAATAAAAAAACTTTCGTGACCTTTTGCCATCTTTACTCAAAATGAAACTTTTCTATCTATTTTTTCATATTTATCCAGTTAAACTTTATAATTTAAAGTAACAATGAAATATGCAAAATACAACTTTATCAAAAAATCAAACCAAAGAAAAATACTTAAAAAAATTATTTAAGATAATAAAAAAAGTATATAAAGTAGAATGTGTAGTATTTCTTTTAAAATAAAGTTTTTAAATGAAGTTTTTTCAAAGTTTATTCAACTCTGTTTTTACATAATTTTTAGAGCTATTTTTGAGCAAATAAAAGAAAATTATCTGGAAAACAAATGGTATGGAGAGGTACAGTCATTTGCTACAATTCAATTCAAAGGTCAAATCATTAATGCTAGTATTTACCCAGCACAAAACAGTCAAAAACGTTTGACAAACTTTATGAACATCCAAGTTCTATGAACGTTTGCAACGTTCGTTAAACGTTTTGTGTAAGCCGGATAGTTGCTGCTAACATTTAAAAAAATTGATACTTTTTAATACTTCTTAATAGTCAACGGAGGAAATGTAAAAAAATGTGAAAAATAAAATTAAAATAAAAAATCCAACAAGACAAAAGTAATAATATATTAAAAATAAAAAAATAAATTAATAATTAAGATAAAAAAAACGATATTTAAAATAATAATAAAAAAAAAAAAAATAGGCAAATATATAAAAGACATTTAGAATATTTTAAATAAGTCTAAAAATTCAATTCTTAAATAAAATTACCTGATAAACTTGGTGCAATAATTAGTCCAAGATAATAGCCAGTTAATAAAATTGAAAAAGCCAAAGATATATTTGTGTCATCACAATTGTCTATTATTAAGCTTTTTGCAATAACAACGACACCTTAACAAATAAGCGATATAAATATTTCAACAATTTTAATGGAAACAATAGTTGTTAATAATCAAAATATTACCACTTTTAAAGATATTTATAACCTTATTATTAATTTATAAACTAAGTATATTATTAAGCTTTTTGCAATAACAACGACACCTCAACAAATAAACAATAAAAATACCACTTTTTCAGATATTTATAAGTTTATTGAATACTTTTTACATTTAAAATATTTATAATAATTTGTTGATTTTCATTATATATATATATATATATATATATATATATATATATATATATATATATATATATATATATATATATATATATATATATATATATATATATTTCTAGATTCACAGATCAAAGGCATACAAATCTAAATATATTTAAAATAATGATTTTAAAAAATTTGACAATTTCTTTCACAAAAAGATTTTTGTGAAAGAAATTATTGTCAAATATTTTAAAGTTACCACCTATTACTATATAGGACAAGTTATTTTTATTATCACAATTATTTTAAATTTCAATTTTTCGATTTAAACTATTAGTATATCATCAGAAACTAGAATTTAAATTGTTGTAACTATTTTATACTGTTAAACTTATTAAAATTGTAAATCTGAACCAGAGGTTGTAAATATTAGATATAGTAGATGTTTTAAAAGTCACTTTGACATTAAATTATAGTCTTTAGAAATTAAAAAGTAGCCATTAACACTAAGGTTGATAAATTAAAAAAAAACTGATTTTTTATCTCACTAAGAGCATGTAAGTCTAGTAAATTTTGGAGGAGGTAATTTTAAACAAAAGAAAATCACACAGAAACCACAAATATATTTAAAAATAATTTAATCACCTAAAAATAAAAAATTTCAAATTTTTTATTTTTAGGTGATTATGTCATGTTTTAAGTTATTAGAGACAATCAATTATAGGTAGTGCATGGTAATCAGTCATTGAACCATACAGCTTTACTAACTAAAACACCACTAATGCACATTTTGGCACTGTTAATGTTCTGATTTTATAGCTGTAATGTAATGTTCTGATTTTATAGCTAATTTACCGTTTAGGTCCATTAGTCCAAGTGCAATAAAGTACGTCCTCGGACGTCCATTGGGCGTCCACATCCAAGAAGGTTTATTCTCTGAAAATTTTTTTTAAAATAATTAATTTTTCAACAGATTTGATAACTTTAACCAGAGTTGATAAACGGCGTAAATATTCTTGCCCACACCTTTTTTTCCGCAGCAGACTGCGGCTGCCTCCAAATTAAAAATTTAACGACAAAACTTTTTTTATTCCGTATCCATGGAGGTGGAACCCACTGATGTGAATTCCAAAATTTTCTTTATTTCATCTCCATGGAGGTGGAGCTACTGCAGTGGCTTCCGCTTTTTAATTGGCGCCGCAGTCAAAGTTTTTTTTTCGAAGCAAAATATTTTGGAGGCCAACGCCAATATAGAGGCAGAAGCCAATGGTGGCCGCCTCTTGAAGAAATTATGTAGACAAAAACATTTCGAGGACGCCTCCAATACCTTCTGCCTCCCAGCTGGCCGCACCCACCAAATTGAGGCGGAAATATTTGCCGACCGCCGAATGTAATGAAAAATAATTGCACGTTTTTCTTTAAGTTAAGGAAAACTTAAAATAATAACTGAAAAAAAATGATAAATATTTGACATTAAAGTTGTGTTCTATATTAGTTATTGACAAGTTAAAAAAAATTTTGAAAAAAATTATAATTATGTTAGAGGAGTTGTTTTTCTAGGACTATCAAGTAAAATTTTAACTAGTAAATTTTTTGAACTTTTAATCGCTTAAATCTATAAAACGTACAAAAGTAGATGAGTCTATATTTTTAAAAGTTTTAAAAGTATAGAGTCAAATATAAATAATGTTTATAAAAGTACATATAGAGTGAAAATAACGCAAACCAGACACTCTCAACAAAAACCT
The DNA here is from genome assembly GCF_022113875.1 of Hydra vulgaris. Taxonomy (NCBI): domain Eukaryota; kingdom Metazoa; phylum Cnidaria; class Hydrozoa; order Anthoathecata; family Hydridae; genus Hydra; species Hydra vulgaris. The sequence goes on from NC_061164.1 coordinate 16,831,890, forward strand.
AAATAGCTTTTTTAACATTAAGAAATTGTAGAATTTTTTTTCTGGAATATAGTTTTTTTACTAAAACTATTTTGCAGTGTGAAAAAAAAAAAATAATAATAATAATTTCAAGTTTCTATGAAAAATAAGGCTTTTATATTTTACAAAGTGTCCACTTCGAAGTGGACACTTTGTAAAATAAAAAAAAATACTGAATTTATCAATGTTTTTTTCATATAATTTTGAACTGTCCGCTTTGATGGATAATTTTCTGGGAAGTACTTCCCAGAAAATTATCCATCAAAGCGGACAGTTCAAAATTATATGAAAAAAACATTGATAAATTCAGTATTTTTTTTTATTGTTAAAATATACAAATAGTAATAATAAAAACAGAAAAAACTAAAAAGAAACACATAAAAAACATAAGCAAGCTTGAGCTTGAAATAAAAAACAAATTTATGAAATATGTTTCGCAACTTTTTGTGCAAAAGAATTCTCCGCCTTTTATATATCTTTTTAGGAGACAAGGTTCACAAAGCCAGGACTTGAAATTTGATTTTTCACAAGTTTTGCATAAAACTTGCATCTCAGGCTTTTCATTTTTTAAAAACTTTGAGCATTTTTTCCACTTTTTGTTGGCTTTCTTGGCAAGAGTTTCTACTTTTGTTGCTGCAATTTCAACATAATTTCGTTTTAATAGCATCACGTTTTTTTCTTCTCATAACTTGTTTAAGCATGCTTCTTCTGTAAAAGCTTGACCAGCAACTGTTCTAACATTTCTAGCTTTTTTTGCAGGATGCTTGTAAGCGTTTTGAAATTGAAATAGCTTCAAGAGAGCTTTTCCAAGATTTATTTTTACAGAAATCCCCGTTAAAAAGTTAAATTTAAAGTTGAAACTAAAGTTGCAGCCAGAATTAAAGTTTGTGTTTGTTGAGCAGTTTGAAGAAAGAAATTGGGCTGCTTGGTGATTTTGTAACTGCTGATGATGTTATTAAGGTGTTTAAAAAGTTTGACAAATTTGCAGTTTTGATTTGTTAACACTGTCTTATTTAATTGAAAGAGCCAGTGTTTTAAAAACCAACAATAATTTGAGTACGAGTATAACCGGTAAGCTTTGTTGCTTCTTTACAAATGTGCAAAAAAAATTTTTTTAGATAAATTGCTAAAACCACTTTCAGCATGCAATTTTCTTAACCCCTTATTGCCTGAGTTATGTTTTAAACTACTTAAAAAATGAAAACTTTTTGTTTTTGTCCTTAAATAAATGCCAAACATTGGAGAGTTAGTCTAATTCAATCTAGTGTATATAATAAACGCTTCTTTAGGTTCGATGCGAAAACATGACAACAGGCATTATAGGATAAAATGGTAAAATTTAACAAAAATGCATATAATCAAATATATAAACTATTAGACACAAAATTAATAATAGACAATTCAATTATTATGTTCAACAATATTTAATTAATATATTATTACTGTTCTAGTAAAATAAATCAATGTTTAAAATAAGAAAAAAGTTAAAAAAAAAATAAATATGAAACCAATTATTATTCTATTCATGTAATTCTTGGAAACAGTTTTTCTTTTTGTTAAGGCATAAGTGAACATTGCTCTTTAAATGTAATCTAGGTTGGTTCCATGTTTCTTATTCAAAATTGAACAAATATTAGGTTTTTTAATCCAAAATACTTTCTTAGCTTTTTTTTTTCATGATGTTTTTGCTAATACTGCTGATTTGCCTTTTTTATTTTTATTTTTTTACAACGTCGCTCATTTTTCAACTAGATCATTTAATAGTTTCCTAGAACGTTTAATATTTATTTAACTTTTTTCTAATTGCTTAAAAAAATTTTAATGTAGCCTAATACCAGAGACAGAGTGAAAAGTTAACAAATTAATATGAGCAAAAGTAAAATTCGGTAAAAATGAAAAAACTAATTGTAGAATCTTTAGCAAACCTGATGTGTTTGTCATCAAATATGCCGCCGTTATATCCTCAATCGATCCACGGTTTCTTTATAGTAAAAAGGATGCAGTTCTGAGAAAATATTGCTAGTTCAGAGCTTGCTGTAATCATTATTTCTTGTGAAGTACAACAAATTAAAGTTTTGGTTGGAGCATTTTTGTCTAACAGATGCCTGAGTTTTTAAGATTAAAATATTGAATGATAATTGAAAAGTAGTTTTTAATCAGTTTTGAATTATAAAGTAAAAGTTTTTCAGTTTATAATAAAAAAAAAAATTCTTAGCTTAAGTAAATGGTACGAACTAATTTTTTTAATATTTTCTTTTAGAGTTTATAGAAAAAAAAATTAGTGTTTTATATCAATATTTAAGGTCCCCGTTTTTTGATTAAAAAAGTTGGGGTTTTGGGTCACAAGTTGTAAAAGCGGGGACTTTAAAAGTTTAGCATAAAATTACTTTTATCCAACCGGTCAACTCATCCAGGTGGTTGGGATTTAATTTCATAAAATTGTTGAAAAATTACGCACCCTAATATATATATATATATATATACACATATTTGTATTTGTACTGGAAAAAAACATGTAAAAAAAGGTTATTAACTCGCTATTTAATCATGCTTTAATTTTATTTCAACACTTTTTAAGGTTACTTAACGAGAAAAGTGGGAGGAGGGACTCCCCTGAAAACATTTGAAAATGCTTTGAATGCTATAATGGAATACAGACATTATTTAGCGAGGATGAAAGAAAAGAAAAAGATAAATTTTAGAGCACTCTATATTATAAATGCATAAAAAGTGAGCATTAAATGCGAGTTTGTAGTTATTACATCTTATATAACACTAAACTTTTTTGTTAACAGTAAATAGCAGAGAGTGAAACAATAGTGCAATGCTCGTTTTCTTCTACTCATTATATGCAATATAACTGCGGTCGTTTTATATTTTAGTTAAGTTTTTTTATGTATGACTTTTCATAACAAGTATTTTAATATACAATTGTTTATTTTTGGTTTTCTAAATCATGCTCTATGATTGACAAACAATTTTGTAAAAACTATTTTTCCTTTAGATATTATTGTTGTTTACTTAATTGGCTATGATGCAAGAAACATCGAGTGTGCAAAATGCGACATATTAAAACGAGCCAAAAAGTTATGTTTTGGGTAGGTTTTATTTATAAGTTATTGTATAATAATTTAATAATATTGTCAAAAATATTATTCCTTTAATTATTTTGTAATGATTTGTTTTAATACTGCAACTTAATTACTTGTGCAATAACTTTATTATTATCTTAATGCCACACTCTAAATCCCTAAATGCGTAATTTAGGCCTTGTGGGAAGAAAAAGACTTCTTTTCATATATCAAGACTTTATTTATTAAAGTTGTTAGAAATTTAAATGAACGTTATTGAATAGAAAAAATTTGAACGTTCGTTAGACGTCCAATAGCGACTAATCTGGACTTCCGAATGGACTGTTTTAAACGTCCTTGGACGTAATTTAGAGGTTAAATTCGAAAGACAAAAGTCGTTTCATTTGGTACGTCCAATGGACGTCCGATCGGACCATTTTGGACATTCTTTGCATTAGAATAATAAGAGTACAAGACTTGTCAACAAACCATTTCTTCTTATACCAAAAGTCTTTGCCTATGAAGATAACAGCCTGATGCAGTTTACATTTGCCTAAATGAGTATTTTTATGGATACCATCTCAAGTTTATACTCAACCAAGATCCCTAGGCAGGGGTAATTTAAGTCAATATTTATTTCTACTAGCTTTTGCTTAGATAAGTGAATCCTACAAGGCAGCATGGCATGAGACAGATTGAATTGGATTACATTTTACTAGTATCAGGTTGACTATGTGGATCCACTTGATCAAAATTAGTTAAAAGAAGTTCTTCTTTAAAAAATACTTCAATATCAGTAATGTGTGTCCCTTTAAATTATTATTATTTTTAAATACATCTTAATTTAGATTGTAGTATAATCAAATTTAAGAGACTTTAAATATACGGTTAAAAAAGTCATTAAGTTAAACAGTTTATTTTATGGCTATGATCATTTTAGTCAGTTAACTGACACCACAGTTGATATTAAGAATTGTATGAGTGTTGTGTGATAGTTGTGTAAGTGCTGTGAGCCTGTTAAGAATGTTGTGCAAGTAATGTGTGATTGTTGTACGATTAGTTGTGTGAGTGCAGCCAAAGTGTAACTTGTGTAATGTAAAATAACAGAAGTTTTGAATATAACAAAATTTTGATTTTAATACTTTTGAAGAACTATATAAGGCGGCTCAACTATAAAAATGAAAAAATTTTTTTTTAATGTTATAATTTAAATTAAGTAAGTATATTATCGGTAAATAGAAGGGAAAAAAAGTTTAATTTCCTTTCATCGTGTTATAATGGTTGTAAAATGAGTCATTTAGAACCTAATTTTGAAAAACAATTTTGTATAAACGACTAGAAACTTGAGATTTCTATTTAGTGAAACATTTTATATGCTTAAAATAAAATGCCTGAGGAAAAAACATTGCCTAAACTTAACAATAACAATAATAATAAAATTAACAAAAAAACAAAAATTGAGACTTTTTTTTTGTAAAAGAAGTCAAAAATTGGAGGGTCAGCTGAGAAAATAAAACAAAAAAATGAATCTTTATGAAGTACTTTGTTTTCGACATCAGTCTTACTTCAAGCCCTTTATTATTTTAAGTGGAAAAACCCTCAAAAATTTGAAGCAAAAATCTCATTTAATTTCTCATCTAAGCTATGTTTTTTCAAAAAATAAAATTGCACAAATAATCAAAAGGTAAGAAATAGCAATAAACATTTATTAACTAAAAAAATATCAACAACTTCCAAATTTGTAAAATTTTTAAGTTTCTACTTAATGTTCATTACTATTTCAACCTTTATTAATGGCTTTTATTTACAATTTTCTGCAAAGTGTTTTTATTTTGCTAAACTTGATAATGCGTTTTCATCCTTAAAATATAAAAACATTTAAATCATTCTCAAAATTTAAGTGACTCGGTACTCTCAGAACATCAGCAATTCCCTCTTAAAATACAACACAACTGAGTTTACTCCTAACTTATATAATAGACATTTTAAACAAAAATTATTAAATGAATCCTACTATTCAACTAACTTAATATCAATTTTATTATACAAACGCTAGGTAACCATGTTGTTATACAAATGCTAGGTAACCATGTTGTTATATTAAATCATAACGTGATTAACAAAATCTGACAAAATAAAAGTTTGGCAAAAAGAGGAAAAAATTATAAACCTGACTTAGCGTTGATTATTATTATTATTATTATATTTTCTTTGCCTTATAATTAAATTTACAATGAGAAAAAACCATTCATGTATAAAAATTGGCCGGAGCAAGAAGAAGACATAAACTGTCTTATCGCCAAGCCCCGTTTACATTAACGTCACAAAGTTACAAGTTAAAAACTAAAAGGTTAAAAATTGAAGTACAATACAATATTAGTTCGACAAATATAAGACACAAGTAATAAATCGAATAAATGTTATATGTCTGTTCAAAATTAATAGTATATATATTTTTTATTTTAATAAGAAATAAACAAGATACACAAGACAATAGTAAATGAGTAGTGATGACTTTTTCAGGTTTAATTATTTTTGGTGATTTTAGAAGAAATCTTTAAAATCGAAAGTTTTTTCTAATAGAAAACGTTTAGATTCTCTTTTGAATTGTTCTAAGGAGATGCCTCGAAGAATTTTATTTTTAATTATATTTTTTAAAAAACCTTTCCATATAAATGGTCCCCGGTATTGAATTTGAAATGAATTGAGTTTTAAATAAGATCTTGGAATAACAAAATTATCAGATGAAAATTTAGTGGGATATTTATGAGATATTTCGGTAAAGTAAGACTGAAATATATTAGGAGATAACGCATGTTTTGTTTTAAACGTAAATAGGATAACTTGGTATATATTAAGTTTGTAAATATTAAGCACATTAAGTTTCTTTAAAAGAGATTCACCATTAACAGTTCTGTTAACGCCAAAAATAATCCTACAAGCATGTTTTTGTTTGCTATAAATTTTTTTGAGCTTCCCATAATTGGTACTTGCCCATGCAAGATTACAATAGGAAAGGTAACTATGAATAAATGAGAAATATATAATTTTTAAAGATTCCGTATTAAGAAAAGGTTTAACTTTATATAGCATTGAAATATTTTTGGAGATTTTATTTTCAATAGATCTAATATGATATTTCCATGATATATTTTCATCTAATATCACTCCTAGAAAGTTAATAGTTGACTCTCTTTTAATAACTTTTTTGTTCATAAAGAGATCAGGTAGTTTTAAAAAAAGGTTATCACCTTTATTAGGTTTGTGGAACAACATAAATTTAGTTTTCCCAACATTTAATGAAAGTTTATTATTCGTAATCCATTCATTTATTTTTAATAACTCTTCATTAAAAATTCTAAACAGATCTTTAATATTTCTGTTAGAGCAAAAAAGATTTGAGTCATCAGCAAACAAAATAACGTTTAGAATTTTGGATGCTAAATACAAATCATTAATGAACAGTATGAATAATAAGGGCCCTAAGATTGATCCCTGGGGAACACCACAAGTTATGATATGTTTTTTTTCTTCATTTTCTGTATATATTATGTATTGTTTCCTGTTTGAAAGGTAACTTTTAAACCATTGTAAGTTATTGTTTAATACTCCATACATTTCTAGTTTTTTTATTAGAATATCATGATTAACAGTGTCAAATGCTTTTGACAAATCAATAAAAACTCCTAATGTATAGCAATCATTATTGAACCCATTGGATACATAATTTATTAGATCGACTACTGCATGGTCTGTTGAATGATTTTTTTTAAACCCAAATTGTTTATTATACAGAATATTGTTCTCAGTTAAATAGTTGTTAAGTCTATCATACATAATTCGTTCTAACAATTTAGAGAAACATGGTAAGACAGAAATAGGTCTATAATTGGACATATTTGTATCATCGCCATTTTTAAAAATAGGTATAATCTTAGCAATTTTTAATTTCTCCGGTACAATACCGGATTTTAAAGAAAGATTAAAAATGTGAAACAGTGATGGTTCAATAATATCAAACACAGCTTTAACTACATTTACGCTAATTTTATCAATGCCCGCACATTTATTATTTTTTAGACAGTTGAAAGCATTGCGCATCTCACTTAAGTTTAAATTAGATTCTATCATAGATGTGTTGGGTGTATTTATATAAGATTCGAAGTTGTTTGAATTGGTTTTTGGAATTTTATCAGCTAATTTTGGTCCAATATCAAGAAAAAATTTGTTGAGCTTGTTAATTATGACTTCTTTATTATAAATTATATCCCCGTCAACTAAAAGTTTTTCTGGCAATTTATTATTTTGACATTTATTTGTACCGATTATCTGCTTAATTACATTCCACGTCTTTTGTGTGGAACAGGCTATCAACGCTAAGTCAGGTTTATAAGCCTAAACAAAGTGAAATAACTCTCAATAGACTAAAGTTATGTTAATATAAGTTTCAAGAACATTTACAACTAGGTAGGCTTAATATAAAAAAAAATAAGTCCAAAAAACCAAGTTTTAATAAAAATCGAGATTTATTTCGTAGTGGGGCACCTTAAAATATAGAGAGCTAAATAATTTTTTTTAATCAAACACTATGGTAAGACAAACTTTGGAATTGAAAGAAAGAACAGCTATAAATTACTTTCAGCATACGCAAAAAAAAAAAAAAAATCAAAAAATTGTATTAAAAAAGCTTCTAACCCATTGATGCACCTTGTAGTAATCTTGTTACGAAAGCCCAAGTAAATGTACGACTGAAACCAAATGCAAATGTGGAAATGGCAATACAATTAGATGAGATAAACAACAACTTCTTTTTACCATATTTATCCGCAAAGTAACCCCAGAGAATGCTTCAAAAAACATTTTAAGAAAATATGTAACAATAAATCTAAACTAAAAACCATATTTTATATATATATATATATATATATATATATATATATATATATATATATATATATATATATATATATATATATATATATATATATATATATATATATATATATATATATATATATACATACAGTAGCGTCCAAAAATTTGCGGAACGGCAAAAAAATAAAGAATTTTAATTATATTTCGGCACATACTTTACTAAAGCCAACATATTATATACCAATTAACAGGTTTTCAAATTTACAATTAGGTTTTGAACAAATAATTATTATCTAAATAATATTTTTTAATTGCTATAAAAATCAACGGTATTTGATAAGTTCAAAACTTTGCGGACAAAGCATTATTTTTTATGATAGTTAAAATATTTCAACAATATTTGATCAAAATTTTTGCAAAAGCAAAATCACATTAGTATTTTGTAGGATATCCTTTACAATCAAGAATAGCTTGGCATCTATGAGGCATAGAGTCAACTAATCAAATCCAAACGTCAATGGGAATTAATTCCCATAATTCTTTGATTTTATCAAATAAATTAGCATAATTTGTAGGCTTAATTCCTTTCATTTGACGGTCAACATGTTCCCATAGATTTTCAATGGGATTTAAGTCAGGTGATTGGAATGGCCACTTCAAAACTTCAACTTTAATCTCTTTAAAAAACTCTAAAACCAGTTTAGCTGTATGTTTGGGATCGTTATCCTGTTGGTAAATCCATCCTTGAGGCATTTTATCCTTTGCATATGGTAACATAACAGTCTTACATATATCTTTGTACTTTTCTTGATTCTTATTCTCGGTAATTCTATGGAGAGGACCAACTCCATTTCGGCTAAAACATTCCTAAACCATTACATTACCTCCTCTATGTTTTACGGTAGGCAGTTGGTATTTATGATTATACCTAGTACCTACTGGACGTCGAACACACTTGATTCCATCGGATCCAAACAGCATAAATTTGCTTTCGTCACTAAAAAGAATTTTTGACCATTTTTGACTAGTCCACTATAGATGTTTTGATGCAAATTCCATTCGGGCGTTACGGTTTTTCAAAGATACTAATGGTTTTTTAGCTGGGCGTCTTCCAAACAAATTAACGTGACGTAAACGACGTTTTATAGTAGAAATACTACAATTCATTTCATAGAAACGTCTCATTTGTACGTTTAAATTGACAGCTGTCAAACGGGGATTTTCTTTGCTTAGTATTACAAGCTTTTTATCCTAATAACGCGTTGTTTTGCGTGGCCTTCCTGATTGATTTTTATTCTTTGTAGATCTAGTAAGCTCAAATCTATTCATAATTTGTCCAACAACAGACTTACCAACTCCATAAGCTGTGCTGTTTTACAAAACGAGTTTCCATTCTGAACTGATCTCAAGATCAATTTTTTACTGGAGATGAAATACATTTCTTAGATCCCATGATCTCAATCACTTATATATAAAGCTTTGAAATTATTTCCCCAAAGTATTTGTTTATAAAATCAAAAAATTAGCTATTTTGTGGTGAAAATGTTAAAAGCGTTGGTTTGTTCGCAAACTTTTGAAATTATCAAAAATCGACATTTTGTTTACCAATTTTAAAATAATAATTAAATATTCATTATTTGCTCAAAACATAATTGTTAACTTGCAAACCTCTTAATTGGGATATAATATGTTGGCTTTAGTGAAATATGTTCTGAAATTTAACTAAAATTCCTTATTTTTTTGCCTGTCCGCAAACTTTTGGACGCTACTGTATATATATATATATATATATATATATATATATATATATATATATATATATATATATATATATATATATATATATATATATATATATATATATATATATATATATATATATATATATATACATATATATATATAAATATATATATATATATATATATATATATATATATATATATATATATATATATATATATATATATATATATATATATATATATATATATATATATATATATATATATATATATATATATATATATATATATATAAACATACAGTGTTAGAAAATTATTATGGATTTTTCAGTTTTTAATTAAAAATGAAGTTTTTTACTTTAAAAACAATAATAAAATAAAAATAAAGATACAAATAATATATTCCAGCTATATCAAAGTTTGTAATACTTATTTTAAATACTTTTGGCAGCTTTCAATGCTTTCATTTTTTTGGGAATGCCTATGAATAAATCACAGCATAGCTTTGTGATTTTTTCGCTGTGGAACAAGACATGGATTAACCTCTGTACAAGCTATGCTTTTTTAGTAATTGTAACTTTGTGTATTTTGTCCTTTAAAATGTCCTATATATTCTCGTTTGGGTTTATATCTGATGAGCTCCCAGGCCATTTGAGTACAGAGATTCCATTGTCTCGCAACCATCTCATTGACAACATGCTCGTATGGCAAGAAGCACAATCTTGTTAAAATAGAAAATCCTTATTAGTGAACCATTCTCTGACTTAACGGACCAAACGTTTCTCCAACACCTCTATATACTTTTTCTGGTTCATCATTCCTTCAACAGTATGTAGACGGCTTGTTGCATAGATGGATATCGTTCCCCACACTAAGGTTTTTAATTATTGTTTTTTTTATATATACTCATTTTTCGTGAATAAACAATCATTTTACAATATTTCTTGTAAAAACTAAAAATTAAATCTTTTTATTCTGACAGGAGCAATTAGAAGACAATGTGTGTTATCATCCTGCTCGTAAGTTCGTGAAAATACCAATAAAGTGTTACGTATAAAGTTTCTAAAATATACGTTATATAAGTTTTATAAATATTACAAGTTTTGTACATACTATAACATATTACAGTTCATAAAATATATATAAGTTATAAGATGCATATATACGTGTTAACAAATCGATATATTAATGTTTTTAAAAATACAAAAGAATGTTTTTGTTATTTAAATCTAATAAGTATCGTTTAACTGCTCTTTAAAATAGTTCAATTAAAGTCATGTTTTTCATGTCTCTAATAAGAAAATAGTTCCACAAACGTGGTCCACGACATGTAATTGAGAAGTCTGTTTTTCTAAGGGATGTTGTAGGGATGCAAAAGTTGCCAATGGAATGTCTTTGTGCAGTGGAGAGTATTTGTGATTAATTAAGATGAAATGAGTTTGAAAATATGTTGGAAGCGTGTTGTTATATTTGATATATGTTTAGTTTATAAATATTTAAAACATTAACTTTTTTAAGTAAAGGCTCGGTGCATGCATATCTACCTGCATTCAAAACTACTCGGCTTGCTTGCTTTTGTATGGTATTAATTTTTTTTAAAAACATGAATAATTACTTGCCCACGCTATATTGCAATAACTAATGTGATTATGAATAAATGAAATAGTAGGGAAATTCATTGTTTTCTTGAGACACTCATGCTTAAACTCCTCTCCAGGTCTTTATCTGACTGTCTGAATTTTATCAAGCAACACAGCAATTGTTGATTCATCTGAATTCTGCCTGAACAAAAAAATTCCTGATAAGTTTCAAAGAAATTATGGTACAAAAATTACATTAACAGTCATAATAAACAAGTTAACATCTTCTGATATTTGTCAATAATTATAATGAAACTGAAAAAAGTTAAGAAATCAATCTATCGGAGATCAAACAGAAAGCTAAATTAATGATTACCTTGGAACAATCATCTTGCGTCAAACTTACATGCTTAACGGCCCACCCATGCTTGGCATGCTTCATTTTGTTGGTGAGTCTTGGCTTTCTTCTTGGCCTATATGTCTTCATTTCCTGCTCCAACTAGCCATTATTCGCTATTTTACGGCTTACATTAATACCTTGACTTGCTAATTCCATAGATATCTTCTTGCAAGAACTTCTATCTTTGAGGGTCATTTCTTTGATTTTTCTCTCAAGTCTGGGAGTAGTAATTCTTTTATGATTGCATTTTCAAACTCTTGCAGTTTTACCCTCATCCAGGTTCCTTTACTTTGGATTAACTGTTTGTGTTGAAATCTTCAATTTCATAGCTGTATCCTTTTGTTTTAAGCAACTATTCTCCAACAAAAAATAAAACACACACAGATATATATATATATATATATATATATATATATATAAATATTTATCTAGGTCTTATACTTTTGAGTCATTTTCTTTTATTTTAAATTTGCTAATTTAGAGTACTTTTTTTACAGTTGATAAAAATATTCTTTTGAAAACGGAAATCCACCCTATTCAAAAACGAGGAATAGAGTATTTGCATGATTTATTTACAGCTGCAAAAAATTTTTCCTTCTTTATTTTTTTACAAATAGAGACCATCCTTCCATTAGGTCAAGGGGCCACCGACCATCTCTCTCTAAGCACATTGAAGATATATTACAATAGTTTACTTTCGCAACTTTTTTATCAGGTCTAAATGTTTTAAACGTAGATAATACTTTTCTTGCCTGGAACATTTTTTTATGTTTGCTTTTTGTACTTTTAACAAGTACAAAAAGCAAACGTAAAAAGTTGTTCAAAGGTTTTCGGACTACCTTAAGGAACCCGACATCCAAATTCAGCGTGCTCATTTGCTGAGCACGCTGAATTTGGATGTCGCAAATTGGCATTAGCTTTTGTCCGAGATCATGCCGCAATGCAAATTACAAAAAAATCTTAAAATCTACGTAAGTAGGACTACACTTCTACCAGAGGCTCTCGCGGAGAGTATCTTGCTAATGTTATTTTTTTTAAAGATTATGCCGGTCTAAACAAAAAAATAATCGCATTAAAACTTTTCTAGAAGTAAATATCAGCTACGTTACGCACACCGCCAAACTGTAGCAACTTCGGCAAAAATTGCCTTAGCGCTTTTCAATAATTTAGAAGAATCAACGAAAATACTAGTTTAAGTCATGTAGCAGCACTACAAAGTAATACGACGCTCATAACATCTAACCTAAAGATAAAGTACAACTACTCATATCTGCTTTGAAAAAAGGCCTAAAAGTTTTCAAATGGAAAAAAGCTATTTGGACGCCAGAATTATTTTAATATCACAAGTAGACAATAACAATGAAGGAAACAATTCTATATAGCAAATACAATTGCTCCAGGTTTTTAAAAAAACTATTTGTCAATCTATAAAAGCGGGGGTACAACCTATGGTACACGCTCAGCGTCATAAAGAGCAAAATATATCCGCCTTAAAACAAGCTGCCGCTCTAGCAGCATCTTAAACTTCAAAAAAAAGTTTTTTGCTTATTCCAAAAGTTGCGACCTTTAAGAAGCTTTAGCGATAAGAAAAAATGTCCCAACCTGAAATACTGTAAAGGGGGAGGGGGTGAAATGTTTTTTGTATCTTTAAAAATTCCACACGTAAAATAAAGTGTCCAGAGTAAACAACTTCAAAACGTCGCGTCTGTGTCTAGGTACACTGATCAGTGGCCTCTCGACCTATGGAGGATGGAAGGAGGATCTTTTTTTTCTTAAAAACAGGCGGATAAATTATTTGTACCTGTAAAAATTATTTGTATCAGTTATCAAAAACTTTTTACACATAAAGTGTAAAAAGGTTTGTTTAGCTGTAAAAGATACAGACAAAATGAGCCGTTTTTGCTCATTTTTACCAGGGTGGGTAGCCCCATTTTATATAAATTTTTTTCTCAACTGTAAAAAAAACTTTACCCAAAAAAATATTTAAGACATAAAAATGACTTAAAAATATAAGACCTTGATAATTACTCTTATTTTCAAAAAACCCTTTCGAACCTCAGGGTGGAGGGGCGGAATAATGTTGTCTATTTACAACAGGAATCAACGAATTAACTTTTTAAAACTTTTGAATTTTACCGGACACAATTTATCATTAAAACAAAATGTTTTTGCAAAATAAAAAAACCTGCTGAATATTCTTGAAAAGAACAAAGATGAACTAAGTAACCCAGCATCTTTACCTAAATAAAAATAATAATGCAGTATATAACTGTTAACAAAAACCTTTAGTAACATGTTTTTTTTAAAAGAGGAAAAAGTAGACAAAAAAAATCAGTCTATGAGATTAACTACAGTTAGTTGTTTCTGTTATAAAGCAATACAGCTATGAAGCTCTGGGATAAACCTGGTATTGCCAAAAACCTCTATTTCAAAGCGAAGCTACAGTCAAAAATTTCTTGTATAATTCTTATTCGAATTTCTCAACTGTATAAAAATAAGAAATAACAGCATTATTAGCATACATGATCATAATATATGGTGAAATAATCTCGGTAAATTGTCATAAAATTAATGAAATAACAATCCTGTTTTTTTTTTTATTATCTTTTACATAATTTGATGTTAATACAATTTATTAAACAAAACTTTCACATAACTGGATGTTATTAAAGGTATTATTGTACACATCTTTTACATAATTGAATGTTGTCACAATTCTTTATACACATCTTTTACGTAAGAAGATGTTATTATATTTCAGTACCCGCACCTTTTACATTACTACATGTTATTATATTTTATTTTAAACTTCTTTTACATAACTGGGTGTTACAACAACTCATTATATATATTTGTACACAAGAGAATGCTATTATAATTCATTATAAATATCTATAACATAACTAGGTGTTTCTGCGATTCGTTAAACACATCTTTTACATATCTGGATGTTATAACAATTCATTATACACATCTTTTACATAATTGAATCTAAAAATATTTCAATATACACATCTCTTACTGAACTGGATGTTATTACTTTTTAGTTTACATATCTTTTACATAACTGGATGCTATTAATATTCATTCAATATATCTATGCATTATGCATTTCGTATTACACATCTTTTAAATATAATTAGTTATGCCTAGTTTTCGTATATTTATTTTTTAAAACAAATGTTTAAAAACGTAGCACTTTTTTACTAATTGTCCAAATTTAGATAACAACGTAACAACTATATGTTAAATTATTACTTACCTGCTTGAACTTCAGACGCTCCAAACGACTAAAAAAAAGGAAAATAAATAATAAAAATATAAAGTATGAGTATAACAAATATAGAGTATAACAAATCTTAACCCTACTATTATGTTAGGGTCCAAAAGCACCCAACAAGTAGATAATTTTTGCATTATATATTTATGTAGTTTTTTTTTACTTATATGTTTTTGTTAAATATCACAAGACATACAACGATCAAAAAAGTATATTTTTTGAACATTGCTTCCTTTTTTATCTATTTTTAAAATATAAATCAATAATAATCGGGTCCAGTTGGACCCCAACATAGTTTTTATTATAAACTTAATGGTTTTTTTAAAAGTTATGCTTTTGAAAAGTATTTTTATTTTTTTATTTATAACTTACTCAATCTTGTTTTTTAATAATTTAGATAAACTATATAACTTTGGATTTCATAACAAATACTTGAATTTATGGCTAAAAATAAAAAAAGAGTTTGTTTTAGATATGCAATTGAACAGGCTCAGGAACTATTGTTTGCATTGCTTGATCGAGATTCAAAACAATTTCATTCAAAACTGATACTTCCAAATTTGTCTTTAAAGTTGTAAGATTCTATTTCTGAGTCACTTGCAAAAATTTGATCACAAAATTTTGAAACAAGTTAATGTGGTTCAACAAACCACAAAATAATACAAAAGATAGCAACGATGAAAATAATGCAGCTAACTTATGGAGCACCCATTATAAGGTGATCATTTAAAGGTAATCTGAGGAAAATGAATAACCGCGGCATTGTGTTACTACTTTCTTATATGGTTCCTTCAAATACTAGAAATTTACTCATATCTACCAAAAACAAGTTGAATATTTTTTTAGGTTTTTTTGCGCCAAAGACATTAGTATTCTTAGCACTGTAAACTCATGACTTATTGAAATTT
>NC_061164.1:16855266-16882766 GCF_022113875.1 Hydra vulgaris
CCTAATATTGCGCTTGTATGAAACCTGTTGTTAGAGCAATGGATATTTTTTAGTCTGAGACCACTACACTCATGGGATAGCTCCTGCCAGTGGTCTTTCGGTTACAAACAAAGTTCAGCTGCCTTGAGACATCCTCCAAAATGTGTTTGCTCCTTATTAAAGCAAATAATAAGGGGCAGACACAATGTATAGTAAATACACAAAGTAAAGACCTGTTGGTAGAATTGGAGCAGGTTGGGCAACATTTATCAGATGACGAAATGCATTAGCAAACTTCAATCAAGTAAGTGATTTATTTTCGGGTGGTAATTATGCAACATGTTCTTTAAATATTCCAAGTATAAAGTTTTTTGAGAACCAACGAAAAAATAAAAAAAGTACAACCCTTCCATTAACTGTACTATTAAAAAATAATACGTTAGGTTCATAGGATTCATATGAATTTAAAAATAATTCATTGTTACTATGCGTGAAAAAAGTAATTCTTAAAATGCAAGGAGAAATTTTCATGTGATTTTTATTTGACAAAAAATGTTTATTAAATAGTTTCAATATAAAAGGTAACATTCGAATCAAAAAATTTAAGTCATAATTTGATGATGATGGTTCCGAAAATGAAAGTGACAAAAATATAAGATTAGGTTTTAAAAATGAAATCATGAAAATTATAAAAATGTCAGCATATAAGTAAAAAGTTCCACACTATTGGCATCAAAATCAACATGTGTTTATGATATTGTATTGTATTTCAACAATGATTTTATGTACGCCTGCTACCTGTGCACCAAGTGAGCGCCTTTTCTTTGACGCAGCAAACAATTTGTATGCAAAGCAAAACATAATGACAACTGAATGTTTTCAAATATTAATACTTTTGTGGAGTTTTTAATTTAGTTTTAAATCTATTAAATGAAATAAGGAAGTATCCTCTTGTAATGGTTAGTTTATTTTATTCTTTTTAAATTAAAATTCTTAAATTTATTATTTCAACTTTTTTGTGTAATAAAAAGTTGAGCTATTAGCATCTTGAATAAACAACTATTTTAAAAAACAAATTATATCGTTTTACATTATACATCTTTATATATTATTCAACAAAGAACAGGGTGGGGCTAGTTAAGCTATTTTTACTAAACAGCAGATCTCCTAAGTGTTACGTAATATATTCAGAAAAAGAATATTTAATGAGAAAGATAATTTAACCTGGCGCCAAATCTACAAAAAGACTCAATGAGTTTATTACGTAAGTTTTTTTGATATTCAAAACGTTCTAAATTAATTATTTATCGTCAAAAATTCATAAATATGCTATTCGATTATTGTTTAGTAAGCGCTATAAATTATAATGAAATATTATATCATTTAAATGTCAAGTTGTTTTAATAACTGTTTTGGCAACTCTAACATTCTAGTAAATGGTGCTATAAAAACTGTGTGTAAAATTACAGTAGTCGTCCATAAAGGATGTAATGCAAAACAGGAGAAGAAGGAGGTCTAAAAGGGCAAGGGCGAGGAAAATTTTCCTGAAAAAGACGCGGCTTTATAGTTTTTTTTTATTTTTTCTTATAATTTTAATAACACAGAAAAATGTAACCCTGTGTTTTTAAAAAGTTATCTTTAGAATGTAGAGTAAAAACAGGTACAATTAGATAAAGGAGAGAATGAAATAGTTATGACAATCTATATCGTTTTTTTTTTGTAAAAAGTATTGAGCTAAAAACAGTTTAAAAATTGTTTAAAGAATGTTTTAGTAAACTGCAAGCAAATCTTTTTTAGCCATGGTCAAATTTTTACCCGTATACAAATAGTCACTGGATTTCAAAATGATGGTTTGTTTCCGCTCATCATCAATTGATTAATCTAAATTACAAGTTGCTAATATGTTTGAAAAACCATCATCTCAACCTGAGCTTTTGTCATCTTAACAACCAGAATCTAAATTAGTGCCACCATTACCAACATATCTCAGTCACTGTTTTCTGAATCTAAACCTACAACATCTAGCATCAGCATATGTCAAAACTCTCAAGCCGTACAATTAAACCACTGTCAACTCGCTTTCAACTAACTATCAAAACAACTATATAGAAGTTAAAAAATAAATGCAATTGGTCCAATTGCTTTTCGTAGCTTTGCAGCAAATGTTTTGCATCCAACTATGTAGACGTTACAAGATGCAAAGGAAAGTTCTTTAACAAGTAAGACATATTTAAATTATTGAAAAACGCTGCCAGCTAAAGCTCAGCAAAGCAAGCTCACAGCTTAAAAATATTGGACCCTTATACCAAAAACAACTCCTATGAAAACCCTTTTTAGGGGTGTTAGTACATATGATAGGGTCATCTTCATGATGAATTAATCTTCATGATCATCTTCATGATGAATCAATCTGATCTGATTATCTTCATGATGATCAAGTTCATCTGCTATATTTTTTACTGCTGGCAGAGAAAGAATACCTTTTAAAATCAAATGATTCTGCTCAATAACTTTTTCGATGTGAATTCTTACTGAAGCAAATTTTCTTGATAATTCCACTTCATTAACAGAAAGTTGATTTTTTTCCTATAGTAAAAGAAGGTATTAACAATTCGGAACAACCCTCAGTTGCAAAATCATGTTTTAATGTAAACCTTCTATCTGCAAGAATTTGATCTCTATGCATATGATAATGTTTTGATGCAAACTTTAAATCGCTGTTAAAAAACTATTTAAATGTCAATGGCTTTTCCACCCAACATCTAGATATAAATTTAATTCCTCCTGTGGAGAACACGAAACAAATACTTTAATTGTAAGGGTGATTCATGTAATGGCTATAACATTGTGTTCGAACAAGCAAATTTCCAGGAGACTCAATAAATATTCTAAAGGAGTCTATAATGCATATAAGTCTAAGAAATTTGATTTTAAATACCGTGAGAATTGTTTCAAATAAATTTTCTCTATCTTGCATTCTTATAAGAAGAGATAACTTTGAAATCAGAATGTCTATCCAAGTCCAGAAATATTTAATTCCAGTAGTCTTTGATACTCCTTAAAAACGTTAAAAACTCAAAATATATGTTGTGTTTTAACGTAACAAAAGTAAATATAATTTGATCTTCAAGGACCATCTTATGCGGTTGAGTTTGTGGATTTATTTTATTCTCCATCTTTAACTCTTGTACAATCACTTTATTTTTATTCTGTACAATCATTTTTATTTAAAGATTTTTAAAAAGTATAATAAAATTACTCTAAAATTGCTTTATTTTCTAATAGATTTTGCAACTATTTATTTCTTTTTAAATTACATACATTTAGTTTAATATGTAATTATAAATGATACATTAGTCAAGCTTTATAGATATAACACAGGAAATCAAACATAGAAAGAATTAGGTAAACATTAATAAACATTTATAAATATACCACAGTATTAAAACAATAAATATTCAGCCTAAGTATTTAAGTAAAAAATAAAAATTAGTAAAAGGAACAGTCTTATACATATAAGAAAAATTAAACCTTTGGTATTGTGGTTTTACCTCCTCCGGCTAATTGCCATATAGAGGTCACTTTACCAGAAATCCGCAAAGACTAGTTGAGCTCCCGAAGGAGCGTCATACCCGCTCTACGGACTGAGAGTAAGGTGATTTTGGCAAAACGAAGATATGTTAAAGTGAAAGATAGAAGTAGTCGAGTTAGAAAGATAGCATAGAGTAGGCAGACAGGATTGCACCAAATATTAGAGAGTGCAATACATACTGTTAGTTAAGCTTAGCCTAAGTACGCCGACAAAGTAGTGATTGGAGTTCACTTAACATGCGCTCTTCCTCAACTTTCTTTGTCGTCTGTCGGGGAAAATTTAAACTTTTTTTAATTAAGGTTAATTAAGACTATAGTATCTATTGGACCTCCTCAAGATTGTCTTTCATTTATATTTTTGCTTGTGGGTATATAAAAACTCAAATAGTGTATACACTTTCTAAAATTTTTTATAGATAGAAAAAAAAAAATTTCAAATACAACTTAAAACTCTTCTTCTACCACTAATACATGACATTGATAGCACCACTACGGAATCTTTAAAAGGATTTGACTTTAAATAAAAGAAGGATTTTTCAAAAAATAGTTCATTTGAATTTGGTTTTAAATTTAAAAAAAGTTTTGAGACGTATTTACATTTGAGAAATGTGAAGGGGTTTTCATAAAGTAAGTTCGGTATTGTGACTTATACTCCTCCAGCTAATTACCTAGCGGAGTACCTCATACCATCGTGTGAACGATCGGATAGCATTTGAATTAAAAAAATAAGATAAAATTTAACGCTTTTTTAACTAAATATATGGGCCCTAAATGTGTCTCATGAGGGCTAGCCCTTGAATACAAAATTTTGAATTCATGGGCTAGCCCACATGGGGGCCTTTTTGGGTCCATATAAAACGTCCACATAGAGCCGACTTGGGCAAAATAATATGGGCCCTAAAAGGACATGTTTGCTGGGTACTACTGTTTAACTATTTTTTCCTATATTTAATACCCTGTTTTACTTCTATAAAGATAGATTATCAAGTCATATATTTATGACTACATATTAAGATATATGTATCAAACTTATATATAAATAATTATTCAAAACATTATACAAAATTTAATTAAATAAAAAAAGGATACCCCTGCGGCTCCCACAAATGCAGCCCATATGGGCTGCCCACTTGGGCTCCAAATCATGCCCAGCGACAATTTTCTTTGGGCAGGATGTAAGCAACCCATTTTAGCCCCATTAAACTGGCCACTAGGACCCCATGTGGGTCCTAATATAACTTGCTTGCTGGGCTTTGACACCAAAGTACTGTTGAAATGTTTACAATAATAATATTTAACTTCATTTACAAATATGCTTTAAAAACAGCTTTAAATTAAAAGTTACAATACTTTTTATCGCTCTACTTTAAACTTTATATCGCTTTACTTTAAACTTTATATCGCTTTACTTTAAACTTTATTTTGCTTAACTTTAAACTTTATATCGCTTTACTTTAAACTTTATATCGCTTAACTTTAAACTTTATATAGCTTTACTTTAAACTTTATATCGCTTTCAGGGGCAGACTTAAACCCCGTCAAGTGCTGCAAGTGACGGGGTAAAAAAACAAAAATAAATATAAGTATTATGACGTCTAACGCGCGCCTAAAGTTAATTGCCGATCTATATATTTTTGTTAGAAAATATAATTAGAAAAAGATTACAGTGAAAACTATGCTTTGCAAACATTTAAAAAGTGTTTTATAAAAATTGCTAATGTAAACTATACTTTGCAGGGTATTAGAAAACTATTTATAAAACTTGCTAATGTAAACTATACTTTGCAGGGTATTAGAAAACTATTTATAAAACTTGCTAATGTAAACTATACTTTGCAGGGTATCAGAAAACTATTTATAAAACTTGCTAATGTAAACTTTACTTTGCAGGATATGAGAAAATTGGATAAGTTCATTGGTTTACGCTATTGAAAGTACCAATTTGATTCGTAAAAAAAAAAACATGTTTAGTGTAAACTATCCTTTGCAGCATTTGCAGCAGTAATTTGATTGGTTGCAAAGATCGATAAACAACTCAAAAGAACTCAAGGAACTCAAAGAACTCCGTTCTAAAAACAAATTATTTCCTTAAAATTTTAACGTATAAGCATGGCTTACAACTTGATTGATGATGTACTTAAAAGATTTAAAACCGATAATTGTGTCGATTTAAATAGTTTTTATAAAACTTTATTGGATACATTTATTTAAAACAATAACAAAATGGTTAGTTACGAAGGTCTTTTAAGTCGTTTTATTGATGGCACAATAAGAAGAAATATATGTGCCGAAGTTTGTATCAATTCTTACTTAAAAGACAATAAAATGCATTGTATTGCTCTGAAGTAAGTCAATTTACGTTTTTTTCAAAAATAATTATCTTATTGTATTTTATTACAAAATTTAATAGATTTTTGTAAAATTATTTATTGTTAATACCGTATTAATCTATAAAAAAATCTCGTTGACTAATCAATATTTAATAAGTGTCAACACCGTCAAATGATTTTGACATGGATGAATAGAATATGTTCATGTATTAAACATATGTATGTATTAAATTCCTACATGTCAAAATCGTTCGTTGGTTTGTCTGAATTCTTGACTATTGATTTGATTTATAAATTTGTTTAAAAAGCAAAGATTTTTTACTCAATTTTAAATTTATTGATAAAAGAAAATTAGCTCTTAAGAACATGAAGTAAACATATATATTTTTGCTTAAGGTCTGAAACATCTGGAAGTTATATGTACAGCTCTGCATCATTATTTTTTGTTGCTGACAATACACTGATGGATGTGTTAAGAGTTTTAACATCCCTTGAAATTTATATACATGCTGATTATTACTGTAAGCATCCTTTATTTTCAAAAACATTTTCTGATTATAGTTCTCATCTCAAAATTTTTTTGTGTATGTCAGTATCTCATTCTGCATTTGATTCTGGCTTCAAAAATAAGAATATTATTATAAAAGCTGAACCAATTGCAAACTGTGAGAGAACAGAAAAATGGGCTCGTTTTTTATGTTTGTTAGGTTTATCATCGGCTCTTTTTTGTAATATTGTTTCCTGTTACCCAGATTTCGGTGTTGAAAAGTATAAAATATTTTTTAATCAAGAGATCTCACCACGTACTCCCATTAAATTTTATTCCCCATTTTACATATTGTTTTTTTATGATGGGAATTTTCAGTCAAGTACATTTCAGCATAATCACTATGTTGCACTAATTTTTATTCCTAAAAAGCATAAACTTTCCAGTAAATCAAAACCAATAATTTCGAAAAAATTGCTGCCAGTCTTGTCACCTAAAAAATTTATAGATACAAAACAGACCACCATTGGTCAAGTTGCTACAATTGTACCCAGCACAGAAGCTAAAAATCCAAATAAAAAGCCTTACTCTATCCTTACATTCTTTCATAAAACAAACCTAGACTTAGAACCTACTAGTGCAGTCTTACAAAATACATCTTGTATTCTAAAATCAAGTAGTTTTTCTTCTCAGTTAGCAGTGTCTTATTCTCAATCCACATCATCTTTTCAATGATTAACATTAAATAAAGATGTTTCTTCTCACTCAAAAACATCTAAGGACAGGGTTCTATCAAAATCTTTTTTTACAAAATCTTCAAGCATCAGGAAAGTGCCAAATTTTTATAATAATAATAATATTGAATTCCCTTCGAACATTATTTTACCACCTAAAGAAGTACTAAATGCTCTCCAGTCTTTTGAGCAAAATGATGTTGCTTTCTTTAGACAAAAAGTTGAATTTTTATCTGACCATAAAATTTTTTTATTAACTAAAAATATGTTTATTCCCAATGAAAATTACATTTTCCCAAAAAATTCTGGTCGTCAGTTTAGATATCTTTGGTTGAAAGAGTTTTCATGGCTAAAATATTCTAAAAATACTGATGGGGCATTTTGTTTATCTTGTGTACTATTTGGAAATTATTAAATGCTGTAATAAAGAAATTAGTGAATCTATACTATCTGAAGTTTGCAAAAATGTTTTTTTTTCAATAATTGCATATGACGCCTGTGACTCGTCTACTAAAGAGCGAATGTCATTTGTTTTACGATTTGTTGATAGTGATTTCAATATCAGAGAAGACTGATATCAATTTCTTCATTGTAGCGAAAGAGTTAAAGGAAAAGATTTGTTTAATTTTCTTTTAAATTGTGTAAGCAACTTAAATTTAGATATAAAAAACTGTAGGGGTCAGGTATATGATGGAGCCAGATCTGTTTCTGGGTATATAAATAGTCTTTCTGCTCAGGTTCTCAATATAACTTCAAAGGCTTTGTATACACATTGTCATAGCCATCTACTGAGTTTATCAGTTTGTGAATCGTGTAATGTCCAATTTGTTTCAGAGGTTTTCAATAAAGTTTGCAAACTATCTTATTTTTTTAATTATTCAGAAAATAGACAAAAGTTTTTTAGAAGCTAGCATTTCAGAGCGAGAACCTCAAACACATAAAAAAATTTTTAAAGATATCTGTAGAACTAGATGGATTGAGCGTATAGATAGAGAGTTTAAACACTTTTCTTGAGCATTATTTATCTATTTTCCATGCTTTATGTATCATGGCTTCCCCTGAAAGTTCTGTTAACAAAGACTCACAAAATAAATCTTCTACTTTTTTAAATTCCATTGGCACTTTTCAATTCGTCTTTACTTTAGTTGTGACAACACGTGTCTTTGATTTTACTTTACCTGTTACTCGGTTACTGCAATCAAAAACTATTGATATCTTAGACGGTTTGCACCTTATTACTGCTCTTAAAATTACATTTATTTCCATCAGAAACGATATAGATAGTTTTCATAATAACTGCTATGAAGCAGCATGTTTGCTTTTAAGTAAAGCTGAAATTTTTGTTCTAAAACCAAGAACTTGTTCTATTCAAAAAAATCGTTATAATGTTCCGTCAGAGTCTGTTTCAGAGTACTTCAAAAGAGCTGTTACTATCCCTCTTATAGATCATGTATCTACATCTATATCTACAAGATATAAATCAGAAAATGTAGCTGCATTTAAAGGGTTATCAATTATTCCATTTAATATTATTTCTTTTCTTAAAAGACCCGAAACCCAATTGTGTTGGAGGAAGCAGTTTGAAACATTCTATAATTGTTATATAGATGATTTTCCTAATATCAGTGCCTTGAATGGGGAACTAGTTCTTTGGAAAAAATACTGGGAAAGTTTCTCTGGGACTTTTCCTGACAATATATCTTTAACTCTTAAATCGATATCATTTCCTGGATTTGAAAATATCAAGATAGCTTTAAGGATGCTTGGGATACTTCCTGTTACTTCATGTAAGTGTGAGAGGAGTTTTTCTGTTATGTGTCGGTTAAAAGACTATATGAGAACAACAATGTCAGAAGATTGACTTAACGGTTTGGCATTAATGTATATCCATCAAAAAACTGTTCCTTGTATTGATAATGTTATCAATAGATTTTCTATAAAAAATAGACGACTTGGTTTCAATGATTAGTGTTTATACTGTTTATTTTATAACACACCAACAACTTTTGAAATTTTTTTCTATTATCACCTCTCTTTATGTAACAGGTAACAAATAGGCATGGAAACCCATTGAAAGGCCAAGACTTCAATGGTGTCCTTAACAGGACGGGTTAAATGTAACACCATATTTTTGTTTGAGATTAGCTATATGATTAGTGATCATAGTTCAGGCAAACATTAACCATCTCTTTTTGACAATCTCTTTATATCTTTTTCTAGCAACAAAATAAAAAATTAAAATAAGTATTTTCAATAAATTTTCTCTCAATCAACCTAATAATATTAATAAGTTTTTGTGCCATTTAAATCAGTTTTTTGCTGTAGTTTTCAAAACCATAAGCTTTCTTTTTATTTCATCAAAAATGATCTTCTTTTTTGTTGTTAAAGCTTAACTTGGTATGTCTTTTTTTTTTTTAATCTTGTAATATGAGAATATATATAACTTTTATTTCACGATGTATATAAATCCATTTGTGTTTTTGACTTTCTCATTTTAGTTCTTAGATTTTCTTTCTCTGATTGTCCATGTCCGGAATAAATAGTTCCTAGACATGCTGATGAGCCCTGATATTGGGCGAAACAATCATTTGTTGGTTTATACATTTATTATATATTTATATATAAAAAAAAGTTTCAAAGTAAAACTAAGATATGCGCTTCTCAATGAAATACAAAAAGAAAATCCCTTTAAATCCTCCAGCCCAAGTGTAGAAGGATTTAGGGGATACATAGAGGACAGGCTATGGAAGCGATAGCCTCCCTTAGATGTTTTTTTTATAAGAACATTTTTTAAAAACGTAAGTAAATTTGGTAGGCTGTTCAAAAGTCTAATTTCTTTTTTTTTAGACTTGCCTGCTTAAAAATCGTTAAACCTGTAAATTGCCCCCTTTAATCGTTTGGATCGATCGTAAAGAAAAATAGCCCACCCCCATTTACTACTTAGTCCGGATCCGCCCTTACTTATTCCCCTTCCTCCCCCCCCCCACTTTTTCTATTTGCTTTGTGGGCGTAGTTGCGTCACTTACAACATGGCGTCAGGCGCATTTTTTTGACGGGGTAAATTAAAAACCTGCGTCCGCCCCTGGCTTTACTTTAAACTTTTTATCGCCTAACTTTAAACTCTATATCGCTTTACTTTAAATTTATATCGCTTTACTTTAAACTTTATATCGCTTTACTTTAAACTTTATATGATATAAACGATATAATATATCGCTTTTCGTTAAACTTTATACCGCTTTACTATAAACTTTATATCGCTTAACTTTAAACTTTATATCGCTTAACTTTAAACTTTATATCGCTTAACTTTAAACTTTATATCGCTTAACTTTAAACTTTATATGATCTAAACGATATAATATATCGCTTTTCGTTAAACTAATGCATATGTAACAAACAAAATATTTTTTTTTTGTCCCTACAGCTCAATTATTAGTACCCAGACCTTCCCGTATGAAAGTGGGCAATTAACAACTTTATTAAAAACATTCAACGTAAAATAGTATCATAAATCCAAATTAATTATATTATATATTAATTAATTATACTATATATTTTTATAACTAACTATAACTATATAAAATAAATTAATTATCTTTTATAATTAATATATATGTTAAGTTAACTAAAAAATTAGTCGACTAACTTTAGTTAAACTAAATAGTTAGTCGACTAAATTTAGTTAAAGTAAAAAGGTAGCTGACTTATTTTAGTTTGACTAAAAAATAAACCTACTAAATTTTGGTGAGCTAAAATGTTTGTCGACTAATATGAGTTCGACTAAAAAGTTAGTCGACTAATATGAGTTAGACTAAAATGTTAGTTTGTTTAGTTAGTTACGATTTTTAATTTTAATCACAACACTAAAAAGATGTTCTGTTCACTGGAATAATTTTTAGAATTAAAATAAAAATAAAAACAAAAAAAGGTACAACTTACAGAGAAAAAAGTAATTGCAAAAATAACGGAGTGCTGGAGTGGGTTCATCCCTTCACTGTAAATCATACGCTGTAAAACTAACTTGATATTCATATTATAATTTTGAAAATTATCCTAAAGTATATGTTTAACTAAATTTTTTAAAAAAATATTTTAATAAATACTATTTGCAGAAACGTGTTGATATTAAATTTACAACTTTATTTTCTGCTTATTTAAAACTTTTATACTAATCTTTAAAACTATTAACACAAGATTATTTGATAAGTAAAACAATTTCTACTTAAAGGTGTGTTTTATTATTATGTACAGACTTTTAAGATAGCTTTCAAAATGGCTTTGGGACTTTGCTAAAAAGTTATTTTTTAGTTGAAGACCAATTTTTTATAACTCATTGCGTTTTTTATCACTTTCTACAAATATAACCAGGTTTCGGGCTATCAGTAATGTTTAAGTAATTTTTTTATAAAGTAGTATAAATATAGAACATTATTTTTTGAATTATGCTGATTTAATTAAAAAAACTTAAATATTATGAAGAGTACAGGAATCAGATTCTTTGATAAGAAAACGGAGTAATTTTAAGTTTTACATAGTGCAGACATTCACTTCAACTTGGTGTTGATGGATTATATGTCTCCAAAATATTTTTTTAAGCTGTTAATCAGGAAATTAAAAAAAAAATTGTTTGTATGAACTCTTTATCTTTTTATTTTTTATAATAATCTAAGCAATCAATTTATTTGTTTATGCGACACAATGATCGCAAAAAGTGACGAACGGAGCCCTCCAGTTTTGTAGACCTGGGACAAGTGATAATAAAAACATTTAGTAGATGGTGTCGTTTAATAAAATATTAAAATTATTGGAAAATATAAAATTAGTGGTAAGACTTTTGTAAAGGTGAAGAACAAAGTTAAATGCTCGGGGGGTGGGGGGGGGGGGGAAGGAGGGGGCAGGGAATGAAATAACTAACACAATAGTCACTCTGTTTGTAGATCGTATGTAACAAAGAACAAATATTTGAGATTCTGATTTTAGAGACTGTTGATGTCTAGAGGTGTGATGGTGTAGTGCATTAGTACATACCGTTTGATTGTCTAATATGGTTTTGTTAACTTTTAAATCGGGTGAATAGAAAACTAAACACACTAACTTCTTACGCTTATGGACTAGCGCATCATAACTAAACGTAAGAACTACAGAATGGATTTCAGTTGATCGAATGCACACATTAGTTACCGTAGGCCATATCCAGCGGGATAGTGTAATGTCCATTTTGTCATAGTGGTGTATATTTAATAAAATTGGGGCTCACTAGCAACAAAGAATAAAGTCTTGTTTATGCCACACAAAGATCGCAAAACCAACGGAGCCGTCCAGTTACGTACACCTGGGTGATGTGAAAATAAAAAAAAAATTGTAGACGATGTCATTTAGGTAAAAAAACATAAATTAATGTCAAGACTATTTAGTAAGTAGAGTAAAAGTTAGCAACTTAGGATGAGAGGAATCATGACTCACACTCTAGTCATCTTTAGCAAATGATAAAACAATGATCTATGAGTAAATAAGTCAGTATAATTCCGCTGGTTTATTAATGGTGTCCATTACTAAAATAATCGCACCATGAAAAAACTTAAATAAGTAGATAACAAAATAGTAAGTAAAATGATAATGGTATGATTGTTGGAGCGATATAAAAACCAATAAAAAATAAAATTCTAATAAATGTGGTACTTTATATAGTCTAAACTCTAGATAACAAATTGAAAAACTATAATTACCTGCGTAAGATTAAAATATATAAATGTTGTTATTGTAACAAATTCATAATGAAAAGCTCACAAAGCGCAAAAATTAATGGGTGTAAGAGATAAAAAAATGTTTGTGCCATAATAACCAATTAGATTTAAATGGTAGATATTTAGTGTCCTCCCCCCTCCCCCCTAAGGAATGTACTGCGATCACCAATAACGTTTCGGAGAGCCTGAGAACTGCACTAACACCACTTGTCAGGGGCGTGTCCTTGCAACATATGTCACCGCAGGCGCTCTACTTCATGCTAATCAATATTGCAATATAATAGAACTACGCTACAAAAGCCAAAAAACCCAATCTCTATCCCAGTTTTTAATACAGCTCCAACATTCTTAGAGATGTTGTGAGGGTGGTGAGGGATGAGCGTGGTATTACCATAAACAGAACCTTTTATTTTTTTATTACTTATAAATAATCTAAGCAATCAATTTTTTTTATTGTTCAAAAATAACAACTCATTATTGACATAAGTTGACACCATTTTAGATATGAAATTATGTTATTGTAAAAAAGTTACCCGAGTCATTTTATTTAAATTTTTAACAGCATTTTTGTATGCAGTTTTGTATGCAGTTATTATTAATTTAATATTTTAATTTAGTTGATGAATATAAACACTACTTAATAGATAAAGTTAGAGCTATGTGGTTATTCAGTACATTTATTTGAATATTTTTCTTTTTCTTAAATTAAGATTCGTAATAAGTATTTAAAGATACATTTTACAGTTTATGAATATTTTGTTGGCAAAAAAAATTACGCTGTTGGAGCTAACCAAAAAAATAAAAATGAAAAATGTGTTCAATGTCATGCTGTTAGATGATACCAAATATGCTCTTAAAATTTTTTTATGTCTTAATACCATAAATAATATTACACCTCATTTAAATATGGTTTCAAAACCTCATAATAACGAATGCTAATAACGAAAAACTCAGTAAAGGTCTTAACTTTACTAAATAACTTAAGCAAAATAAAAAAACTTATCGATTGTCTTGGTGTTGGTTTAAAAGTCTGGTTATTTTTAATGATTGCTTACATTTAAAATGCATCGTGACAGCGCTTGTCTCAAAGAAATAGATCTTGAAGAATTAAAAAATAAATATAATCGTCATTTACAATTTTTTAAATGTAATTTATGTGTTTAATACGAAAAGAATCAGTAACTCTAAAAAAATGTGAACATTTGCTTTTTTTTTCTGCCCAGTAGAAAATATGAAAGAAACGAAATCAACAAAACTTTATGTGCAAAATGTAAAGAGCTTCTATTACCAAAAAAATTAGCGTTTAAACACAACCTCTTTTAAATATTTTAACAGTTGACCATAAAGGAGAGTGGTAAATGTATGGCTAACATGTGCTTCCCAGACGTGGGCCACGTAAAACTTTCACGCACAAATGAAGCGTGGCGTTCGTTTTTACTTAGTGTGGCATTTATTTTTCAAAATTGCGTTCTAAATGTCTTTTAAACGCTTATTAAACGTCTTTTAAATTTTCTTTACGTAAGAATGTTTAGAAGATGTTTAAAAGACATTTAAAATACATTTAGAACATAACTTTTAAAAACAAATGCCCGCTTGGGGAGTAT
Source organism: Hydra vulgaris (assembly GCF_022113875.1). Classification (NCBI taxonomy): domain Eukaryota; kingdom Metazoa; phylum Cnidaria; class Hydrozoa; order Anthoathecata; family Hydridae; genus Hydra; species Hydra vulgaris. The sequence goes on from NC_061164.1 coordinate 16,869,739, forward strand.
AAATGTAAAAATAAGTTCAATTTAATAAAAGAATTTATGGTTTATATACTAATTTTATGAGTTTTTGCATTGAATGGTTTATATACTAATTTTATAAGTTTCTGCATAGATAAATCAATATCACAAACATACTAACTGTAACCGCCAACAATATCTTCATTTGCTTCTAATTTGGCTTCACCATCATCTTAATTGGCTTGAGTATCATCGTCAACATCAACATCAACAACATTATTTAATATGAGAATCTGAAATTTTCATCTCACAATGGATAATGATATTCCAAGATTAGTTGAAGATGCACTCTATGCTCTTAAGATTAAAGGTGGAGGACAAGTTGTCAATTTTAAAAACGTTTAATAGATGGACCTTTAACGCATTGTTTTTGATTATTGGCGCCGCCAATTACTGAAATTTTATGCGATATTGAATTCTTAACGTCATTTTTTGAAATAATTTTACAATATAAACCGACATTTAACCAATATTTTTGGTTTGTAAACTTCTTTCATTAAATGTTTAATTAATTGATAATTTCTAACTTTTCCAAACAATAGATTTATTTTATATAACTAAGAATGTCTCATGTATTTGAAAACATTTTTACTAATATGCAAGCTTTGTTTTTTAAAAACTTGTTTGTAAAAAAAACTTTAAAATCAAAAATAATGCTTTTGTAAAAATGCAAAATAGACTATACTAATATGAGTATTGAAAAGTAAAATGAATTTTCTACGTGTTGTCACGTACGTGTTGTAACGTTTCTACGTGTTGTCTTATCGAAGATCATTTAAAGATTGTACTGGAGATTGTTGGAAACCCCAACACTTTCAATTTACTATTTTCTTAAAGATTTAAACTTTTAATTTTTAAAGGGAATCAAATTGTTTATTGTCTCACAACTTTGTTTTGATATTTTTTGGCATTTGAATTTTTTTTTACTCGTAGAGTTCTAAAATAATCTTATGATTTAAAAACATTTTTATTTAAACAGGACTTATACAAGGATGATTGAACAGATAGAATAATTTTTTAACAAAATAGTAAAATATATTAATCACAATACTATGCATCATAAAGTTTTTTTTTATTTAAACTAATATATGAGACTGCTGTCATTTCGATGTATAATCATATAAAAGTATTTCCACGCGACACAAATGTTTCCTATTATTTCGCTATTGTTATTTATAAGAGTTTCAAACGCGCATATTTTGGCTTTTAATCAATTAGTTTAAAGTCTGTATAATACAACTTCCTTGGTGCAACCAACAGTAAAAGCGATCTGTACATATTTTGTTTGATCATTTAAGATTTCATTCTGTTGAGAAAAAAAGGTCGATTTGTCTATAAAAATATTTCTATTGGCCTTATTAGTGATAAAATATATGGAAAAAAAGAAGTCTCTTTAGGGAAGAAAAGAAAATAAAAGCTGTTATTTCTGTTGCTTGAATTGTTTTTGTTATTTTAATTTTTTTTTCTCTCACACGCACACAAAACAGATATTGACTTTTCATATACAACATTCAAAGTATTGTATAGGAACAGTTCGGTGTACCCCCCCCTCTCATCTTCCTTAAAAAATAAATTGTCATTAGAGCACCAAATGTTAAAAATATTTTTTTTCAGATATTATTAAAAAAAACTACTTTCTTCGCTTCTTGCGCCACCCACCATTTAAGGTGCGTGGAGCAGTTTAGCCACGGCTCTTTATATATATCTAGATGTATAAATATTAATATAATTGAAAACTAAAACAACAATGCTAAAATAAGAATTTCTCACAATTTGAATGTTATCAAAAGCAAAAAACAAAATGTATTAACGTTTGTGCTCATCATTTTCAAGTAAGGCCTCTAAGTCTTTATATATTATATATGTGTCACACCCCTCGATTAGTAGTTTATTTTCTTATAAATTTTCCAAATATACGGACCTAACTATTTAATACTTATGAGCATATTCTTCGCATGTATTAAAAAACCACGGGTTTTTTTGCCAATATTAAATTTCGCGTTCGTAAATATTAAGTTTATAAAGGAATGTCAAAATATTGAAATGCATGATTTTAAATTTATTGCTAAGAGCAATCACAGCATTTCATAACTTTATTCATTCAATGCTTAACTAGAAACCGAGATTGATGTGGCAGAGGTAACTATAGCGAGGGGTTAGTAGGGAAACCCGTCTCTTTGAAAACATGGGGATGTTTTGAAGAAAGAAGTGGGTATTGATTTGAACGATATTATTTAGATTTGTATGAATATTAGGCAAAATGTATATTGGATTTTCTGTTTGATTTTATTTATTTTCTAGGCCTTGACTGCTATTGATTAGCACAGCTTCCACTTAGCAAACAATTTAGTGCATTAGTTTAAATCTTTAAGTTTTTTTTCAATTTTTAATTAGATCTCTTTTCATTCCTATAGATACATTCATTCATACATACATGCATTCATACATGCATACACACATAAGACTATTTAAGGTCATAAATGAATTTATGAGAACATATATAATTTCTATTATAAAAAAGTTGAGTGCTAAGCCGGTGGAAAATTGGCTAGCGAATAGCTAGCTATAATTGTAACGATAAAGACAGCAATTTGGCCACGAGGATCGCTAGCTTTTTTAAGTAAGAGAAAAGCTATCGATATTTGTACAGAAAAAGACAGAGATTTGGCTATGAGGACAGCTAGCTTAAAAAAAAAAACCCACTGGGTATTGTAGCTAGTTTCATATCGTAATAAAATTGTTGTCTTAAATTTTTTGATATGTATCTATCAACCAGCTATAAATTTGCAGATATTTTATAGCTAGCTACAAAGCTACAATATTTATCTAGCAACACATTGCTATAAAAATAGCAATGTTTAAAGTTCAAATTATATTTATTATAATTTGAACTTTAAACAAACTTTATTTATATTATAAAGTCTTTTATAATTATCCTCATTGTTATAAAAGACTCAATACTAAAAATTGAATTTTTTAAGATGTTAAAGATATTAGCAAAAAATAAAATAGAAAAAAAAAATCGCTTTAAAATCGCTGCCAAGCTAGCTAGTCGCTCGCTAGTCACTAGCTCATTTTCCACCGAAAAGATTTGTAAAAGGTATTAAATACAAATAAAAATTAGCTAAATTTTTTAAAAAGATAAAATTTTTAAGCTTAGATATTAAAATGATGTGTTTTCAAAATTATAAACAATCTATGCCCAGCTTGGATTAAACAATATCTAAAAAAAGCACTACTTTAAAATTTTAAATATAATTTTAATCTTATTTGAGTTAATATCTTGTTCAACTAAAAAAAGTCTATTATAATTTCAGCTATAAAAAGAGTTAAAATTAGTGATTTATAAGAAAGTATTTTTTTTTTTTTTTATTTTTTTTTTAGTGTAATTTATTTCGCCGTTAAAAAATTTTTACATTGCATATACATTTTTATAAATTGATGGCTGGAGCAAGAAGAAGGCACATTTCGCCTTATCGCCGAGCCCCATTAAAAATTCTACATAACCGTAACATACAAATATATATATAAAAGAAACAATTAGAAATGAAATAGAAAATAACTAATATAATAAAAAAAATAAAAAATAAGAATTAATTAAGAAGTGTTAAGATGCTTAACAGTTGCTAAAATGTTTAAGAAATAAGTTAATATATAAAAAAAAAAAAAAAATTCCTGAATATAAAAGAAATTGAAAAAATAAAATCTCATAATTAACACTAAATGAATATGTAACATCATCACTTATGACATCATCACTTGTGACATCATCACTTGGATTTCTTATTCTTTTTTTTTTTTTTTTTTTTTTCTTTTTTTCCTTTTTCTTTCTTTTCTTATTCATATTATCATATATCATTGATATTATTGAATCTGTTTTTTTTTATTTTTTTTTATTGTGTTTACTTTAAAGTAAACATTTAAAGTCGGATTTATTGAGATCCATGAACAAAAGTAATCGTTTTGATTCATCCTTAAATTGCTCTAATGTAGTCTGCTTTTTGTTAACAATATCTGGAAATTTCTTCCACAGATAAGGTCCGCGGTATTTAATTGAATAGGAAGTTAATTTTAATTTATGTTTTGGAACAACAAAATTGTTTTCTGAAAACTTTGTTGAGTACCTATGGTTAATTTTATTAAAATAAGATTGAAATATTTTAGGAGACAAATCCTTTTTTGTTTTAAACATAAACAATAAAACTTGGTGTAAATTAAGTTTATAAACATTTAAAGCACCGAGCACACTTAGAAGTGGTTCGCAAGGAACATTTCTGTCGGCTCCAAATACTATTCTACATGCATGTTTTTGTTTATTGTAGAGTTTCTTTAGTTTTGTATGACTAGTACTAGCCCACACAACATTACAATAAGACAAATAACTGTGAATAAAGGCGAAATATAATTTTTTCAGAGATGATATATTTAGAAAGGGTTTAGCCCTAAACATCATTGCAATATTTTTTGAGATTATTTTTTCAATGCTATTTATATGTGAACACCGTTTTAAATTTTCATCCAATTTTACTCCTAAAAAGTTTATGTAAGATTCCCTTTTAATATAAGTTTTATTAATATTAAGATCTGGTAATTTAAGAGGAATATTTTCTGATTTATTTACTTTATGGAAAAGCATATATTTTGTTTTTTCCGCATTTAGTGAAAGTTTATTACTTACGAACCATGCACTAACATTACATAACTGTTCGTTAACTATTTTAAAAAGTGATTTAATATCTCGGTGAGAACAAAAAAGATTTGAATCATCAGCAAACAAAATTAGGTCTAAAAGATTTGTTGATAGGTATAAGTCGTTTATGTACAATATAAATAAAAGTGGTCCTAAAATAGAACCCTGAGGAACCCCGCAAGTTATGGAGTGTGGAATTGTATTATTTTTATTATAGTATAAAAATTGCTTTCTGTTAGTCAGATAATCTTTGAACCAAAGTAAGTTTTTATTTTTTACACCGTAGTTTTCGAGTTTTTTTATTAGTATATAGTGATTTACGGATCAAAAGCTTTTGACAGATCAATGAAAACTCCTAATGTAAAACAGTCATTATCTAAGGCATTAGATATTTGATTGGAAAGTTCAACTACTGCGTGTTCAGTGGAATTTTTTTTTTTAAAACCAAATTGTTTACAATACAACATGTCGTTCTCAGTCAGATGATTATAAAGTCTGTTATACATTGTTCTCTCTAGCAATTTTGAAAAACAAGGTAAGATTGATATAGGCCTGTAATTTAAAATATTTGACTTATCTCCAGATTTAAAAATTGGTGTTATACGGGCAATTTTTAATTTATTAGGAACAATACCTGACTTTAATGAGAGATTGAAAATGTGAAATAAAGAAGGTTCAATGACTTCAAATACTGATTTGACAACATCAACACTAATTTTATCAAAACCTTCACTTTTTTTACTTTTGAGACTGCTAAATGCAGTTCTCAACTCACTCAGTTTTAAATCAGTTTCATCCATAAGTTTATCATAAGTTTTTAAGTATGAATCAAATGGAATGGAATTAGTAGAAATTTTAGCAGCCGAATTCGGGCCAATATTAACAAAGTAGTTGTTTAGTTCTTCAGCTATAATTGATTTTTCATAAACTAATTCTCCATTAATTAAAAGATTTTTTGGCAGAGTGCTTTTGTTATAATTATTTTTTCCAATTAAATCCTTAATTAAATTCCATATTTTTTCTTAGTGTTTCCGTTGGTTTTCTTTAATAATTGATCATAAAATAGTTTTTTTGAGTATTTTTTGGTTTTTTCAAATATATTTTTATAATTTTTGTAAGTTATTTCATTTTTATAAGTTTTTTTTTTAAGATATTTTATATATAATTTTTCTTTCTTTTTTGAAGATTTTAGTAAGCCTTTAGACATCCAGGGAGCTTGAAGTGACTTGGTATTTATGACTTTTTTTATTTCTGGAAACGCTATTTCATATTGTTTGCAAAATTGATTAAGAAACAAGTCATATGCATTGTTAGCCTCATTTGATTGCAGTACTAGATTCCAATCAACACAATTTTTTAAACAATTTTTAAATTGTTTTAAGGAGTTTTCATTAATCTGTCGCCGAATTATTATGGATTTTGTGGAAATATTGTTAATTAAAATGTTATTTGTAGCTAAGAATGTAGGAAAATGATCCGATAAATCGGTCTGGATTATACCTGTGTAAAGAGGGTTATTATGAAAGTTGTTAGTTATGATGTTATCAAGTAGAGTAGAAGACCTATTTGTTATTCTTGTTGATTTGTTTATTGTTGGGATAAAGTTATATTGTAGAAGAGTTATATTGTAGAATTTTGTAAAGTTATATTGTAGAATTTTTGCTTTTCTTTGCAACCCAATCGCGAATTATCAATTTATCATAAGATATGAAGGCAAACTTACCAGCGGCTCGTTCAATTTTCATTTTCTCCCTCAAATTTTTTCTGATTTGTGTTGTTTCAAAACAGAAGTCTTCGTTTATATAAATGTTTTTCCCTTTTAGCTTACTCGACTTGCTCAAGATCGCGACTTTATCTCTAAAATCTAAAAGTTTTATCACTATTGTCCTCGGCATTTTTAATTTTTTGTTTCCAGTTCTATGGGCCCGTTCAATTTGGACATTTTTAACTGATAATATATCTTCAAAAATTTTTTTTACCTTCATTTCGCTTTCTTCCCAGCTTTCACCTTCATTTTCATCAATTCCATCTACTCTTAAATTGTTACGTCTAGATCGATCTTCCAATTCCCTTAACTTTTTTTGTATACTTTCTGAATTGTCTTCTTTACTGCAAACCTTTGCTTTCTTAACTTTTTCATCAATTAGTTGTTCATGAAAGTTTAAACTAAGTTTCAATTCTTCGATGTCTTTTTCTACTTTTTCCAACCTGCCATTAAATATTTTCAAGTTTCCACTAATAATATCAATAAAAACTTTTTCTTGTTGTTTTAACATCAACTCAAATTCTTTTTTGTAGTCCTCAAACAATTTTGTTATTTCTAATAATGTAACAGCCATATTATAAAAAAAAAGATTTGTATTTTAGAAAAATAAATGTAAAGTAATTTCGCTTTAATAAAGTCGTTTAAAAAAAACACGTCCGATCGCGTTTAAGTATATATAAATTAACAAAATTAACAAAAAGTATATATAAATTAACATTCATAAAACTCAAAAAGTTTGTTTTTACAAACCGTAGCCGTTTTTAAAAGTATAATATAGATTTTTTTAAATTAGTAATGTGCTCCCGTTTAATGATTTGTTACTACCGGACGATCGTGTATTTTAAACTGCGATATATAAAAAAAGTAAATAAAAATTGAGTTTTACAACATTTTTTAATATAATTATATAAAAGCGATTGAAATTCCTAAAATTTACAATAATTATTGTAAATTTTACAACTTTCAATCACTTTTAATTAAAATTCATTCAATTCATTTCCATCATTTAGTCCTGAAAACATTTAATTTTTTTTAATAATGTAAAGACTGTTTTTGGGTTAAAACTTTGAGGTTATAAAAACAATCAAATTTTAGACAACCGTGGCGCAGTGGTACCACTCTTGCCACAGAAAACAAAGGGCTATTGGTTTGAACCCCACCTCTGGGCAAGTTTTGCAACATTAGTTTGAAAGGAAGTGTGAACTTCCAAATAAATGTTTTTCCGCTGTGCTTTGAGATAAAACCGTAAGGACTTTTTAGGGTGCTGAAAAAAATAAAAACAAAAGTAAAAAAGTCCGAGTTCTATGTATAATGGCATCTAAGACTACAGGACAGGAGAAATTCCTCAATGGGATGTGGGCTATGAAAAAAAAAGATCCAAACCATGACTTTTTCTCTTAGTCCCGATCCTAGATACTCATCACTTTTGCAGTTTCTGGATACCAGAGACCAAGAAAAAATAAAAATTTAAGCAAAAGTTTATTTGGGACTTTGCATCTCTGATTATAAACAATAAACTCAAAACCTCTTGTTCAAAATTTTTGTGGTAAGAAACTAAGCATCGGTAGTGTTTTTATTAAACAAATAACTAAGTATTGGAATCTTATACAAAGCCAGAATATATTTAAATGAAAAAAGTTTAACCAACTTTATTACTCGTTTGTTCATAGTTACATAAATTATGCAATTATTGTCTACATGCAAAAGTATGTTAGAACATCTTTACCACCATCGGAAACGCGCTATGCGTTTAATCAACTTTTTAAGATCGATTCTTTCATACCAAAATATTTTTTATGGAAATTAGAATACTCAATGCATACAAATTAAATGTATTTAAAGTTTTATGTTTCATTTATATGCGGAAAAACATTTTATGCTCTTTAGTTTTGAAAGATTTATTTTCTTAAAAACCCATAAAACGAATAGGCTTTAAGAAATAATAATTTTTTATTATTTCTTAAAGCCTATTCGATTTCATATCGTGCACCATATCTCCCAAATAGGATTGTTTTACCAAACTTTGATTTGTCAATTACTTTTTCAATCTTCAAAAATTTCATTTTCTCAACTATTAATATTTTTGAATATTTTTGAATACGTAGCTATTACAAAACCTAATGAATTTTTATGATATAATGTGTATATTTATATTATAAACTTTTTACTTCTTTCTGATATTGTAATATGTATACGGTTCTGGCGATAAGATTATTATCTTCTTACTAATCTTCTATTAGATACCTTTGCTTCATGGCCTACTATATTCACGGCAGTATATCTTACATTTTTTAGGGGGAAAATAAAAGGCCGATTTTACTGAAAAAATGACTGCGCAGAATATTATATTTTTAAAAAGCAACTTTATTCTTAATTTTTAACTTAAAATTTTTAATGTAAAAGTGGAAGTTGCTTTTAATATATATACTCTTTAAGGTAAAATAAATATCAAAGATATAAAAACATGTGTGTAATATTTGTTGGAGGATTGTCACAGAAATTATTCAAATCAATATACATTTATATATATGTATATTATATTTATATATAATATATATATGTATTTATGTATATTTTAACGCTTTAAAAAAATGTCAAGAATTAGTTCAAAGAAATCAAACAATAGGCAAATTTTATTAAACTATATAAACATGCTATGCAACTAGCATATTGGCAATTTTGATTTCACTTTTTTCTTTGCCTCTTTTTAAATGTTTTTAATTTATTATTGAAAATCGAACCCTTTCATAGTTTTTGTTTGTTATTAAAAATACATTAACAAGAATTTTTGTTGAAAACGCGATTCCTTAATTTTCATAATTTTCACAAACAAATTTGCTTTTTGGTGCGTATTTATATAACAGGTATGTTTATGATTTAATGAATGGAATTGATAGAGATAAAATTTCATTCTCAAATAAAATAGCAAATTCACTGCAAACAAATTCTGAAAACTGTTTGGATGGAATAAATAGTCCACCACCTGACAAGAGAGATAGATAAAAATTATTTTCAAGATCATTGTCTCCACCTTTCAAACATGCTTTGCAATTTTCACATTAAGAACTTTTTGACAATTTTTTTGCAATGTAGCCTGCTATAGTTATTGCCACTTCTTGACTATTATAATCAAGGGAACTTTCCATAATTTTTTCCCTTCGATTTTCAAACAGTTCATCGAGTATTGTCAAGGAATGATAAATATCTGGTATGAGATTTTTTTTCCAGAAATTTATATGCTCCTTAATTAAAGAACGACATGACAAAATTCTTTCTGGTTTTAAAACTTTTCTTAATATACAAGAAATTTTCCCCTACTTATTTGCCTGTATTGTGAGAAACGTCTCTCAATTGAATCACTTTGTAAAAGGAGCAGTCATTACGTAATCATATCCATCATTCAGGAGTTCCTCAACAAGCAGTGTTTGAGGACGTAAGGTATTTACAAATGCTGATACAGTTTGAGTTGTGAGGGTGAATGCAGATGAAAGAGACCACTGATTGACCCAATCAGCCAGAGCTTGGTAAAAAATTATTTTATTGTCTCCTAATACAACAGCATTGGCAATAATATTTGGTGAAAACCTTTATTTAGAATTAGCAATAGTCCACCAAGTGTTAAAAATAGTTAAAAAAGTTGAAACATCTTTTCGATTTGGATAGTAGCTTTTTGAAGCTGCAATTGTAGTTTCATGTATAATTGCTAACGAAAGTGGCACACTTTGTTTATTATTTCCAGGATGTAATGCCTCATATTTCAGCTTTAGAGCTTTTCTAAGTTTACCTTTCAAATCATTATCATTATGTTAAATCTTAAATGAATCATCCCAACTAATATATCCTGATGGACAATCAATATTGATATATGCATTATAGTATTTAAAGTCTGAAAAAACAAATTTTTTACCATTTAGTAAATTATTTCTAAGATTTTTGACAAAATGCACACTATCATAAAACAAATATGTCTTCTTTCCATGATTCTGTGGGTGAATAATAAAATTCTTTGATTCAGACTTGAACATTGTAACTAATGAGATGAGAATGCATTAATGTTAGTGGAATGATTGTATGTAACTATACCACGCAAAGTGAACCCAGTGCTTTATAGATTTTTAAGATTGTCAGCTATTTTTTGTAATAGCCAATTTCCAGAGAATGTGACTTCTGAAATTGCTTGAACAATAAAAGGAATAGGTTCTTTTATTTTATCCTATTATCATGAATGCGACAATTCGTTTGTACAAGTTACCTTTTTTATCAGCACCAACATACTCTTCTCTTTGATATTGTGCTGCTTTTTGTAAATACATTTCATCTATAATCATAATACAATCAGGAGAAATTTTTCCTTTTTCATGTAGAAGTTTTAAAGTTTTTATAGATTCGATACCTCCATGTTGAACTTTATTTAATAAAAATATTGATGGTAAAGAGTGATTTTTAAGTAATAGTTTGTATGCCTGTAAAGATGTTTATCGTTAAAGTAATGCATATCGAATCATCTCTGCTGAGTATGATGGCCTGCCTTGTAGCTGATGAAGCTCTCTGTCCTTAATTTCATCTAAAATAGTATCATGATTTTCTAAGGTGTAGTTTCTCATATAAGAAGAAAAATTTTCTAGCATACTAATTTTATTATGTTTTGCATTATGTCCTTTAACAAACCAACTTGGTAATGGAAGCGGTGTTCCTTTGTATTGCAACGTACATTTAGGTCTACATCAATTGTTATTGGTTCTAATATAGTTGGAAAATATATCTGTTCATTCAATACTATATATAAAATATAACACCTTTTTCAAATCGTTAAAATTGAAACCCTGGTGGTGCTACAGCTTCGTTCAAATTATGTACATTTGTAATTGTATCATTTTTCTTAAATATTTCTAACTGATCTTTTTAGAATATTCTCAATTTAGGAGGACTTTGAGAAGTTTTTATAAACGGTATAGATGATTTTTTTGCAAAAGTTCACAAGAGTACTTAGAAGGAACAGGTTTTAAAGGCAAATTCAGTGTGTTATCTAGACTTTGAATTTATAATGTTATGATTTTACATGTTGTAAAGAATTCTACTATGTAAAACGAACACAAAAATAAAAAAAAAAAGAAATTAAAAAAACTAAATAAAAAATAACGAATGGCAAAAAATAATTTGTTAAATTTTATTATCAACACAAATATCATTATTCGTTAAATGGATATTGCTGTTCGTAAAACGTATATACTATTTGTTAAACAAAAGTTACTATTTATTAAACAAATGTTACGATTCGTTTAGCAAATATTAGTATTTGTTTAATGAATTGCAATATTTGTTTAATAATTAGTATTATTCGTTGAACGAGTTCAACGAATAATACTAATTATTAAACAAATTCGAAATTATTAAACGAATTTAATTGTTAAACGAAATTCGTTGAACGAGTTATTCATTTGTTATTTGATTAACAAAGAGTACTATTCCTTTAACAAAGATTAATACTCGTTACACAAATACTAAACGTTTTATGAATAGTACAATTTGTCAAATAAATAAAGAGCTGACTTACTGTTATATCAAATTTTTTGGCTTTTTGATTTAATAGTTACAAAACTAGAAACTTATGGGAAGCCATTCTAAACGCAAATTAAAAATGTTACTGATACTGATGATGCAATTTTTAAAATTTTTAAATCGAAGTTCTTTTAACTTCAAACAGCCGCCCGGCGGCAAAGTAACTTTTTGTCGAAAGGCCAACTTTTTAAGGAGGCGGAAGCTATTGACGGCGGCCTCCCGATCAATTTTCAACGGCAAAATGCTCTTTCTTCCACCTCCAGTGGCTTCCGCTTTTCTATTGGCGGCCGCAGCCAATAGAAAACCGGAGTTCTTTTTTAGAGGCAAAATGTCTTGGAGGCCGACGCCAATAGAGTGGCGGAAGCCAATGGTGGCTGCCTTTAGAAGAAGTAAAATAAATATATAGTATGATTTTCTAAACGTTAAAACTCAGAATAGTTTTAGTCTACTTTAAAATAATGCTGTAGCAGATCAAGGACGTATTAATATATGAACGTTTAAGTCATCCCAGCAAACATGTCAGCGTTGATTCAACGTTGAAAACCGGTCACAAAAGGTGTTGCGGAAACGTTGACAAAGTAATCAATTTTGCAAAGATATGTCACGTTGTTAAAGAAACGTTGATTAATCGTTGTAGCGTAACGTTGAAAAAACGTTACTAGAAGACGTTACAAAAATGTCTCAACTAAACGTTGAAAAAGCGTTACTTAAAAAGCGTTGCATAGGCGCCGCAACTTAACGTTGAAAAAACGTTACTTGGAGAGCGTTACTTTAACGTTGTTAAAGCAGTCGGTTTTGAAAGGATTTGTAACGTTGGTAGTAAAACGTCGATTTAACGTGACTCAAAGACGTCGAGTAAAGGATGAAATATAATGTTAAATCAACGCTCAAATGCGCTGGAGAAAATATCGCAAAACATAATTAAACGTGATTAAACTTGGTTATAATGTATATTGAATTTGCAAATAAAACAAAATTGTATGTTGAACTCTGCACTTG
>NC_061164.1:16887766-16917766 GCF_022113875.1 Hydra vulgaris
ATGTTTAAATATTTTTAAGGCTAGACAAGGCTATCGTTATTTTGACGTAAAATCAAGTAAAAATATTCTCAAGTTAAAAATAGATCTCTATTATTTTGCTATTGTTATTTGTAACAATAAAAAGCGCGGATATCTTGGCTTTTAAACAATACGTTACAGGGTTTATGCGAAATATAAAACATTTTTAAAGAAAATATAAATCATTTTTTAAGAAAATATAAAACATTTTTTAAGAAAATATAAAACATTTTTTAAAAAAATTTAAAACATTTTTTAAAAAAATATAAAACATTTTTTGAGAAAATATAAAACAAGTTTAAAAAAACTATAAAACATTTTAAAAATATATATACACAGTATAAAACATTTTTAAAGAAAATATAAAACATTTTTTAAGAACGAATAAAACATTTTTAAAGAAAATATAAAACATTTTAAAGAAAATATAAAACATTTTTTAAGAACGAATAAAACATTTTTAAAGAAAATATAAAACATTTTAAAGAAAATATAAAACATTTTAAAGAAAATATAAAACAAATTTTAAGTTAATATAAAACATTTAATTAGTTAATTAAATGTTTAATATTTTAACATAAAATATTTAATTACGTAAATACTCTAAATTATGGAATTAATGTGGTTTATTCACAACAAAGAAGAGATCTGTAAAAATATATTATTATAGCTTTATTTCGTTGTTTAAATCGATAAATGGAATAAAGAGAAAAAAGAAAAAAAAGAACACTTATTACAAAGGATATTGTAAAAACCATAAGAAAGTCAATTATTAAAAAAATGAAGTTAAAAGAAATTGCGGAAAAAGTTGAAATATCAGTTTCTGCAATACGTTCTATTTATGAAATAATCTATAAAGGACTTAGTGATGATGAAATCGCATCATTAGAAAAAGGAAGGCGCAGCTCTTATGACTAGACACTTAAATCTGAAATTCGATTGTTAATTGAGCATGATCCATCTCATAAGTTAGCATAATTGAGAAATATTCTCTTTGAAAGGAATATTAATGCATCTATACCAACAATATCTAAATATTTGAAGTCAATAGAGTTCACTAGAAAACGACTTAAATTAGTACCAAAAGAAAGGAACTCGCCGCAAAACATTGATTTAAGACAAAGTTTTTGAAGGACTATTAATTCGATTCCTGACAATAACTTAGTGTTTCTAGATAAAACAGGCTTTAATTTACATACTTCTAAGCAGTATGGCTATTCTATAAATAATACAAAATGTTTTGTTACAGTGCCAGCAAATCGTGGAAAGAATGTAAGTCTTATAGATGCTATAACAGGTAATGGTATTTTAAGCTTTAAGATAGTGGATTGTACCTATAATAGCAATCTTTTTTGCTACTTTTTAACCAACAATTTAAGACCGTATTTCCAAACGAATCCCTATTCTGTACTAGTATTGGATAATTGTGCATTTCACCGTAGAAGAGATGTAACCAATTTGCTTAGCCAATCCAGTGTTTCAGTTTACTTTTTGCCACCTTATTCACCACAATTGAACCCGATTGAGGAATAATTTAGTTATCTTAAAGCTAATTATACTTCTATAAGGCCGTTTCCAAAAACTAGCAATACCGACAATTGGCGTTGATTTTTGTGGTTGGTATTATAATATGAGAAGATGGGTATTAAAAGGCATAGCAAGACAAGAGTTTCACTTTAAGAGTTATATCTTTAAGTATAATGAATTATAATTATATAAAAAGTAGTCTTTATTCTTTAGAAATGTATGTGTATCATAAATGCACTATTGATTCATCTACAATGTTTTATATTTTCTTAAAAAATGTTTTATATTTTCTTAAAAAATGTTTTATTTTTTTTAAAAAAATGGTTTATATTTTCTTAAAAAATGCTTTATACTTTCTTAATAAATGTTTTACATTTTCTAAAAAAATGTTTTATATTTTCTTAAAAAATGTTTTATATTTTCTTAAAAAATGTTTTATATTTTCTTAAAAAATGTTTTATATTTTCTTAAAAAATGTTTTAAATTTTTTTAAAAATGTTTTTGATTTTCTTAAAAAATGTTTTTTGTTTTCTTAAAAAATGTTTTATAGTTTCATTAAAAATGTTTTATAATTCGCATAAACCCTGTAAACATCTATTAATACGTCCTTGAGTAGATTAAAAAAACTATTTTGCAATAATTGTACAACAATTAACAATTAAACTGCAGATATAAGAAATTAAATGCGCATTACAAAACTGTTTCATAATTGCTTTGTTGAAAATAAACTATACTTATCACTAAGACAACCAAATATATGACTTAGTAAGCAGTTTTAACTAGTAAACTTATAAAATATGCTTTACAAACTTTATTTTTTCTCGATGCTTTACCTGATAAAAGCAAATTTCTTATTCACATAAATAAATTTTATAATAGTAATAACCACGTAAAACATTTTCGTTTACAAATTAAAGTAAGTAATTTTGCGTAACAAAAAAAAATCTTAAAAAAACTTTGTCGCAGTAAACAACAAACATTTCTTTCAGTTTCGAAAAAGCAAACTTTACCTATTGCCTCAAAAGGCGCATTTGTACGTAAAGTAACTTTGTTTAACATACTAATGTTTTTAACTCATATTTGACAGTTTAAGGTAGGTACTTCGATTGGGGCTTCTTGTTTATGTGTTTTTAAAATGATTTTGGAACGTTTTTTTTTTGCGAGCGGTAACGTATTTTTTCTTAATGCTTGATGATGATTCCTTACTATTAACATGCTTTAAGAAAACAGACTTTTCTAGAACAATCTTTCTGACCATAAAAATATAGTGATTCACGCTGTTCTTTTAATTTTTCTCCAAGCTTGTTGATTCAGAATTTAACTTCTTGGCTTTTTTTATGAGGTAAGTTTTCAATGTTGTATCATTTTAATTAGATAAGGTTTTTCTAAAGTATCAATATATATATATATATATATATATATATATATATATATATATATATATATATATATATATATATATATATATATATATATATATATATATATATATATATATATATATATATAATATATATATATATATATATATATATATATATATATATATATATATATATATATATATATATATATATATATATATATATATATATATATATATATATATAAATATATCTTTATATAATAATACTGAACTTAATAGTAGTAGTACCCTTTCGAGCACGTTTGACATAATACCCAACGCAGCCATTGCAACCGTGGTACTGGCGAGGAAGAGTCGCAGCACCTTTTTATAAGAAAACATTAACGAAAGTGTGTGCTAATAACTAACTTACGTAAACTTCAAAATGCGAAATGTCAAAACATACTAAAACATGTATCAAGTTTTTAAGTTTTACTTTCACTTGAAAACTGCATTGCGGCAACATCTCCTTAAATTTTGACCAATAGCTGTTTTATAAAGTTTTTCGTTAAGTATATATTTTTTTAATCTTTTTTGATTTTTTTTTAAATACAAAACTAATCACTTTTGAAGATGTATAGAGATTATATACTTAACAAATGTAAAAGTATTTTACACTTAAACAAACAAAAGGAAGAGAATTTTTAAAGAAAGCTTAAAAGTTCTAAAAACGTCAAAAAACAGGAGAAATTTGTTGCGCTTATTTGTCATGTTATTTTAGTTTTACATTTTAAGTTTTCTCCAACTAAGTTGAGATTATGCAAGAAAAATGGGTATATAACATGTATATATAGAATATAAAATCTATAAAACTATAAAGTGCATTTAAAAAAAAAAAGCAAGCTGATGAACTTGCCACGCGGCGACCTAAAATTTTTTTAAAACAGTAAGGGGGTTTTAAAAGTATATTTTTATTAAAAGAATAATTCAAAAATTTAAGTTTAGATTTAAAATAAATTATTTTATTAAATTTATTATTTTTTAAAATGAAAAAAAAGTTGAAACTATCTGATATCAAAGTAATAAAAAATATTTAGAGTTTTACAGCTACTTTACTACGCCCCAGTTAAATATTATTAACCGAGTGCGCAACAATGACAGAATTAAGAAAACCATCAAAATAGTATGATACTCCGTATAATATTGGAAGAGTCAACTCGAACGCTTATAGCTGATCTGAACTGAACTGCACGAGGCATTGTAAAATGTGTACACAAGATTTTTGTATTTCTTGAAATGACATATTATCTTCTATTATTATTGTCATAAATGATATAGTTATTGTTGTCATAAATTGTTGTCATAAATAGTATAATTATTGAATATACTTATATAAATAGTATGTATTTTTTAATCTGTTTTTAAAATTACTGAACTTTAAATTTCTAATGTTTTACATAATGAAACATTCTGTTTTATAGGTGTTGCATTGATTTTTGACAGGCTGATAATTTTATACAAGCTAAAGACGACCATTTTTTAAATATAAGTAAGTTTTTTTTTTGTTTTTTTTTATTGGTTTTGAATAATTTTATGTAAAATATTCAATTGTGTTTTATATGAATCTAAGTATTTAGTAAAGTGTTATTGTGTGTATGTGTTAAGTGTTACAAAATATTGTTAGTTAATTAAAATTAAATAACAATATTTTGTTTGGTATTTTAATTTTAGTGCCACAGGTTATAACATATTGTAGGTTTTAATTTCTAATTTTTCTTCATCTTTAAAACTGATTAAGAAAAACATTATTTTTTGCTAATGTGATTGTGTTATTCTATTTTATGAGATATTTTACTAATAATTTGATTGCTCTAAATTATATTTACTTTTTCAATATTTATTTTAGCCAATTAAGTTGTAACAATCTCTGCAAGATTAAAATTAGGTTTTATAATTAAGTATGAAATTAAAATATCGTTTAGCAATTTCAATAAGAATAAGGATGTGGGCCCTTATCAATTGAGATAAGAGCCCACATCCTATAGTATACATAGAGTGTGGGCCCAGAACAAGAAAAAAAGGTTTCCCCTTATTAAAGAGGAAAAGAATACTCTTATCTAAAGTTGTTGAAAAGATGTACATCCTGTTTCTACACTAAACACCATCAATATTTTAGTCAGCAGAACATGCAAAATATTAAAATAATTTGCTGCTGTGGCCGTGTTTATGATTCTCCGTGTCAGAATAATACTTTATTTTCAGTTTAGATTTTGTGAATACTTTAAATTGCAGTTAATAATTATTATAATAATCAACAATAATCACTGAATTAGGGGGTATCTAATAAGTACTTACAATAAATTTGTGAAAGAACTTCAAAATTGCTTTTTCACTCTGTATGTTTTTAATCGATAAGTCTATTTGTTCATTGATGTGTCCTTATCTGTTATTTTTTTAAATAAGAGGTTCTTATTTTTAATAAAAAGAAATATTCTTTTATTGTTGTTGTTTGTTTGTTTGTTTTTATAATTTTACCTTTTCTCATGATGGTAGAGTTATTTTTCATGTTTAACTGCATTTTAATTTAGTTGAATTTTATTTTTTTCTTTAGTTTTACTTTAGTGCTCTACCAACAATCATAAATTTACTTTATCTACAATAAAATATGGTTTTAACTTAAAGTAAACTTTTGTCATTTAAACTTTACTATGTTGATCATTACCTAATAGTGTAAAAAAAAAATTAGTACGTCGCAATCAAGGTTAGAATAATTTTTTTTTCTATTCTGTTGCTGTTTGTTTACAAACATTAAATACTTTTTAGTTTTCAGGTTTTTTAGTTTTTCTATACATTGCAAATTAGTTTCTATGTTATTGTTAATAAATTTCTTTATTCTATTTAGAAACATTAGAAAAATCAAATGTTAAGCAAAGTGCCATTATAATACATTTCTGTTTTATTATGTCAGTTAAAAAATTTATTTATTTTTTTAATTTTTTTTTTTTTTTTTTGCTTTCACAGGATCAGTGTCAAGTAATGTGTTTTGCATACTTATGTATTTTTTGGGTGTTCTGTGTATTAAGACTGAAACATATCATCTTTATATAATAATACGGAACTCAATAGTAGTAGTTCCCTTTCGAGCACGTTTGACACAAAACCCAACGCAGCCATTGCAACCGAGGTACTGGCGAGGAAGAGTCGCAGCACCTTTTTATAAGAAAACATTAACGAAAGTGTGTGCTAATAACTAACTTACGTAAACTTCAAAATGTGAAATGTCAAAACATACTAAAACATGTATCAAGTTTTTAAGTTTTACTTTCACTTGAAAACTGCATTGCGGCAACATCTTAATTTTGATCGATGGTCGTTTTATAAAGACTTTTATTTACTATATATTTTTAAAATTTGTTCAATCGTTCATAGTGGCATAGCTTAGTGGTCAGCTCGCTGGCAGCTGACCTGAAGAGCCATGGTTCGAATCCTACCTATGGCATGTTTTCTTTTTAAATTCATTTTCGATTTTTCTAAAGTACGAAATAAAGATTATGTATAGAGATTATATACTTAACAAATGTAAAAATATTTTACATTTAAACAAACGAAAGGAAGAGAATTTTTAAAGAAAGCTTAAAAGTTCTAAAAACATCAAAAAACAGGAGAAATTTGTTGCGCTTAATTGTCATGTTATTTTAGTTTTACATTTACATTTCTCCAACTAAGTTGAGTTCGCGCAAGGAAAATGAGTATATAGCATGTGTATATATAGAATATAAAATCTATAAAGTGCATTTAACAAAAAAAGCAAGCTGATGATTTGAACTTGCCACGCGGCGACCTAAATATTTAAAACAGTAAGGGGGTTTTAAAAATGTATTTTTATTAAAAAATATTTAAAATTTTTAAATTTAAGATAAATTATCTTATGAAATTTATTATTTTTTAAAATGAAAAAAAAGTTAAAACTATCGATATTTAGGTAATAAAAATATTTAGAGTTTTACAGCTAATTTACGAGTGCGCAACAATGACAGAATTTAGAAAACCATCAAAATAGTATGATTCTCCGTATGTGATTGGAAGAGTCAACTTGAACACTTTAAACTGATCTGAACAAACTGCACGAGGCATTGCAAATGTTTACTCGGTAAGATTTTTGTATTTCTTGAAATGACATTGTATCTTCTATTATTGTTGTCATAAATGATATAATTATTGAATATACTTAAAAAAATAGCATGTATTTTTGCATCTGTTTTTAAAATTACGGAACTTTAAATTTCTAATGTTTTACTTAATGAAACATTCTGTTTTATAGGTGTTGTATTGATTCTTGACTGGCTGTTAATTTTATACAAGCTAAAGACGACCTTATTTTGAATATAAGTAAGTTTTTTTTTTATAATTAGTTTTATGTAATTTTATGTAAAATATTCAATCGTGTTTTATATGTATCTAAGTATTTAGTAAAGGAATATTTGCCAGTGTGACCGAGCGGACGACATTCTGAAATATCTATCGAGGTTTGAGTCCAATCGTTAGAACCTTCTCTTTTTTTTTTAAATTTTTTATTGGTTTTTTTAAAAATTCAAAAATAGAACACAATAAAAAGAGAACTATGAAATTGTTTCCTTTGTTTTGCTTTGCTTGGTAATTGTTTTTTAATTAATTGTTTTGCTTTTTAATAATTAAAGCTTTCCGCGACAAACTTTTTTTGAACACAGTCAGGGGAATAAAATAAGTTGTTTCTATTAAGAATATGAGTAAAAAATTTATTTTATATTTAAAATAAATCATTTTTTCCAACTTGGTTATTTTTAAAAATGATATAAAGTTAAAATAACCTAATCTTAAGATAATAAAAAAGTTTAAAGTTTCATATCTGCCCCCGTTAAACATTTTAAACCAAGTGCTCAACAATGACAATTCAGATAACTATCGAAATAGTATTATACTGTGTTTATAGTTTTGAAAGAGTCAGACCGCTATTAACTGGTTATGCACAAGGCATTTTAGATTTGCAAGCGGTAAGTTTTGTATTTCTTGAGATATCTTAGATTCTATTATCATATAAATGGTATAATTGTTAAGTATGCTTTTATTTATATGTAGTATGTATTTGTTAATTTGTTTTTGAAGTTGCTAAAGATTTTAATGCTTTACTTAATGAAACAGTCTGTTTAGTAGGGGATGAATCTTGACAGGCTGTTAATTTTATAGAAACTAATGTTGACCTTATTTTAAATATAAGTAAGTTGTTTTTTATTATTATTGGTTTTAAATAGTGTTAGATATTCAATCGTATTTTTTATGAATCTAATAATTTAGTAGAGTGTTATTGTCTGGAGGTGTTTGATATTCAGGTAAGATTTTATTAAGTTAATTTATTTTAAAAGAATCTTTTAAAATTTACTTATTAAAAATTTTACATTTGCGTTTTTTTCAATTCCAAATTTTGTTTCTATTTTTTTAATATTAAGTAAATTTTTGGTGAAAGTTTCTGTTTCTGCATTAAACACTATCAAAATTTTAGTCAGTAGAACATGCAAAATATTGAAATGATTTGCTGCTGTGACTGTGTTTATGATTATCCACGGCAAGATGGTATTTTATTGTCAGTTAAGATTTTGTGAATACTTTAAACTGCAGTTAATCTTTTTTATGTTTTATAAATTATTTTGTATTACAAACTTTTTAAATTTTGTTATTTTATTTCTTTAGTTCTACTTTGGTACTTTAGCAACTATCATAAGTTTACTTGGTCTACTGTTAAATATGGTTTTAACTAAGTAAATTTTAATTATTTAAAATTTACTTTGTTGATCATTAGCTAATAGTTTATAAAGAATTTAGTCTGTTGCCATCAAGGTAAAAATAATTTTGTGTTTCAGTCAAATTACAAAATTTGTTTGCACTTATAGCTTTTATGTTTCGTTATTTTGTTTAATTGACTTTTTCATTAATTTTGTTATTAATTCCTTTTCATTTCAAATTTTGCCCGTTTTTAAAAATGCTATATAAAAATAGCAGCAGGCAAATTGGTTTGTAGTATTATTATATAAAGATTATTATATAAAGATGTTTTTAATTCTATCATATGATAATTTTTCATCGTAGATATATCTTACGATGCTTTTTCAGCATATTGCAGTTCGCGAGGCACATAAGTTGTGGGCCCGAATTTAGAGCAAAAGCTCGCTCTCCTCCGCCATTTTTTTTTCTTTTTCTTTCTTAATAAGGATCCTGTAAAAAATAAAATATGAGAAGGATCCTTAGTATGGATCCTGTAAAAAATAAAATATGAGAAGATAGCGGTGGGAAAATATTGCGCTATATCTTTAATTAGTATTTTTGTAGTTAGTTAATAATGCAGATGTAGTTGAATTTTTTTTTGTAAATAAAACTTTTATATATTTTGTTTCGTTATCATGTATAAATAAATTGATTTACAGTGGTGTTATTATTTCTTTTTTGAAAAAAACTTATTAGTTTGTGACATAGAATTGACTTGGTCGTTAAGTAGAATGCCAAGAATATATATGACGGTTATTGTTGATAAGGGTGATTAATAGGCAAGTAAATTATAAACTAACTTTATATTAATTTTATTTGTAGACCTAATAAATAGGAAGATAACATAATTCAGGTAATTATTGTTTTCAGTTTTTCTCCCAATAGTTAATTAAAGTTTGATATCTTATATTAAAAAAATATGATTTAATGAACTAATTTACAGAACATGAAGTTTACATGTTAAATATATTTTTTTATAAAAAAATATATTTAACATGTAAACTTCATGTTCTGTAATTAGTAAGTATTTTTATAAAGTAGATAATATAAATTTTTACAGATTTACTTTAACTTGAAAATTTCATCTCCTTATTTTATAGCATTTCATCTCCTTATTTTATAATTTCATCTCCTTATTTTATATGCCGTTTTATAAAGTTTAATAAGTCTTCTGTTTATGAAACAGTGTTAAAAGATAATACAGCATGCCAAAGTGGTTGAAATGCTTCGCTTGGGTTAAAATCCTTTCGCTTACACTCATAATTTTTTTAAATATTTTCCAAATTTCTAGAAAACAAAGTAAAACATTTTTAAAGGCCTATAGATATTATATGCATTACATTACATATATATAAAGATATTATATATTATAACAAACTAAAGGGAGAGAACTTTTTAAAACGCTGTGTAAAATTTCTAAAAACCTGAGAACACTGTTTGAAATTTGTTGCGCATATGTCATGGTAGAGATACTTTAGTTTTGGATAAATTAGTTTAGTCTGCGCATTTAAGAGACAACTTTTTCTCTAATAGAAAAAAAGTTTTACATGCAAACTGAAATTTTCTTGAAAATTAACTGGGCAAGAGTCCTAACAAGTATCGGATGGTATGAAAAAAAATTATAGTCTGAAACTTAATAAAAAAAAACTTAACACAAACAGAAAACCCAAAAATGCTAAAATTACGTCATAACTTTAGTTCCGCCAAATCCGGTAATAGGAATGCTCAAATATAAAATAGAAATATTAAATGATTTTTGTATTTCGATATATGCGCCAACTCTTAAACGACTGTAAAACTACCTTGCGGTTATCTAATTAAATCCACCAAATCCGATAATAAAAACAGCTCAATTAATAGATTTAAAAATCATCTGATTTTTGCATTTTGATATGTGCGCCAACTGTACTCTAAAACCACTAAAACTTGGCCATGCTTTCTCTCATTCAAATCGATTATACAACAAGGAACTGCAAACTAAAATACAGCAAAGAACTACAAGTAAGTTTCATCTCTATCGTTTACAAGTTTACTTATTTTAATCATCCATTTAAAAAATTAATCTTAATTCGGAACTAATAAAGTTATTATGCTTTTGACACAAGAATAAACATTAAGATTATATTTTAGAAATGAGCAGCCAAAACACAGAAGGTTAGAGTATTCTTTTTATTTTATATAAAATTAATAAATTAAAGATATAGAAAGAGATGATACGAAAATAATGTTGAAATATTTAGTTTATTATTTTATCAAGAGATTATATATAGATAAACTTTTATGTCTTTAGGCGACGAAGAAGTTTCAGAATTTTTTAGAAGTAAGCCACAATATAATTATACTATATACTACGTATAGTTGCAGTCATGGCTCCCCACAAAGGGAGGTGCAGTTGGTACTCTAGCACTAGGATCCGGAGATAAATGGGGTTCGGCTTTAAATCTTTAAAATTTTCAGTCTCATTAAGTTGAAAAATCAAATTGAAAAATTGACAATTTGATTTTTAACTTTTCAATAACATTTAAACATCTAAAAACCTAATCTTTTTTAAAAGCAAAAAACTTTAAATAAATACAAAAATGATTTAGATTGTGAAAGCAAAAGCGGTTTCTTAAATAAAAAACTTTATAAGTTTATTGTGGCCAAAGAAAAAAAAATTTTTTATTGTATGCAATGCAATAAGGGTATGTGTGTGTGTGTGTGGGTTGGGGGGGGGGGCCGCAGAGAGCTCTAGCATGGGGTCCGGTTTCAAGATGTGGGGGCCATGGTTGCAGTTGCATATGTTCTAAAATTTAATTAAATAAAAAATATTTAAAATAATTTTTGGACTTTACAAGGATGCACCCGAAATTTGGTTATTGTTTATTTCCCCTATTTTAGATTGATGTTTTTGTAAAACAGTGAACCTTGAAAACGTGTGTAAGCTTTATTTAACATGCTAGAATCTTAAATGCTAAGTTTCGGAGTAAAACGAAAATTTTCTTTAAATTCTGAGTTTCGGTTGCGTCGTGAAAATGTCAAACAATTAAGTTCGGACATTTTTAACAAAATTAAAAAATAAATAAATAAAAAAGTTTGTTGAATTGAATAAGTGAATGGTATATAATATATAAAGTATATAAATTTTGTAAATATATATTAGATGTTCAAGAGATAAGTGAAAAAGAATTATCCTCATGTAAGCTACATTTATATATATATATATATATATATATATATATATATATATATATATATATATATATATATTTTTTAATTTATATATATATTTTTTCAAATTTACATATATATATATATATATATATATATATATATATATATATATATATATATATATATATATATATATATATATATATATATATATATATATATGTATGTATATGTATATATATGTATGTATATGTATATATAATACATAAAGTTATATATATTCTATATTCAGCAAGTTAGTTTCTTTTTTAAAGTTTATAGGCTTTTTTATTTTGTTTAGAAACCTTGGAAGATTCAGTTGGTAAACAAAGTTTGAATATATTTCATTTGTGTTTAAAATGCTATACTATTTATAATTAGTATAGCATTTTACTTCCAAAAAAGTCTATTCTATGGTCTTTTTGCTTCTTTTAATTAACTTTTTACCCCTTTCCTTAGGTCTTATATTACAACAACTTAGTAAGTAAATATTTTATTTTGTTTTATGATTAATTGTTGTTTGTTGTGTTTTTATTTGTTGTACTGGTATAGAGGTATATTATATTAGATATAAAGAGATAAAACATTACATGATTTATGTGTTAATTAAAATTAATTTTTTATTTATTTTCTATTTTGATGCCGTTTGTTTTCTGCAAACAATATTAAATACTTTTTAGTTTTGTGGTTTACACTTATTTTATACTTTGCAAGTTAGTTTCTATGTTATTGTTAATAAATTTCTTTTTTAGAAAAATTAGAAAAATCAAACGGTAAGCAAAGTGCGACTATAATACATTTCTGTTTTATTATATTAGCTAAAACATTTCTTTATTATTATTAGTATTATTATTTTTTTTTTGCCTCCACAGAAGCACCAACAGGATCAATATCAAGTAATGTGTTTTGCATACTTATGTATTTTTTGGGTGTTCTGTGTATTAAACTGAAACATTCTTATACAGATTTATAGGTGTTATGCGTATTAAAACATAAGCATTAAATTTTTTTATTTTTTATGCAGTTTTATGAATGTTTGGTTTGTGCTAATTTAAAATTTAATTTTTTTTTTGCCTCTCCAGCAGCACCCCTGGCAAATATTTCAGGTAGTGTGTTTTGCAAACTTATGTATTGAAACATAAACATTCAATTTTTTTATATTTGTATGAAGTTTCATGACTCTGTAGTTGATGTTAATTTTTTTAACTTTTAATTTTTTTTTTTTTTTTTGCCTCCACAGAAGCACCAACGGGATCTGCATCAAGTAATGTATTTTGCATACTTATGTATTTTTTGGGTGTTGTATTATTCAAGCTGAAACATTACATTTTTAATATTTGTATGCAGTTTCATACCTGTTAAATATATGTTAATTTGAACGTTACTATTTTTTTTTTTTGCCTTTACAGAAGCACCATTGGCAGTTGTGTCAGGTAGGTGGGTTTTGCATACTTATACAGGTTTATAGGTGTTATGCGTATTAAAACATAAGCATTAAATTTTTTTATTTTTTATGCAGTTTTATGAATATTTGGTTTGTGCTAATTTAAAATTTAATTTTTTTTTTGCCTCTCCAGCAGCACCCCTGGCAAATAATTCAGGTAGTGTGTTTTGCAAACTTATGTATTGAAACATAAACATTCAATTTTTTTATATTTGTATGAAGTTTCATGACTCTGTAGTTGATGTTAATTTTTTTAACTTTTAATTTTTTTTTTTTTTTTTGCCTCCACAGAAGCACCAACGGGATCTGCATCAAGTAATGTATTTTGCATACTTATGTATTTTTTGGGTGTTGTATTATTCAAGCTGAAACATTACATTTTTAATATTTGTATGCAGTTTCATACCTGTTAAATATATGTTAATTTGAACGTTACTATTTTTTTTTTTGCCTTTACAGAAGCACCATTGGCAGTTGTGTCAGGTTTTGCATACTTATACAGGTTTATAGGTGTTATGCGTATTAAAACATAAGCATTAAATTTTTTTATTTTTTATGCAGTTTTATGAATATTTGGTTTGTGCTAATTTAAAATTTAATTTTTTTTTTGCCTCTCCAGCAGCACCCCTGGCAAATATTTCAGGTAGTGTGTTTTGCAAACTTATGTATTGAAACATAAACATTCAATTTTTTTATATTTGTATGAAGTTTCATGACTCTGTAGTTGATGTTAATTTTTTTAACTTTTAATTTTCTTTTTTTTTTTTTGCCTCCACAGAAGCACCAACGGGATCTGCATCAAGTAATGTATTTTGCATACTTATGTATTTTTTGGGTGTTGTATTATTCAAGCTGAAACATTACATTTTTAATATTTGTATGCAGTTTCATGCCTGTTAAATATATGTTAATTTGAACGTTACTATTTTTTTTTTTTGCCTTTACAGAAGCACCATTGGCAGTTGTGTCAGGTAGTGGGTTTTGCATACTTATACAGGTTTATAGGTGTTATGCTTATTAAAACATAAGCATTAAATTTTTTTATTTTTTATGCAGTTTTTTGAATGTTTGGTTTGTGCTAATTTAAAATTTAATTTTTTTTTTTGCCTCTCCAGCAGCACCCCTGGCAAATATTTCAGGTAGTGTGTTTTGCAAACTTATGTATTGAAACATAAACATTCAATTTTTTTATATTTGTATGAAGTTTCATGACTCTGTAGTTTATGTTAATTTTTTTTAACTTTTAATTTTTTTTTTTTTTTGCCTCCACAGAAGCACCAACAGGATCTGCATCAAGTAATGTATTTTGCATACTTATGTATTTTTTGGGTGTTGTATTATTCAAGCTGAAACATTACATTTTTAATATTTGTATGCAGTTTCATACCTGTTAAATATATGTTAATTTGAACATTACAATTTTTTTTTTTTTTTGCCTTTACAGAAGCACCATTGGCAGTTGTGTCAGGTAGTGGGTTTAGCATACTTATACAGTTTTATAGGTTTTATGCATATTAATTTTTTATGCATTTAAATTAGCATTAAATTTTTTTCTTTTGTATGCAATTTTATGAATGTTTGGTTTGTGTTAATTTAAACTTTAATTTTTTTTTCGCTTCTCCAACAGCACCCCTTGCAGTTATTTCTGGTAGTGTGTTTTACATACTTATGTAGTTTTGTGGGTGTTATGTGTATTAAAACATAAACATTCAATTTTTTTTATGTTTGAAGTTTCTTGACTGTAGTATATGTTAATTTTTTTTTTTTTTACCTCCACAGAAGCACCATTGGCATCAGTGTCAGGTAACATGTTTTCACACTTATGCATTTATATGAGTGTTATGTGTATTTAAATATAAACATTAAATTTGTGAAGTTTGTATATAAATACATGATTTAATTGTTTATATATATATATATTTTTTTCTTAACAGCAACACATTCTTCAGTTGCAACAGGTAAAGTGAATTTTAGTCGTTTTTAAAATTAATATGTTAGTCGTTTTATGCAGAATTTATATATATATATATATATATATATATATATATATATATATATATATATATATATATATATATATATATATATATATATATATATGCATATATGGTATGTAATCAAATTTATTGCTTTTTTTTTAGCATCTTGGGAGAGTTTCCTTTTATATCGCTCCCAGCACCCAGGCCCATTATCACAGAGGGCCTTCTTCCGGTGGTGCCAATATGGGGGAGATGATCCCTCCTTTAGATGGAGGAGACAGACCCCATATGGGGCCACCGGTAGGAGGAGTGGTGCTGGGAGGCAGAATGACCAAAGGTCAAACATTATGAATTTTTATCAGTAGTTTTTTTTTTTTTTTTTTTGTGTTAATTTATTTATTTGTTGTAAATATATCTTTACGTTTCAAAAAAGTTGTTTTTTAGTTTCGATTTTTGCAAGTATTTTTATTTATTTTTGATATTTTAATTTTTTAATTTTATATTTATTGATTTTTATTTCTGATTTGAGAGTCTAAACTTTCAAAACAACTCTTATGTGGTTAAATGTTAAATAATTTGTCTATTAATTTTTATTTATTTCATATAGTTTTTGATTTCTTGATAGTAAATATTTTGTAATTTAGTTACAATTTTTTCTTATTCTATTTGTTTGTTTTATATGCCTAATTGTTGCATTATACACATATTAATGTTTATATTATTCTCTTTAGATTTTTATTATAAAAAAGTAATCATTAAAGATAGCCACATGTGAACTATATGATGTTACATGTTAGACAAGTTTTATTTGCAATTTGCAATTTGGCATGTCGTTTTTTTATTTGTAAATAATTTTACTATTTAATTTAGTTATTATTAGCATTAAAAAATTGTTAAAATTGTTATAATTTTATTTTAATTTATTTCTAAAATATTTTGTTTTATTACTTTAAATGTAATACTTAGTGGTTCAACTTATGTTTAACTTTTAGGTTTTTCTCTGTTTTAAACCAGTTAAGTTAAGACTTTAGGTCAATAATTTTTATTAGAAAATATATAAATAGTCTTATAGAGTTTATATTGATAATTAGAAATGCACATATTATGTTTTTCCATTTTAGATTAGTATAACAAAAAATTAATCAAATCAACTTTTATCAAACATAGTTTCTTAGTTATGTCAAATAACTTGAGAGCTGAAATAAGAAGAAATCGTCGGAATGAGAGAAATGAGGCTAGGCGAGAAGAACTTAATCGTCGCCAAAATGAAAGAAATGAGGCAAGGCGAGAAGAAATTAATCTTCGCCAAAATGAAAGAAATGAGGCAAGGCGAGAAGAAATTAATCTTCGCCAAAATGAAAGAAATCAGGCTAGGCGAGAAGAAATTAATCGTCGCCAAAATGAAAGAAATCAGGCTAGGAGAGTATTACATAGACGTGGAATGCATTGCATAGCAAGAAATAATGTTTTTATAGTGAGTAATTACCTTGGAGAAATGAACCATATTTGTCAATATTGTGGTGCCAAAAAATTTTTAAATGAAACACATTTTCTGTGCTGCCATTCTGAAAAAGTTGCGTTAGCTCCACTTTCGCCTTATCCACTGCTCATGCACAATTTAATGACAGGCAACCATGTTGATTGTGCTATGAATCAAAATTTCTTCAAGCATATTCGAAGTTATAATGCCTGTTTATCTTTTGCTTCATTCACAGCAAGAATAGCTCCTCCGTCTGATCATGGGCCACCCTGTTTTAGGATTTGCGGACAAATTGTGCATCGTGTTGGTAATCTGAGACCTGATCAAAATGTTCTGCCTGCATATTGTCAGTTATATGTTTATGATCCTAATACTGCTTTAAATTTTCGAATGGAGCAAAATGATTGTTGCATACGTGAGTTGATGGAATTTTTGCAGACTATAATTAGTCAAGAGAACCCATTTGCTCTTGCATTTAAAAACATGGCTGAAATTGAAGATGAAGAAGTACGTCAAGCAGCTTTAGAAGGTCGACCAACTTCGATTGTTAAAATGTCATTGCTTGAAGGTGGTGATAGACGTCGATACAATCTTCCTTCACATGAGGAAGTTGCCATTGTTTTTGTTGGGGATGATGGTGCTCCACCTCCATCTAGGGAAGTAGTTATATACCCTCGAGGTCAGGCCTTAAAAACAATTTCAAGTATGTCTGCAAATCTAGATCCAATGATATATCCAATATTTTTTCCAAGAGGTGATGCTGGATGGCATGAGCAACTAGAGCATCATCCTGACCGAGCTACACGTGTTAGAAATCGGGTTACTTTGTCTCAGTACTACAACTACAGGCTTTCTGTTAGAGAAACCTTTAATCCTATATTTAATGGTAAGAAGCTTTTTCAACAGTATGCTGTTGATGCATATGTCAAGATTGAAGGTCAGCGCCTTGCTTTTATTAGAAATAACCAAAACAGACTTAGAAGTGAACAATATGATACATTATATGAACATGTAAATAACGCTGCAAATAACCTTAATGTAAGACCAGGTCGTTTTGTTATACTACCATCCTCATATGTTGGAAGTCCAAGAGCTTTAAAAGAAAATTTTGAAGATGCAATGGCAATTATAAAGAGATATGGCAAACCAGATCTTTTTATTACTTTTACCTGCAATCCAAAATGGAAAGAAATTACAGAAAATTTAAATCCAGGTGAGAGCCCATTTGACAGACCTGATTTAGTTTGTCGTGTATTTAAGATGAAACTTAAATGCTTCCTAGATGATATTTTTAAACACGGAGTCTTAGGTAAAGTTATAAGTCATGTACAGGTTATTGAGTTTCAAAAACGTGGTTTGCCACATGTACATATTTTATTGCACTTTGTAAATGATGATAAGCTAGAAACAGCAGAGGATATTGATAGTCTAATATCAGCTGAAATTCCAGATCAAACTGTTGATCCTGAACTTTTTGAAATTATAAAAACATGTATGATTCACGGACCATGTGGAATTTTGAATCCCAATTCTTCTTGCATGAAAGATGGGATTTGCACAAAAAAGTTTCCTAAAGAATTTAATCCTCACACTGTTGCAACTTTCAATGGCTATCCTCACTACAGGCGTTTAGATAATGGTAGAGTAGTCGTTATAAAAGGTAACCAAGTTGATAATCGATGGGTTGTACCCTACAACCCTTGGTTATCTAAAAAATACCAAGCACATATTAATGTTGAAGCTTGCATGTCTATTAAGTCAGTTAAGTATTTATATAAATATGTCTATAAGGGGCATGATTGTGCTCATGTGTTAATTAATGAAAGTCTTGACCATGATGAAATTAACACATATTTAGATTGTCGCTTTGTTTCTGCACCAGAGGCTCTTTGGCGAATATTTGAGTATTCCATAAGTGATATGTCACATACTATTATCCGCCTTCAAGTCCACCTTCCTGATAATCAGAGGGTATATTTTAACGAAGGAGAAGAACGAGTAGCTATAGATCGTGCTGCACAGCGTGACACTCACCTAACCGCTTGGTTTAAATTAAATGCTGAGATAAATGAAGCACGTCAGTATTCTTATGTTGAAATTCCATATCACTTTGTTTTTGATGGTAAAAATTGCAAGTGGAAAGTAAGACAAAGAGGCAGTGATAAGGTGATTGTGCGAATGTATAAAGTCAATCTAACCAGTGAAGTATTTTTTCTTAGATTGTTGCTTTTGCATGTAAAAGGTGCAATGTCTTTTGAGGATTTGCGTACTATTCATGGCACTGTTTTTAATACATTTCGCGAAGCATGTTATCGATTAGGTCTATTGCAAGATGACATTGAATGGAGAAATACATTAACTGAAGCTGTAGCAACTCGAATGCCTAAACAAATTAGGCAACTGTTTTCCATTATATTGACTTTATGTGAACCTGATGATCCTTTACACCTTTGGAATACATTTAAAGATTATATGATTGAGGATTACATACACCATTCAATGCCAGTTGTACTTGCTGAACAGACTGCTCTTCGTCAAATTGAATCTATAATTAATCAGAGTGGTAAAACTTTAACTGATTATAATTTGCCTACATTAGATCAGTTATTAGATAATGTCCTAGAAAATGATGATGGAGATATTCAGGTATTTATTGATGAAGCAAATCGAGTTAGACCATTATTAAACGATAATCAGCGTAATGTAGCTGATGCAATCCTTGCTGCACTTAGTGAAGAACCTAATAATGAAATAAACATTCAAGATTTTTCTTTATGGATGGGCCTGCCGGTTGTGGTAAAACATTTACTTACAATTATTTAATTGCTGAAACACGCAGCAGGCATATTAGAACTGCAACAGCTGCATGGACAGGAATAGCTGCAACTCTTCTTAAGAATGGATGCACATTGCACGGCTTATTCAAACTTCCTGTTCCAATTTTGGAAACTAGCACATGTAATGTAACTCCAAACTCCATTCATGGTAGATTCCTGAGACAAGTTAGTTTATATTTACTCGATGAAGCATCTATGATACCCAAACATGCTTTGAGTGCCATTGATAAGTTATTACAAGATATTTGTAATAATAAGTTTCCTTTTGGTGGTAAAGTTATTCTTATGGGTGGAGATTTTCGACAAATACTTCCAGTTGTGAAGAGAGGTCGACCAGCAGATGTTGTAGAATCATGTATAAAATGTTCTGAACATTGGCAATATGTGCAAAGGTTTTCATTAACTGAAAATATGAGGGTTCAGATAGGAGAAGAGGAATTTTCTCAATGGCTTTTAAAGCTTGGAAGTGGAACATTACCTGTCAAGCCTGAAGATCCTTTGCAAGGGTGTATTGAAATACCTGAGCAGTGTTTTCTCAATGATAATGAATCTATTGTGGAAAAGATTTTTGGTGGTGCAGAAGAAGCTGATTATGCAAAACGTGCTATTTTAACACCAACAAATGTTGATTCATTGGCAATAAATGAAGAAGTCCTTCATCGATTACCGGGTGATGTTAAAACTTATTTAAGTTCAGATAGCATTGAAACTGATGATCATAATGAAATTTATAATTTTCCAGTTGAGTTTTTAAATACTTTGACTCCATCAGGTATGCCTGTTCATTGCCTAAAGTTGAAAATTGGTGCTGTTATAATGCTACTTAGAAATTTAGATCTCAAAGGTGGACTTTGTAATGGAACACGTTTGATGGTGCGTGCACTACACAACAATTACATTGATGGTGAGGTTCTAACAGGTGTATCAGCTGGTAACAGGGTATTTGTTCCTCGAGTTCAATTAGCTCCATCAGATTCAAATTTACCTTTTACACTTAAACGTCGTCAATTTCCAGTTAGGTTAGCATACTCAATGACCATAAATAAAAGTCAAGGTCAAACATTTGATAAAGTTGGTGTTTATCTCAAAAAGCCTTGCTTTTCACACGGCCAATTATATGTTGCATGTTCAAGAACAAAATCTTTTAATAGTTTGTTTTTTAAAGTTGATAAACATGCATTACAAGGTATGTCATTTAACAAATATTACACAAATAATGTTGTGTTTACAAATGTTCTTAATTTATAATTTTGACAAGTTTGTTTATGTTTTTTTTCTTTGCTATATATGTTTATATATGTGAATATATGTTTTTACTTATATATAGATGTTTGTGTTTGTATATGTTTGTTTATATGTGTTTAAGTTTATATTATGTTGTTTCCATGTTTGAAAAGTGGTGTTACTTGGCAACGTGTAGTGCAAGATTGTGATCCTTGCCAGCCAAGTGGTGTTACTAATTAGTGGTGTTACTTGGCACTTAATGCCAAGCGGTGTTACTAAATTGTGGTGTTACTTGGCAGCGTTTAGTGCCAAGCGGTGTTACAAGTGTTGAACTAGGTTGTGTTGTCTAGCTTTTTTAATTATTTTGGAAACACATAATATCTGAATACATTGTGTAATGTGTACTTACAAATGTCATATGTTGTGTATTATTCAGTAGCGTAGGCAGGATTTTTTGATGCTTCAGGTTTTACTTTTATTTTCAGACTCTTTCATTACTTTCAGACTCTTTCATTACTTTCAGACTCTTTTATTACTTTTATTACTTTCAGACTCTTTAATTACTTTCAAACTCTTTCATTACTTTCAAACTCTTTTATTACTTTCATTACTTTCAGACTATTTCATTACTTTCAGACTATTTACTTTCAAACTCTTTCATTACTTTCAGACTCTTTCAACTAAACTTAATTGTGTTCATGTTGTCAAATTCAAATAATTTGTAAAATATGGATGTGGTTGGGGCTTGAAAACAAATATGTTTTAAAAAGGTTTGCTTTCCTCCCTTGAATTTAGCTGCCAATTAGTTAAAAAAGTATTTTTTTTAAGCATATAATAATAATCTTATTCATTAACAGGTTTTAAATTTCTTATAAAACAACAAAAGTCCTGTCTACACCACTGGTGTTTTTGTTTGTCATTGTGTAATGTTTCTGTTGTGATGTTTTGTGTTGATAGACAGCTTGGCTTACCTTCACGCTGGTGTCTATCGTTAAAAATGATTATTAGCTAGCTTCATTACTGAAACTACTCCTTCTAATCATTCACTAAAAGCCAAGAAATATTTTTTTGAATAAATGCCTAATTTTTTTATCTCACTGTGACTTTTTATCTTTAGCATTGTTGATAAAATAGCTTTTTAAATAAAGAGTGTTTCCAGCCTTCCAATCAAATACTAGAGACTTCCACAAAAGCGATCTCACAAAGTAAGTTTCTTATTTAGTGTTTGATAATTGACTAAGTTTCGTCACCTTTTATATATTTTTTTACATCTTATTATGTAATTTTTCAACATTTAGACAACTTTTAAATAACTTTAAACAACTTTTATATGTGTATTCAGTGTTTTATATAACAATATTTTTCTTCATTTTATAGGTAGATTTCCTGTTATAACTGGTTTAAAAATTGTTAATCGTTAATCATTTTTTAAAAGCGTTTACTTTTTCTAAAGACGTATTACTAATACCATTAGTAATACGTCTATTCATACATTATCAAAAATACTTTATCAAATGTATATTCATACCATTTACTAAAAGCTATCTTCTCTATATATTATTGCCGAACTTAATAGTGTTAGTAGCGCTCTTTCGAGCGTGTTTGACAAACCCATGGCAACTATTGCAACCAAAGTAATGGCGAGGAAGAGTCTCAGCACTTTTTGATAAATAAACGTAAACAAAAGTGTATGCAAATATCTAACTTACGTAAACTTCAAAATATGAAATGTTAAAACATACAAAAACATGTCAAGTTTTACAGTTTTACTTTCACTTAAAAACAGCATTGCGGCAACGTCTCTTTAATTTTAATCGATTTACAAAGTCTTTTATTTATTATATATTTTTGAAATTTTCGTCAAAATGCCGTGGTTAGCCTTACGTAAACTTTTATTTATTATAATTTTAAATTTGTTATTTGTCATGTTATTTTAAGTCGTATTAGCGCAAAGAAATTGGGTATATAACATGTAAATATTTAGAACTATAAAGTTGTTTTGTTTTGCATTTTAAATAACAATAATTTTATTAAAAAAAGCAAGCTGATGATTTGAACTTGCCACGCGGCGACCTTGAATTTTTTTAAAACAGTGAGGGGGTTTTAAAAAAAAACATTCTTATTTAAAAAAACTTTAAAAATCTTAAATTTATTTTTATAATAAATTATTTTATTGAACTTATTATTTTTCAAAATAATAAAACGTTAAAACTATTTAATTTAAAATAATAAAAATATTTAGAATTTTACAGTTACTTATTTACGCCCCCGTTAAATATTCTAAACCGAGTGCGCAACTATGACAGAATTTAGAAAACCAATAAAATTGTAAGATACTCTGTTTAATATTGGAAGAGTCTACTCGGATGCTATAAACTAATGGACTCTATTATGTTTCTTTTTGTAATGTTTTTCTAACGGTTAACAAATAAAAGCAAAGCGGAGATACATCAACTGAGCGTTTAGGTTTGGGCAGGCATTCTTTTAAATTAAAGTAAAGAGTTTTGATACTTATTTAAATAGGGTTAACAAAATATTTTAAATTATATATATTATATTTAAAAAATTATAAAACTAAATTACATATGATTTTTAGATGAAACAGTAAAAATAATTGTTTAAAATACGTGCGTGCAAATAATTCCTACCAATACTAAACGTAAAAAAACGCTTACAAACACCAAAAGTATATTTACCGTGAATAAAATTAAGTTCAAAGAAAAATTGGAAGAAATGTTTAAAACTGTTTCAATAATAACATTTATTTTTAATTATTTTTGTTGTAAGTTGGGATGAAAAAAAAGGTCACTGGAATATGAACTCCCGGGGTGAGATGACTATATCTGTCTAAGTGTTGCGCGGCTACCAATTAGCCCATAAACGTATTCTCTATTTAGAATTTGAGATAATTTATGACGCATAAGAAGTGTAATTAAAAATTCAAAACCAAGTTTGGAACAACTGAATTTAAAAAAAATCTAATTAGATGTGTATATGTTATGAACGTTAACTAAGGCGTACTTTAACGGCATCACGTGCTGAATGTTTTTGCATTTTTCAAAGTTCGTAGTCTTTTTTACGTTTTTTCTTATTAAAATCTTTATAATCGGCATAATATTAAAAGCGTTTAAAGTTTTTTAAAGAACATTATAACGTTATATAATGAAATTTTTTTGTCATATCAAAAAGTAAGTATAGTTTTTTATATGTACATAGTTTTTAAAACGGTTTTAAAAAAATATTGAGGTAAGGAATAAGTATAGAAAAGGTCGGTGTGGAATAGATTTACTAAGACCCTTATTTTACGTCCTGATAGCTATAGAAATGATCAGATAAGTATAAAAATGGTCGGTTCGGTAAAGACCCGTATTTTACGGGTCCGCCCAGCTAGTATATTAATAATATTTAAAACATATTTATTACATCTTTAACATGTATCATATCCATGATGTATAACATTGTTACTCTATATTAGTTAAAGTTCAAAATTCATATTTATAAAAATCATATATTCATAATTGGACATCTTTATACATTTGGAAACATAAGGTGTATATATCTACAATGACCATATATCTACAACTAACTAGGCACGCGTCGTCCGAACGATTGTCTAGTGAGACGCGTCGTTCAGTGTGTTGTTGATATATGATCATTGTAGGTATATACATTTTAAATTCTTAAATGTTATCCGTTAGACGTCTCATGGACGTCCAGACGTCCTTTAGAAAACGCATGCCAACAGGAAAGTAGAACAGTGTACAAATATTTTGTTTTACTATTTTACATAATAGCAAGCAGTTTAGTTGAACATTTTAGTTAGAAAATTGTATTTTAAAACATTGACATAAATAACAAAAATTGAAAATTTTTGAAATACAATAAATTTATAAAAGTATTAAAATAAAAAAAAACATTATTTAACTTTTTATTTAAGTATAAAAAGCACTTAGTGTAAAATTTCTTTTTAAATGAATATAAGTTATTCTAAGTTTGTTCAATTCTGTTTCTGTCTATTTTTTAGAACTATTTTTCAGCAAATCAAAGACTGTTATCCTAAAAAGTATGGCAGGGAGACCACAGTCATTTACTCTAATCATGTAAAATGTTACAGGTTCAATTATTACTGCTAGTACTAGTTTTTGCTAGGAAAAAAAATTGATACTTTTCAATACTAGTCGACAGAGCAATTGTAAAAAACAAGAAAAATAAATCCAAAAAAAAAAAAAAAAAAGACACAAAAAGTAGGTAAAAAAAAATTAAAATTAAAATAATTTTTTTTTTTAAATATTAAAAACAGTGTTGATAAACGGCGTAAATCTTCTTGCCTCCACTTTTCTTCCGCAGCAGACGGCTGCTGCCTCCCGATTAATTTTTAGCGGCAAAATGTTCTTTCTTCCACCTCCAGTGGCTTTCGCTTTTCAATTGGCAGCCGCAGCCGGAGTTCATTTTTGGAGGGAAAATGTTTTTGAGGCCGACGCCAATAGAGTAGCGGAAGCCAATGGTGGCCGCCTTTAAAAGAAATTTTGGAGGCAAAGCCATTTGGAGGCCGCCTCCATTGGCTTCTGCCTCCTAACTGGCTGTGGCCGTTAAATTGGAGGCGGAAATATTTTCCTCCTGCCGGCGGATGCCATGAAAAATAATTGCTCGTTTGCTTTAAAGCAATTTAATATTAACTAAAAACAAATGTTAAACACTTGACATCAAAGTTTTACTTTATATTATTTATTAACTATTTAAAAAAATTATAACTTTGTCAGAGCGGTTGTTTATCTACTATTATCGAATAAATTAGTAATTTTTACTTCAAAACAAATATTTAAAATCAAAAATTTTGTTTACATGCCTTGAGAAAAAAAAAAAAAATTATGAGAAATAATTAAAGTTTTTGATTGTATGATATTTGGTCGCCATTACGTCACGCTAAAAATGTTAATTCTAGTCATTATATACTGTACAAATATTTGAAAAACACAACATCTTTTAACATTATTAAAAATTAATAAAGTTAATTTATTTAATATTTATTTATTTATTATAACAAGTTTATTTATTACAACAAGTATTTAGCATTTGTTTCTAGTTAATATTTAATTGCTTTAAAGCAAACGAGCAATTATTTTTCATTACATCCGCCGGCGAGAGGCAAATATTTCCGCCTTCAATTTGTCGGCCGCAGCCAGTTAGGAGGCAGAAGCCATTAGAGGCGGCCTCCAAATGGCTTTGCCTCCAAAATTTCTTCTGGAGGCGGCCACCATTGGCTTCCGCCACTCTATTGGCGTCGGCTTCCAAAATATTTTGCCTCCAAAAAAGAACTCCGGCTGTGGCCGCCAATAGAAAAGCGGAACCACTGGAGGCGGAAGAAAGAATATTTTGGTGCTAAAAATTGATCGGGAGGCCGCCGTCAACAGCTTCCGCCTACTTAAAAAGTCGGCCTTTCAGCAGAAAGTTACATTATCAACTCTGATTAAAAAAAAACAAAATACAAAAAAGAATAAAAGACTTTTTTGTGTTTTTGTAAAAAGTTTAGAACTTTTGGTTCAAGAATAAAAAATTCAAATATTTAAAGTCCCAAAAAAAAAAAATTATAAATAAAATTACCTGATAAACTTGACCCAATAATTATTCCAAGGAAATAGCCAGTAAATAAAATTGAAAGAGCCAAAGATATATTTGTGTCATCACAAACGTCTACTAATATGCTTTTTGTAATAATAATGACACCTTAATAAATATATGATGTAATCATTTGAATTTGTTTATTGCAACCAGTAGTCAATAATAATCAAAATTATAACAATTTTAGTATTGGATATTATAAATAATAAAATAGCTATTATTTTTATTAAGTACTTGTAACATTTAAAATAATTTTAACACTTCTTTGATTTTATTTTTATGTTTATTGTTGTAGTATTTTATTTTCCTAAAAAGGGTTAACTTGTCAAAGGCACAGAGTTCTCTCACAAATTAAGAAAAAATGTTAATAAAAACTATGGTACACATATTATAATACTATTTCTATCTATTACTATATTGGGTAAGTTATTTTAATAATCATGATTATTATAACATTTTATTTATTTATTAAAAATATTCAGTATGCTATCAGATACTTAATCTCAAGCGGCTGAAAATTATTTAAACTTTTAAACTTTTTTGAAACTGTCAACCTGAAACAGATGTTTTAAGTTAAATAAAATAATAATAAAGTCTTGCTTAAGTCATCAGATTTAAATGCTTTTTATGAGAGTAGTTTGAATTCGTTTATCGTTGTTTCATTTATCAATCTTAAAGTTGATGGTTTATATTTTCTAGTTTGCAGAGACTCAAATCTAATGTCAAAGTTAACTTTACAGCTATATAACTACAATATTTAATTATTGTAGTTATTATTAAATAACGCTAAGATTGATAAATGGAACAACTGAATTCAAACTAGTCTTACAAAAAGAAATTAAGTTTGGTAACTTTTGCAAGAAGTAGTTTTTAACAGATGAAAAGTTACTTTGAATTCCACAAATATATCCAAAAATAAATAAAAAGAAATAGGTGGCGTTGTTGGTTTTTTCTGCTTATTAATTTCAGGTACTTAATTCATATTTTAAGTTATTAGAGACTTCAATCATATACAGTGCATATTTCTTTAGACAATGATCAATACAATGCTTAAGATCAACTAATTAGTTTTAAACAAGTTTCAACGGGAAGGTCTGGGC
The DNA here is from genome assembly GCF_022113875.1 of Hydra vulgaris. Taxonomy (NCBI): domain Eukaryota; kingdom Metazoa; phylum Cnidaria; class Hydrozoa; order Anthoathecata; family Hydridae; genus Hydra; species Hydra vulgaris. The sequence goes on from NC_061164.1 coordinate 16,915,328, forward strand.
ACTAATATTTGAGCTGTAGGGACAAAATTTAATATCGCGTTTGTTAACGTTTAAATGCTGGAATGTAGGAAGTAGTACAGTAAAACAAAGATAAAAATAAAAATTTATATAATTTTAGTTATTTATTTATTATTACTTATTATCCTTTAAAAAAAGATTTGTTGAAAATAAATAATAATATAGAAAACTTTCAACGGATTTTATTAGTCTGGTAAAAAAGAGCTTATAAATCATAGATTTATAGACCACAAGGTCTGATATTATAAATCATAGATTTATAGACCACAAGGTCTGATATTATAAATCATAGATTTATAGACCACAAGGTCTGATATTATAAATCATAGATTTATAGACCACAAGGTCTGATATTATAAATCATAGATTTATAGACCACAAGGTCTGATATTATAAATCATAGATTTATAGACCACAAGGTCTGATATTATAAATCATAGATTTATAGACCACAAGGTCTGATATTATAAATCATAGATTTATAGACCACAAGGTCTGATATTATAAATCATAGATTTATAGACCACAAGGTCTGATATTATAAATCATAGATTTATAGACCACAAGGTCTGATATTATAAATCATAGATTTATAGACCACAAGGTCTGATATTATAAATCATAGATTTATAGACCACAAGGTCTGATATTATAAATCATAGATTTATAGACCACAAGGTCTGATATTATAAATCATAGATTTATAGACCACAAGGTCTGATATTATAAACTAAATTTTTTATCAGTGATAAAGAAATGTAACTTGCATACATGTAATACATAAATGACATAAAAAACAAAAAGTTTCATATACATTTGATAAAATAACAATGAAACTATTTTTTGTTACATGCTAAGATATTTCTACTCTTAGTAATATTTAATAAAAATTTATTAATTGGAAAATATGGCTGTTAGCAATCACCTGTCATAATCAAATAGGTGCATATTGGACAATTTAAGGTTTATTTTAGTTAATAGTTTAATTGAAGTTTTAATGTGATTTATTTTAATTTAAATTATCTGTGCTTTATTTAGTTAATTTTTATTTTTAACTTAATAATAATCATTAAGTCATTATCTTTAAATAAAAAACTGTTTTATTTTTTTTCTTGTTTATGTAAAAATACCATAGTTTTGTCATTTTTTCAAGTTCTTTATTTAGATTTTCAGCAATGGAAAAACAATGTGAAACAAAACCAACATAAATTACTCAAATCAGATGTCTTTCACAAAATACAAAATATTCTTAGTGAAAAATTCCACAAATTCTAAAGGTTTCTGATCAAACCCTTTTGCTAGTGAGAAAAAAAATTGATAAATGGGAAGAGTTTAGTCCAAAAAAACTACCTTCTTAATGCAAAACAACACCAAGAGCGAACTGTATAATTCAAAATATCTGCCTGGAAAACAAAATAAAGCCACAAAACGTATTAACTAACCTCATTCATAAAGCTGATATTGTTGTGTCAGACCGGACAATTCGCAAATAGCTGAAAGAAGAAGGGTTGATGTCCATTCAATAAACCAAAACTAACTTCACTCATGAAAAAAAAAGACTGGAGTGGGCTCGAAACTATTGTCACTGATCTGTTGAGGATTGGGAAAAAGTATTTTTTTCCGCATTCATATTCATAATTTTTTTAAAAATACTTTATAAATATTATAACTTAAGAATTATTTTAGATTTGCTACTCAGATAAATAATATAAAATAAGAATTATTTTAGATTTGCTACTCAGATAAATCATTTGTTTGTCAAAGAACAAACAAAAAGTTTCATCCTAACTGTCAAAAAGTTTAATCCTAACTGAAACAGTCAAGCATCTAGCTTCGGTACTGATGTGGTCTGGCATTTATGGGCAAAGAGCAGAGCGTTTCTGAAAAATGGTTAATTTGCTTTCTGTTAGTTTGTGAGTGTGTAAAAATGTTTTCCTGAAATCAGCAATTGTTTTTATCATTCTAATGATTAAAGCTATGAATCTTATTTCCTCGTAAACTCCATAAGCAATATTATTTCATATTTATATCCATGTTTGTATTTCCTTTTTTTTATCTTTGTAGGCTACTTAATTCAGACCAAGTCTATATAGTCTCGTCTAATGTATAAAAATTGAACACATGCAAATATTGTCAATTGAACAGTTCTTAACTCTATGTGCAGGCTTATCATGTATAATCATTTATTCTGTAAATCAAGTAATACCAAAAGTTATATATGGTCAAAGACTAAAAAACTGAAAAGCAATTCGCTCGTTATACATTTAAAAACTTAGTTTTCAACAAGGTGACAGTCTGGTGCAACAAAATAATGTAGGATATTTAGTTGCATAGTTAGTAAACATAATTATTAAAAAATACATTCATGTTTGTATATGTTCATATCATGTTATGAAATGAAACATTTTCACTTTAAATTTT
>NC_061164.1:16922766-16960010 GCF_022113875.1 Hydra vulgaris
TTTGGGAAAATCTTTTACAACTGAAATTTCCACAAATTCCTATGCTAGAATAGTTATTAATGGCAAACAGTTTAACTCTACATTGTATAATAGAAAAGGAAAATGTTCATCGATGCATTATGCTCAATTAAATAATAATAATCATGTTATATGTAGTTTTTTTTATTTGGATGGTATATATTGGATCGCAGCTGTAAATGAACTTATTAATGGTACTTACTTTAGTGATTTTTATGAATCAACATTTAACCATACGCTCACATTAAAGTGTATAGTGGAAAGTCATTAGAAACCAAATATATTAAGCGTGAAAATATAAAAAATAATTGCATTGTTTTAGAGAATTGTGATATGATTTATGTCATTAATTATTTATCTGAGTTTGAGCATGACTAAGTTTTTGAACATTGTTAAATAAATATAACTTTTTTAACAAATATTTGTATTATTTTATATTAAACAGACTTTTTCATATTATTAAAGGCTAATACAAATGCTATACTTATAATAAATTGTCTTGCCTGTAGTTTTAAATTCTATTTAGTTTATTATTAATGGAGAAGCGAATGGTAGCAAGCAATAGGCGGCTTGTAAAATATAATGATAAGTTATTGCTATTTTTTGATAAAGAACAACAATATTCTATTATTTCAAACAACTTAAATATTATTTTTACTGGATCTGTAATTAAACCTGGTAGCACCATACAAGTAAAATATAACAATCAATTTTATGATTCAAAAATTGCGGCCATTAGAGATGAAAACTTTATTAATTCGAAAAAGGAACGCCATAAAGAAAAGTTTCAAGAAATGAGTGTGCATGGACTAAGTTTTCTTAACAAGGAAGAAAGTCTGCAGCTTTGAGTCATACTATCTTATGTATGACAAAATCAGTTGATAATCTTGAGGCATAGCGAAATCAAGATCTTTACTCAAAAGCGTAAGATTTATAATAATTATATATATTGATTTTTAATTCTTTTTATTTTTATTTTAATTCGCGTCCTCAAGACCGAAAAAGCCACTACAGACAAGAAGGCTACTTAATTGTGGTTATAACCCTCTCTCAACTCAATAACTCCGAAACACGAACTTTGACGAACAAGGCCGCTGCACGGAGAAACGAGTTGAGCGGGGATCCGAGTATAATCCCCACCAGGGACATTGTGGGGATCAAACTCGGAACCACTCGTTTATGAAAAGAGCGCTCTACCACTACACCACTACCGCTAAGATTTAAAACATCACAAAATGTATGTTTTATAGTATGTATGATATATAGAATACAGATTTTGTTTAAGATTTAGTTCTTATAGTTAATTTTAGCTGTTTAAGGAAAAAAACATTAACCATACTACAACAGCTTGTGGAAGCATAGAACTAGTTGAAAGCATAGAACCAATTGTAAGTTACTAAATATTGAATTATTTGAAGAATACAGGGATTAATCCACATTTTTTAATTTTTTGTTTACTTTATAAGATAATCAAATTTTGGGTTCGATGATTCAGTAGTCATTAATTTAAAAGTGGTAGTGATGTAGTAGTAATAGCGCTTGCTTTATAAGCGAGTGCTATTACCACTACACATATACCTGGAAGTACTGCGCTCAACTTAATTTCTCCACGCACAAGCCTTGAAAAGCCTTGCTTTTCCAGGCTTGTGTTTTGGAGTTGAAGAGTTGACAGTTGTACCACGATTAACAACAAAAAATAATATTAAAACACAAAAAAAGGAGTAGCCTCCTTGACTGTAGTGGCTAAGACAATAATAATGATGGTAATTTTTTTATAACTATAGATGCACGAAGGAGTTAATATATGCTCCATTGTTGAAAATGAGCCGTCCAAATATGGTACAAATTTAGCATCAAAATTAATTAGTTTGAAAAACTTAAAAATGTATATAATGAATCCAAAAAGAAACTATACTGGGGAAAATGCACGAAAATGCTACCCTGAACAATATTGTGTATTAACTGCAAAAATTAAGGAAGCCATTGCAAAGCGCTTCGGTGAACAGACCGTTGACACAGCTATAAAAGCTATAAATCAGATGGGACTTGATAAAAAACGAAAACTTTATAATAGTTAACTGGAGTTAAGAAAAATCTTCCAAAAATAATTAATTGTAATTTGCTTATATATATATATATATATATATATATATATATATATATATATATATATATATATATATATATATATATATATATATATATATATATATATATATATATATATATATATATATATATATATATATATATATATATATAAATATATATATATATATACATATATATATATATATATATATATATATATATATATATATATATATATATATATATATATATATATATATATATATATATATATATATATATATATATATATATATATATATATATATATATATACATATGTTACAATAATTTACAGGGCAGTGGCGGATTTAGTATAGAACGTGGGGGGGCGAGCTGCCCCCCCACGCCCTCCCTAGAACGGTCTAACGGCGCCCTCTAAAACAATATATATATATATATATATATATATATATATATATATGTATATATATATATATATATATATATATATATATATATATATATATATATATATATATATATATATATATATATATATATATATATATAAGATTAAATTACTGAAGGCAACCCCGGTCGCCCCTATTTATTGACTTAACCCCCCCGCGACGCTAAACCCCAATCCGCCACTGTTACAGGGATAAATTGAACAACACCAACAGTTTTACTTAAACTCCTTATTATGGAATGTGAAGTAAGATAAGAAAAACTGTTATATGTTTTGCACAAATCTAACCAATTTTTGATGATTTGATAGTAAGATCGCTCTAAACTTTTTTATAAAATACTGAAATATTTCCTAATACGTAAATAACATAAATAACACCATGCTAAATTACTTTAAGTATAAGTTAGTAGAAATGTTTCTGTTTTTTATGTATTATACCTTTTTATAATTTCTAAATATAACAAATAATGTTGCCGTACACTATTATATCTATTTAATTATTTATACTTATTTTTTATAAATTGCTTTAATGGAAAATTCTCAAAGCTTGTTATGGTACAATAAAAGGTAAATTCCTTGTTGTGGTTAATAGTAGTTGTTATAATGTAACGGTTATATTCTTGATTCCATTATGACTTTTAAAAGTCATAAAATACATCAAAGTGGTTGTTGCAAAAATTTTACGTAATTTATGTGTTGTTATGTTTAAGTGTTTCTATAGGTAAAAGTAAAAGTTCATTATCATTATTTCAAGTTATCAAACTTATTATACCTTTCAGAAACACTGGTGGATAATTGTGTGATTCAAACTTTTTTGGAAAAACCAAATAATGGTTAGTATTCAATTTCACATATGACTATGATATTTTTGTAAATAAGTCTGAGAATATAGTTTACAATAATTTAAATACTTATTACAGTGGTGTATCTTTTATAGATTTTTTAGGAGCATTTTCATAATCTTTTAACAGACGTCTCCGCCCCTATATTATTTTAGCTTTAAGAGCAGGTATTCTCTTATATAAGTTCTCTAAATTTGTTTTAGTTTAACTTCCCAAAGCTACCAGAACAGGGTGTAAAACAGGAATAAAATTTTATGTCCGTTTGCTTTGATTGAGAAAAAAATTCCTCCCTAACTAAAAAATTTCATAAAAAACTTCGCATTAATAGTTTTTTTTTAACTATTTTGTATTTACTTATTGAGCACATATTTGAAAATATTTTTTCAAGGTAAAAAACGAGAAGGATGGTTGGTTAAATCAAATTCTTTAAAAAAAAAACAAAAGCGGAACACGAATGAAGAAGCTGTTGACGAATCATCTGGTGAATTTTCACACAATGGGAATATACATTTTATTTTAAATAATGATACATCATTTAAAAATAAAGAAGACAAAATAAATAATTATCTCCCTAACAAAAGTTTTAAAGGTGGATGACCAAAAAAACTTCAGATTGAACAATTTCCTATAGACATGGGAATCTTTCAGCAAAAAGCTTTGTTTTGTTTAAGCGACCTTAAAGAAAAAATGCAACTAATCGAAAAACAACAATCAAAGATTCTTTCATTTCTATCAAAGAGTGAAAATAAAGATGTAGATGATTTCGAACAAATGACTACCACCGAAGAACTTTTGGCACTCGAAAAAGAAATAATTGACAACAAAAAAAATAAACTAATGCTTCAGAGAAAGGTGGATGTTATAGGTTTAACATGTAAGTCCATGAGTAAGCATATTCGTTGTTCTCTAAATGCAATGATGTCATGCAAGTTGCAAATAAATAAAAATGTTATATATGGTAATAATGTACTGTTAAAGTTATATACGGACCATTTGTCTTCGGCCCATCATCTTCCAACTTTGTATTCATTATTACTCAGATCAATATCTAATGCTTGAAATTCCTCAGAAAAAGAAACCAATCGAGTTATATCAGAGTGGTTTAAACAAGCAGGAAAAAGTTTTAGTAGACTACTATCATGTTAGGCTGTCAAACTTTTTAACAAATGATGATTTTAGTTATTTTAATAAGAAAAGTATTAAATACTTATTATTTAGCTTTTATTGTATTTACTTTATTGACATATATTGAGATATAAAAGTACAAATAAAAATTTATATCTGACACGTTATTAAACGTGTCATATTTAAACTTTAATTATTTAAGATATAAAGTTAATTATAATTAGCTTAAACGCATAATACAAGCATAATTAAAACTTTTAAGTTTAATATGAGCATAATTCAAATTTAAGTTATAATTATGCTCATATTATGCGTTTAAGCTAATTATTAAAACTATAGTTTTTACTTATAAGTTATAAGTAAAAATATATTTACGTTTAAGCTAATTAATTAAAACTATAGTTTTTACTTATAAGTTATAAGTAAAAATATTTTTACGTTTAAGCTAATTAATTAAAACTATAGTTTTTAAGTTTTATAAGTTTTAATTTGTCCGTAGTAAAACTACGCATGCTCACGTGATTATTTTTACCGTTCCTATCCCGTTCCCTTAGAAAAACGAATGAGTGAAAACTCACCATTAAAACCATGTTCCATACACTAACAGAATTAGTTTTCTAATTCGTGGGAAATGTTTACAAATCACCATGTCCGTCACGTAATTAAAACTTGGTTTTACACGTGAAAAAAACTTTTTAAAAAACGTTCCAAACACCAATTAAAAAAAACTTTCATTTTAGTTCAGGTTGTAGATCAAACCTAAACGAATAACTTGGGAAATTTTTAGATCAAACTGTAAAGTCTAGGAAATTTTATTCTGGAAACGGTGAGGAAAAATAGGCTAAAATCAAAAACTGAGAAAAAACGAAAATAATAAAATAAATAGAAAATAACAAGCATTAAAATGATATAACACATAAAAAAATCAATATGCTCCAGTCATATAAGACTCACAGTCATTTGTGTTAGTCTGTTCATCAATAAAACCCTTTCTTTTAGCTCTTAAAACTTTTCTTTGTTTTTTACAGAAACTACTAGACTTCTTGTTAGCTTTTTTTATTCTACATAAATCTCGTTTTGGACCATTTATGCAAAATGAAGCTCCAGGAGTAATGTTTAAAAATTTAAATACATTATGAAGTCCATTAAAACCATCATTAAAATGAATAATTGCTGAACAAACACCAATTTTAATTATTTTTTGACTGCAATATTGACTTTTAGGGCATCGAGACCAAATCATTGCATTAAGTGACTAATTGACATTCTGGGTCATTCCATGCAAAAATTTTATCAATAAACTATCAGCACTTAGCTCCATAAAAATTGGTGTTTAAATATCTCTAATAGCAGCAGGCAGTGATAATTTAGGTTCATAATTTAACCTTTCCACTTCATTTAGTTTGTACCATTTGCACCAACTATCATTGGTTCTTGGACAATATAGATGTCTTTGAGCTTTAGTATCAGTCTCACTACAATGAAGCAGAACTGCAATAATGGCTTTTTTCATGCTATAAACTTCAGAGTTTTGTCTGATGGACATGCCAAAGTAGTTTTGCAGTAAGTTAATAGCAGATTCAGTGAAGCGCCCTTTTCCAACAAGTTTTTTCCCATCTACTAAAACTTGTCCTTTCATACTCTGTCGTAGTGAACGTAGTCTATTCCCTCTAAGTAGTCGTAGTGAACGTAGTCTATTCCCTATAAGTCTTTTTTGTATGTGACCAACACATTCAAGTTTATTAATAACAAAATCTTCACCATATGGCTTACTCTCTACAACTTTAAGAAAAGAGCTGCTGTCACCATCCCCAACATAATTTTTATAACGCAAACCGTTTTGATGAATTGATCGATGAAAAATTGCTATAGCTCCTTGTGTCTCCATTGAGCCTGCTAAGCCCTTGTGGTTTATTAAACAGTTATGACTGCTGTTCCATATTTGGTATTCATTTGTGCCTTTTTTATTACGCCATGACAGGCAAGCTTGACAATTTTTTGAAAGTACTTCGTAGTCAATAACCTTATTGTTAGTACGAGATATTGCAGTAACAACACCATTAAGAGATTCATGACCTCTTTTTTGCCATGTCCCATCTAGAGATACAGTACATTCAACAACTTCATCTACATTAGCTTTGCATTCCCTAACTGCATTGGTCATACTTTCATTAGCAGCAGTCATGTATGAGTTTAACATTTTGTTGTTAATTTCGTTATAAGCTTTGAGATTTATAGGATCTGTTAAACTTAGTATACGTGAAAAGGTCTGAATTGATGCATGACCTTTGCCAATTTCTCGAAATGCCATAACACATCTAGTATTAATGTCAAAACATTTTTGACCACTTTTATTAGGTAAAATAATTTCTTTAGAGGTAAAAATATTTTTACTCCATTGACAATAAGTACAGGAAAGTCTCAGTTTATTTGCCCATCCTTTCTTTTCTGTGTTTAAATTTTGAGTTCACAGACCCATTTGATTATATTCTGGGCAAACTGAATACAAACATATTGTTTCTGCCAAAATATTAAAGTCTATTAGCAAATAAGATATATTCAAATCTGCTTCCTTCACATTATTATTTTTCAATTTTAAACCACTTGCTGAACATGGAGCTTCATTTATAATGATTTCTGAAGTAGATATTGGATTCTTTATTGTTTCTAGTGGAGCAACTACAAATCGATTTCCATGAAATACTCTTTTTAAAGGTTTGTAACCTGATTTTCTTCGACCCATAAAAAAAATTTTAACTTTAGTACCAATTTACTAAATTCAAACAAATTAAATGAAGCACGAGGTTAAATTCAATTTGTTCTTGCAAAGTATAGCCAAAAAATGAGTTTAAAAGTTGGCAAACTATACTTTAAAAATGCAGTGTTAACATTTCAAAGATTCATTTTAGCAGCGGGTAAAAAAGATCAGCAAAAACTTTTTTGATTTTGAAATTGCCGTTGCTAGGGGCGTAACTATGGAAAACATTTTCAGTACTTTGTTTAAAATTAAAAATATACCAACTTGTGCTCTGAATTTAGTTAAAACTATTAAAAAAATCTTAAACTAGTATAAATTTTGCACAAAATTAAGTAAAAAAAAAAAAATTGAAATTTTCTATTTTTAATGGTATAGAACCACCTTAATTACACACACCTTTTACATAACAAGATATTATTAATTTTCATAATACACATCTTTTATGTAACTTGATAATATTACAATCCATTATGTACATTAGGGTGTTTCATATTTTATCAATTTTTGAAATCGAACTCGCGAATCGATTTATTAATTGACTATTTGTATAAAAATAAGTTTAAGCAAAAAAAAAAAAAAAAATATTTTTTAGGGTCCCCGCCAGTTCGATTTTGGGCTAAAATTGTTGGGTGTTTTAAACGCCTGACGAAGACCTTAAAATTTATCTAAATTTTTTTTTTTTAAATGTTTTATGTTGGATTGAATGTTTATCACATAAAAGGAGCATGTCGAAAAAATTAAGAAATTAGTGTACAGAATATTTTGAAATTGGTGAAAAATCTTAATTTTCTTTCACAAAAACCTATTTTATTTCTCGGTGGCGTATAAAAAAATTTTTTTTTTCCTAATAAACTGTTTCCGAACACGGAAAAAACTATAATTTGAATAGTTTTTTTATTAGTGTTAAATTAAGTCTAAAAAAAAATAATAATTGGATCCATGGAGTAACATGTCCCGGACACTAATCTTAATGACCCCTACTTAATAAACATTAGAGCGCAATAAATTTAAAATCCGGAAATTTGATCGGAAAATATTTTTAGAAAATGTTTATATAGGTACTTAAATAATAATTTTAAAATTTAACAACTACTATCCTATGCGAAGACAAAGTATTTAAACTAAATTTGCGTTACTAATAATATGTGCTCTAATATTTTTTTAAATAATACTCAAAATGGCTAAAATTACGAGACTAAAAGCTAGAGCTTACTTATTTGAAGAAGAAAGCCTGATAGAAAACTTATCTCCGATAACTTTTGCAACAAATAAAGAATTAATTCTTAACTTTTAGTTTAAAAGATCTAGTAACAAGTTAACTCCATCTAAAAAGTTTATTGGTTGTACTAATGGGCCCGATAAATTCGCAAAGTGCTCCGGACTTGTCAATTGCCCTGACAACTGTATTCTTTTTGCAGTAAAAAAACCAAGGTTAGACGGAGGTTATAAAGATGGATTATTAACGGATAAATCTATAAGGTAAGTTTTATAATTTCAATTTATAATAAAATAGTTATTATAAATTTGTAGAATCATTTGAACTACTACAACTGATTTTTTTTAATTGTTATTACGTGTGGATTATAGCTTAATAATACAAAATATAAGGTGCATCTTAAAGTTAATATTTCTATTTTATTTAATGTATTATCGTAATTTTTTCAGAAATAATATTACTCGTTTAATCGATAGTTTGGAGACATTAAAGAAAAGTAATAATAAGGACTCTAAAGCAGCAGAGAAATCTAGGGAAGAATTCAAAAAGAAGGGGGAGCAGGTATTTTGGATGGGTAAAGATAATATTAAGGAAATCTTAAAAAAAACGAGCCTTGATAAACTTTCATATGTTGATATCAAATTTTTAAAAGACCAAAAGTCCAGTCGTCTAATGACTTTGGGGTGCAAAGACATGAGATATAAAACGGTAAATAAAGATAAGAGAAGCCTTTAAAAAGTTGTAATATTAAACAGTTACCCCAAATAGACAAATCAACTACAGATTTAGAGCTTTTCTCAGATATCAGTGACGTAATTACAGAATCACATATTTCTTTTGATTTATCGCAACCCGGTTCAAGAATCTCCAGTAAATCTAATGTTTAAACGGTTCTAATTAAACTGGAATGACATTAAAAGTAGCATTGACTCTTCAAAGTTTGTAAAATATGATACCCATTCTATTGCTACCACTTTCTTAGAAATCCATAGACTCGACGCTGTATTATATTGCGAGATTGCTATAAAAAAAACACTTTTTCCAGAGGAGACTACAAGGAATTATTGAAACTGACTCTAATGTACTTATGCCCTGAAAGAGATTTTCAAATTCAAGCTCCAGGGTGCGTGTCTCATGCATGTTTTATGTCCAAAGCTATTTATTATCTCAAGATTTAGATATTGAGTTTGCAACTTTCTTATGAATTGACAGATAATCAAAAGAACGAAGTGCAGTCTGCGCCTGAGTTTATCTCAATCTTTTATACCGTCTGGTTTTTAAAAACCTTTTTACCTTACCAAGATATAAAAACCTAATGGCAAATGACAAAATATAGAGGTTACGTAGAACAATATGTTCAGAATTCTGAAACAATTTTAAATGGAATTGATGCCACAATGGTTTCAATGGAATCACATTTATGGTACCTTGATGAAACTATAATTCCGCTGGCTCTTCTAGACCAAGATATTTCTGTTGCAGAGAGAGAAGATGTTGCAAAAATGCTCTTTTCGAAACCAGTTCCTGAATTTTTTCGGCATTCCGAGAAATTAAATTTGTTAAAAACTCTTAACTTTAACCTAGAAAAATCACCAAGTATTGCCCAACTAGTGAGAGAAAACTCTTGGTTCATATTTAGTTTGTTAAACCTTACTAAGCTAAATGATAAACTTTGGTTAAACAGCCCGGCACCACTATGGGAGTATATTGAACAGTTAAAAATTTTTTCCAAGTTTCTTTTTAACCTTGCAGTAGTTAACGACGTTTCTGAAAGATCTATTAAAGTTGTATCAGACTTTGTAAATAACGTTCACAATGAAGACGATCGACAGGAGTTACTGCTAGCTATTCACTAAAGGAGAGAAAACCTTAACAAGTCAAAGACTAAAGAAGATTTGCAATTAGCATATCAAGCAATTGCAAAATAGATAATATAGTTTTTAAATGATGGCTTTTATTTAATGATGTAATATTGATTTTTAAATATGTATTTTTTATTTAATTATACTTAAACATATCATTCTTTTCTTTTTTTTTGATTTTTTACAAAACCAAAAAAAACTTTTCAACAGTACCAATAAAATCTTTTAAAGTTGAAAAGCTTCCATATACTTTCTAATCTTGAGGCAATAAAACAATAGCAACAATACCACTTTTAACCATGTTGCAGTAAGTGCATTAAGTCTTTTTTATTATAAAAATAACTAAAATAAACAATTGTTATTAGGCTATTAAGGTTAGCGTAAGGGTTAGGTTACCTGGAAGGATAAAAGAAATTTTTCTTTAGACCTATATATACCTTATTTGACACTATTATTAAAAAAATCTAGGTTATTGATTTTTCCGCGTCTGGAAACAGTTTATTAGAAAAATTAAAAAATGTTTTTTATACGCGATTGAGTGATAAAATAGACTTTTAAAAAGGAAAATTTGGGTTTTTCACCAATTTCAGAAGATTATGTAGACTAATTTCTTAATTTTTTCAACATGCTCCATTTATGTGACTAATATTCAATCCAACATATAACATTTAAAAGAATAAAAAAAAATTTTCGATAAATTTCAATGTCCCCGCCAGGCGTTTAAAACACCCATCATTTTTGGCCCAAAATCGAACTGGCGGGGACTCTAAAATTTAATTTTTTTAAATTTATTTTTGCTCAAACTTATTTTCATACAAATGGTCAATTTATAAATCGATTCGCGATTTCGATTTCAAAAATTGATAAAATATGAAACACCCTAATATACATCTTATACATAACTGAATATTACTATATTTTAAAAAACACTTTTTTTACATAACTAAAACATATCTTTTACATATAATTTACATAACTAGTTCTTACTAAATTTAATTATGCAGGGCTTTTAAACAAGTAAATGTTAGTATATTTAACTGCATACGATTTTTACATTATTGGGTTTTATTACTCTTTATTATTCACATCTTTTACATTACTGTATATTTTTTTATTTTGTTTTGTTTAACTTTTACAAAAATATTTGTTATTGCAAATCATTATTATAACTCTACATAAACATCATCAAAATAACTGAATGTTATTAAGTTCAACTACACATACCTTTTACATATAATATATACAACTGGTTGTTATTATATTTAATTATGCCGGTCTTTTTAATAAGTGGGTGTGTTTTTTACATAACTGTATGTTATTAAAGTACATTAAGGTGGCACTTGGGTGAAAAAAAAGTAAACATTGAAAATTTCAAAGTAAATGTTTTTAAATAAACTGAGCAATGCAGAAAACGCCTATGTAATTTTTTTCATTTAAAATAATTCAGATGATACCTAACTTTCCATTTTAAAAAAGGCACTCTTAAACTCTAAACTCAACTTTCTTAGCAACGCCCATAGCAACCAATTTTGATTTTTTGAAAGCCTCTAAAAATATGTTTGGTTGGTTTGCTTTAAAGTCATTAAATTGTTTTACAGAAATAAAAACTTTATGCAAAAAGTCACCAATCAAATGCATGTGTTACATGGCATTTAAATTGTTTAAAAGTTGAAAAGCTGCAAGTGAAATAACATTTGTTTATGTTTAAATCATCGTTTATTTGATTTAGTTACATGTTTTTTTATCTTTTTTTTAGCTTTGTTATAGTTATCTTAATTGGTTTTTTATTTGTTATTATTTTCTTTTTTTGTTCAAGTTATTTAACTATATTGTTCATTATTAAAGAACAACCAAAAAAAATTAGGCTTAGTTACACTTTTTTGTTATTATTTTTTTTTTATTCTTTATAGTTGTAATAATAATTAATATTAAAAAAAGAGACGACCTATGTTACAAATAAAGTCTGGCCACTTAAAAGCATTTTCTAAACGGACATTCAAAGGTAACCAACACACACAAATAAAAACACAAGAAGAACCAGTTGAGACTCCTCCTTCTAACCTACCTGTTTCTTCAAATAAATCTGTCATATTTATCATCAGGTACAACATTACCTTTTATAATCACTAATGAAACCAGACCAATAGAGTTTGCATCATCTTCATTCACCAAAGAATGCAACCTTTCATTCAAGTAAAGAATATAAATGCAAAAGCAGTCGTGGTAGACCTGCTTGAGGTTTATGATTGTTTTGTTATTGCTAAGAGGGTTTAGAACCAGTTTAGAAAAAGTCTGTGGATGAAAAAAGTAATTGAAAAAGTGCTTTTTGATTACTCTTAAGCAAAAGATATTATAAGAATATAGAAGACATCAAATGTGCCCACGTACTCCTGATAGTTGTTGTAAATATCAGGCTGACAAAATAAATGGCATAGCAACATACAAACATAAGGGAAGAATTACGAATGGTTGTCCTTAAAGAAACAAAGCCTGTTTCTTTTAAGTTTAAGTAATGACAATTTATAAAAAATATCTTTATGGCAAAACTCAAAATACCTAATAAATAAATGAGTCACTAAATGGAATGATTTGGAACGGTTTTAAAAAGATATCTACGTTTGTAAAACCACTGTTGACCTAGGTGTAGCTTTTGCAGTTATTAATTTTAATGATAGTTCAACTGGAACTCTAAAGGTTTTAAAGGGCATAGATATTCCAGGATTTTATGCAAAAAAGTTCTTTGTTTCAAATAACAACCAAAGAGTAATGTCAATGGAAACCGAAAAAAGCATATTCAAAGAGTTTATAAAAGATTTTATAAATACTAATCAATCATAAGAAATGAAGTATGGTTATGGTTTATATTAGAGAGATTTTTTATTATCTGTTGTTTACGGTGATCAATCATCAAAATCTTTTTTTTTTTGAATATTTAAAAGAAGATTCGTGATATTTTAGTATATTATTACTTAAATAGCATTCATCTCAAAATTAAATTTTTTAAACGGTGCGTCATATATCTTTTGATTGATTTGATTGATTTACTCTTGAAATTTTATATGGTGGTTATTTTTTATAAGATACAGGTTTAGAACCAACATTTTTTGAAAAAATACTTTTCGGTCCAGAGTTACCCAAGCCCAAAGTTTTATTTTTAAGCCTTTTTATAAGCAAGGTATTTGAATTTTATTTATCTTAGATCTAGTTATGCAATCAGGCTAATTCTGCTCCCATACCTGTAAAATTGTACTATAAACATACTGTAAAAATTTTGTAATCATTCTACAAGTGGTTTTCTCTGAATTTGATGCACCGCAAAGTGACCATTTTGAGACCTTTGGACCCAAAAGAAGGTTTTCTGTAATTTTTTTTCCTTTTTTTTTTTTTATAAGAAGACATAGTTACCTGTATATAATTGTTGTACCAAAATATTAAATTTCATTAGTAAGAAATAAAGAGTTTAGATTTTTCTTCCAAGTACCACCTTAAAGACATCATTTACTTAACTGAATTTTATTATATTATTTTATAAACATCTTTTACAAAACAGAAAGTTTTTACTACTTATTATATACACTTTTTACATAATAAAAACTTTAACTGCGTATTATATCCTCGAGGTTCTAGTTTGGTTAGTACTGTCCCAAGTAATATTTGCACGGTTAATATGGCAGTGAATAAGTAAATAATACAGTTGCATTTAAGTGCCCATGTTTAAATAGCTTTTTGATTTGTATAATATTTCAACACTTTTTGAAACATTACTGCTTAACATTTCCATGTGCATTCTCCATGTAAGATCAATATTTATTCCATCAATATATGTAGTTTTTAATCTTTTTACTTAAATATTATCAATGAATATAAATGGCGTTTTGTATAGTATTAGTTTTTTAAATGGATTTACTTGATTTCATTTTACCCATTTTTCACATAATTTCATGTTTTTAAGTTTAATTTTAGACATCTTTTACAAAAATAGCAGGAGCGGATCCAGGGTGAAGCAAGTGAAGCAACTGCTACAGTCTACTAGGACTACATTTACTATTATTTTCCACACACACACACACACACACACACACACACACACACACACACACACACACACACACACACACACACATATACCCAGCCGGCACAAGACGTGTCCAATACGTATTCTACTTGTCTTATTTTCGTATTATACAAATAATACGCGTTGTATACGTTTTAAACACGTATACCTGTATACTAAATAGCATCTAAATAAACTGTTTGAGAAGTACTTTCAATACGAGGTACTTTCAATAAGAGGCTTTCAGTTTCCGCGTCGTTAAACCAAATCGAGCACGTTTTATGTAGGTTATTGATTTTATGTACTTGTAAAGAAATGGCGTATTATCGTAAATACAGAAGATTAAATGCTGAACTTAAGAAAATCGTTAAAGAGGAGGATAGTTTTAGTTCTAATGAAGATAACTTTTTGGTTACTGATACTTTATGTGTCAAAAATGTAGTTTCAGTTTGCACTAATGACGTGACTAGTAAAAATATCGATTTAGGTGTGCTCTCTGAGTCAGACAGCACGTCAAAATCCATATCGTTAGAGTCTGACCGAAGTTATGATGAATGTGATTTTAATACTGTTCCAGCAATGCATCCTACATTAGACGATGATAGTGGTCACAGTGATAATGGAGATAAAGATATCACTTATGGTCTAGTTAGCTTATCATGTAAACACAATTTATCAAGATCTTGCATGGACGATTTACTCAAACTTTTAAGGGAAAGTGGACATTGCTATTTGCCAAAAGATTCACGTACATTACTTAAAACTCCTAGAGAAATTGATTATAAACAAAAATGTGGCGGAGAATATATTTATTTTGGTATAGAATGTTCAGTATTAAAGCAGTTAGTTTTTCTTCCGAGTTTTTATTTAAACAACGATTCTATAAACCTATATATTAACATTGATGGACTTCCTTTATTCAAATCATCAAAAGTTCAGCTTTGGCCTATTTTGGGTAAATTTGATGGTTCAAATGTTTTTACTATTGCTTTATATTCTGGAACAAGCAAACCTAATTGTGTTACAGATTATCTTGATGATTTTATAAAGGAAATAAATATTTTGAAAATTGATGGTATTCATTTTAATGATAAAATTTATGCTGTAAAACTTAAAGCTTTTATATGTGATGCACCTGCACGATCCTTTCTTAAGTGTATAATTGGTCATACAGGTTATAATGCATGTGAGCGATGTCAAGTAAAAGGTTCTCGTGATAGTAACAGAACTGTTTATAATGATGATATTACTTATCCGCTTCGTATAAAGGAAGAGTTTAATCAATTTCTGTATATAAATAGCCATCAAGTGCAACTATCACCATTAGTTAAAATAGATGATTTTGACTGCATCAAAGATTTCATATTAGATTATATGCATTTAGTGTGCCTTGGAATTACAAAAAAAATATTAATCTTTCTAAAATCTGGTCCTAGGATATGCAAATTATCAAACTCACAGGTATTAGAAATATCTGCTAAACTTATTTCTTATAACGGTAAACTTCCTTCAGATTTTGCAAGGCAACCACGATCTTTAGAAGATTTATTAATTTGGAAGGCAACAGAATTTAGGGAGTTTTTACTTTATTTAGGTGCTATTGTTTTAAAGGGCATTGTTTCAGATGCAATATATGAACATTTTTTGACATTTAGCATTGCAATGCGTATTTTATTGTCTGAAAATGATGAATTTCGTAATTACTATCTTGATTATACTTACAATTTATTAGTATATTTTTGCAGAAAAGCCAAATTTTTATACGGAAATACGTTTTGTGTATACAATGTTCATTGTATTATACATGTTCATGATGATGTAAAAAATTTTGGGTGTTCTTTAAATAAGTTGTCTTCATTTCCTTTCGAAAATTATATGCAAACATTAAAGAAGTATATAAAAAACTCCAAAAGTCCTATTGTGCAAATAGCAAAACAGCTTTCTGAGTTGGAGAATTTACATTTTATGAAAAATACAAAAACCCTGGTCAATAAAGTTAGTATTCGTTTTCGTGACTCTTTATTTTTATTAGAAGACAGCACTTTCTGTTTTGTTAAAGAGATAGATGGAGAAAATTGTATATGTGATACCTTTAAGAATGATCAACTTGTATCCTTGTATAAAAGTCCTATTGATTCTAAGGAATTAAATGTTGGTATAATAGATATGAAAAAGATTCGTTTTTGTTAAAAAATGTTATGTAAGTCAAAACTTATCAGAAAAGCTGTTGTGTTACCTTATAAAAATGGTTTTATTTGTATGTCATTAGTTCATGAATTTATTTGATTTTATTTACAAGTGATCTTTGTATAAAATAAGACTAATATTTGTAAACATAATATTTTTGTTTATTTAATTGCAGATTTTTTAAAATATACAACGTTTAACATAAAAATTGATTATATTAATTACTCCTTTAGTTTTCTCAATTTTAATTTTTGTGTTAAAAATTTTTTTTGTCATAAAAAAGATTAAGGTGATATTGATCCTACAATGGGGCATAGCAGAAAACTGAAAAATTACTTTTCTCTAATTCAATGATCTACTAATTAGTCAAATATAAAAACAAAATCTTTGATAATTATTTTTATATTAGCCTTGGTTAAGTTAAATATGGCAAGCAAAACTGTTAAAAATAAGTTACTTTGGACAAGAGTTGTGTGGGAAGAAAAAGTTGGTTCACAATTTGAAGATGTAATTCCAGCCCATTGGGTAAATGAAAATAAGTGCGTGGTATTTTGGTCGTCAACTATGTCAGCCCAAAGAGCCATTTTGGAACAAATTAGCGTTGACAAAACATGGAGAAAGTTTAAATGGATTAAAACTAAAATTGTGGATGGTAAGTGGTTTGCTTGTATTATTTTAATCTATATTTGTAATATATCTGGTTATAGTATATCGGTAATGTTTTTTTTAGAAGATAAACAGCTATGTCTTGATTATAATTTTACTTCTGGAGCAGAGCAATGTAGCTCAGAGGAGGAAATTGGTTTGGAAAATGCTGCAGGTTATAAATTTTTATATTAATAGCTCAATTCTATTATGCTGTTTTTAATTTATATGTTTATAACTATAAAATATTTTTATGACATTTTATTAGGAATCATTACTAGTGTCGAACCCGAACTTCCTAAACCGCCAATAATCACTTTCAAGGAAAATAAAAGTATTATTTTTCTTTTAATTATGTATTTAATCATATCTTTATTATTAATGCAAGTTTTAATTCTATATAAAAAAGAAGTTGTTTTTTCAACAAATATTGAAAGTTTGTTTATAAAAAGCTTAATTCAAGATTTACCAATAGTTGTCAAAAGTAAAATCATGAAATATTTGTTCTGACATAATAATTTTTAATGTTCATATATTTATTTTATTATATATGCTTTTATTAGAATCTCACGTTGTAGATTTTCATACCAATCATACAGAGTCTAGAGTATCAGTAAAAACAAAAAGACATACAAGTCCCTTTGAATTTACAACAGGAACGTCAATTAAAAGATCTAGTATGAATGTTTGAAAATATATAATATTGAATGTAGAAATAGTTGTTAGATGTGCTAAGATTTCAAATTGCCTAATATTTTTCCTTCATAATATTATTTATAATTTAAATCAAATGTATATTTAAATCAGTTCAAAACAGAAACCCATCTAAATTATTATTTCTTTAGAAAATGAAGCAAAAGACTTGCCAATTGCTAAGGAAGGTGATTTTAGTTTTCTCTTTTGCAAAATATATTAAATTTATGTTTGTTTTTATTAAATTTTTTCTTTCTTAAATTCATTTCAAGTGTTATCTCTATATTAAAGGTAACTTTAAAATAATTTTTTTTTTTACATTTGAATTTTATGCAATGGAATAAACACTGGTATATATAGCTATAGCACAGCTATATCATCTGGTATATATAGCTATAGCACAGCTATACCATCAGTAAAAATTGCCACACTGTAATAGAATTTTAATAAATCACTTTAATTTTTATGTATACTTAATCAAGATACCCATCAGTAATATTGTTAAATATGTTACTTAATATTAGTTACAATACTCTTTAATATCTTTATCAAAGTTGTCAGTAAATTTATTGAGCGATTTATTAAAAGTTTTAAAATGTTATTATTTATAGAAATTATTAACTTTGTGGCTTCAAAAGACAACAAAGATGAATTTTCTATGTCTGAAGAAAGTAAGTTAAATGTTTTTATTAGTTATTGGGCCATTTTAGTTAAATAGCTAAATATTTTCTCATATCATTTAGAATATCGAAAGCAATCCCTAAAGTTGTTAATAGAAATTAGAGATGGGATTAACCGATTATTAAACACACCGAGTGTCAGTGGAGCTATCAATATAGTTAAAGTTAATGACATTTCAGAACTATATGCTGCAAATGATGAATTGAAAGATGCAGCAGTAAGGAGAAATGCTGTAAGTTAATATATTGGTTTGAAACCTAGGCATGAAGTGCAAAAAGAAAATATAATTAAAGTGAAGTAACCTACTAAATATCTAGTTAAGCTTATTCTTCTTGTTACTTAGTAATCTAGCTGTGTCAAAACAGGACCATTCAAGTTATGTGACACTTTATTTTTTAGGTCCCCCGCGCATTATGTTGAAGTTTTTAGTAATACTAGTTTTTGGTTAATTCTCTAACTTTATATACATTTTTTATTGTAACATTTGTTATATCTGTTTATAGATAGAAATGTTAAAATGTGTAGGGGGAAATGATTGTGGCGAAATGGTGCGCAATATTTTAGACAGGTATGTTATAATGTTGTATTTAAAATAAATAACTCAATTTATATATTTGAAAATTTCTGTTTCATAAATCTATTTAATAAAAGTTTATTTTAAAAAATGTGTTTAAGGTTATTTAGCATTTCTGTAATGTCGAAAATGAACATGAAAGGGTCATCTAGACAAGGGGAAGCAAAGATAGCATTTAAGAATTTAGAATTCTTTAGTTTGATTCAAGGTAAGAAAGTTAATTTATTATTTTTTTGCATAACAAAGAATAATATTTAATGTAATATGGTAAACTATTATTTATTTTTTTTCCAAATTAATAGCTGAAAATCAAATTATTTATGTTTTAGAGGTAGTCACCAGGCAATTCAATAACGTTTCAACAAAAGCACTTACAGCAGCTATAGGAAATAAGCTAAAAAATGCCCCTGGACAACTAAAACGCGACCAAGCATCAAGTTGAAAATGTTGTATTGTGATTGAATTAAATATTGATTTGATATATTAAGTTGTTTTTAATAAATCAAAACTTCTTTGCTCTTAAAATAACATATATATTTTTGTTTACAATAATTTCGCATTAAAAGCATCTAATAATTTGAAATTGAAATTATTATTTTAAATTAACAGATATAAGTATTTTAGATAAATGTAAAATTAGATAAATAGTAAAATTACATAAAAAGTAAAATTAGATAAACAATTATTTATCTAATTTTACTTTTTTAAAAAAATATAATATTTAAAGATTATGTTCTTTTTAAAAAGTAAAATGAATAAAAAAATACGACACAAAAAAAGATTTTTAAGTTATCTTGCAAAGGTATTATTCACGTCTTGATCGCAAATCTTAAATACGTGATTTTATATACGAGTTTAAAACATATATAAAAAACGCATCATAAGCGTATGTGAAATACGTCTTAAATTCATATTTAATAACACGTATTAAAAGTTTGCGTTTAAGACAAATTCAAGACAGTTTAAATACGTATTAAAGTATTTTAAAATACGTATATAAAACGTATTATATACGTATTTGTGCCGGCTGGGTATATATATATATATATATATATATATATATATATATATATATATATATATATATATATATATATATATATATATATATATATATACACCTTGTACAGAAAGTTTAAACGCAGTTGTTTTTTTGACCTATATAATACTTTTAAGAAATGATAACCCGATAAAATAATGAGATAGGCTATGTATTTTTATGTTTATTTATACTATGGCTATAAGCTATTAGTTTAGATAGAAAAGAAATTGTATGGATATTATAACGGAGGTGAAGAGTGATGAGAAAATTAACGTAGCAATTAACTCCTTTTAATTTTTTGAAATAAAATTTAAATGCCCTTTGATAAGAAAACGCGTAAAATTTCGTTTATTGAGAGACTTTTTATTGAAGTCTTTTTAATTTTTAACACTCAACAGCCTGTCAACAATAGTATATTATATTTGGATTCTTATTCTTATTTTATTTTGAATAAAAACCACAAATACGATTTGATTTAAAATATATCAGTTTTCAACTGATACAGCTTTGTCAAAATATCATATTTTAATGGGTAAAAAAGCTGTTTCGTCGAAAACAAAATGGCAAGTTATAGGAATGCATAAAATGAAAATAAGCAATAGATAAAGAATGCAGCGTTCGTACAACAATAAAAAATTATTTATCAACTGGTAGTGTCAATGATAAACCTCGTACTGGGCGTCCGAAAAAACTGACAGCGCGCGATGGAAACATGCTTTACAAGCTAAGCAGACGTAACCCAAAAACGTGAGTATCAACTTTAAGTGCAGAAATCAATAGTTCGCTAGTAGACAAAACAGTTAGTCGAATGACTATAAGTCAGTTATTACGCAAGAAAGAATTAAATTCGTTTTATTGCGTAAGAAAGCCTTTGTTGACGTTAACTGATCGCCAAAGACGAAAAAAATGGTGCAAAGAACGTTTAAATTATTCATTAGAACAATGGAAAATGATTATCCTTAGCAATGAATCAAATTTCGAAATTATTAACAGAAAAAACAAGAGATTTGTTCGTCGCAAAAATACAGAAAATTTTTTGAAGCAACATCTACTAAGCCGTATTCAAAAAGGTGGTGGTTTCGTCGGCATATGGCGATGTATATCAGGCTCAGGCGTTGGCTGTCATAAAACATACGAAGGAAGATTAAATCAGTATGAGTATCGTGACATTTTGGAAAACGCGCTTATCCCTAGTCGCGGTTTGTTCCAGGCTGATCAAAACTGGTTATTTCAACAAGACAATGCTCCATGCCATACAGCGCATTCAATCACTGATTATTTCCTTAAAAGTAATATTCAACTTATGCCTTGGCCAGCACGATCACCAGACTTAAACCCGATTAAAAATTTATGGAGCTGGATGGATTATCAACTAACAAAAAAGCAAATATCTAGTCATGAAATTCTCAAACAAGAACTGACCAAACTGAGGCTTGAAATACCAATCAAGATGATTGAAAACTTAATCGAATCAATGCCAAGGCGAAAATAAGCATATATTAAAAACAACGGGGGTCATTTTCCATATTAATATATTTCGATTAAAAGAAGATGTTGGTGCGTTTAAACTTTATTGCACTTTCTTCTAAGTAATCTTTTGATTACTTGAGTTTGTTCTTTAATTTCAGAAGAGATTTTGTGTTTTTCTTATTCAAAGTTGTGTTTTTTTCTTAATCAATAATTGGCTAAGAATATTAAAAAAAAAAACCTGGACCCTGCCTCGTGTTTACTTTTTGTATCGCTTTAAACATACCTAAACTTCTAAAAAACAAGTGCGTTTAAACTTTTTGTACAAGGTGTCAATATATATATATATATATATATATATATATATATATATATATATATATATATATATATATATATATATATATATTTTATATATATATATATATATATATATATATATATATATATATATATATATATATATATATATATATATATATATATATACACACATATATATACATACATATATATATATATATATAAATATATAAATATATATATATATATGTATATATATATATATATATATATATATATATATATATATATATATATATATATAAATATATATATTTATATATATATATATATATATATATATATATATATATATATATATATATATATATATATATATATATATATATATATATATATATATATATGTATACACACACACATATATATATATATATATATATATATATATATATATATATATATATATATATATATATATATATATATATATAGCCACTGCAATGCTATTTATATAATGCTATATATATAATGCTATATATATATTTATTTTTGTGTATGAATATAATTTTAATCTTATGTCCAAAACTCCTCAAGATGGCAATTGTTTTTTTTCTGCTCTCTCTATTGCTTTAATTGGAAAAAGTACACTAGCACCAACTCTTAGGGAACTTTGTGCAATTGAATTGTACAAGAACGCAAATTTTTTTGCTGTGCATCCTGTTTTTTGTCTTGGGCATTCAAGTGGTGTTTTTCAATCAGAAAGATCTGCTTTTTTGGTAGGTATGTCTAATATTGCATATACTGCATTTGAGGCTAAGAAGTCTAAAGTTGATGCTATTTTGGCTGAAGCATTAAATATTTCTCAATCTAGTGTTTGGTCATCTTTAGTTTGTGTGATCTCAAATATCTCAAAGTCAAAGTATATTCTTATTTGTATAATATAACATTTAAACTGATTTGAGTTTTATTGTTTTGTATTATGAATATTATTGTCTATATTTTTATTTTCTATTTTAGATTCCTTTAAAAATTTTTTATCCTACTACAGGAGATGCCTGTCTAGAATATCTATTTAGAAGTACATTGTACCTACAGTCTTTTAATAAACTTGATAAACCCAATCAAATAACTTACTTTATGCTGTACAAAGTTGACACAAAGAAAGAAAATCTAAGCAACCTTACACATATGAGGAAAATGCATTTTTTCAAACCTAATCACTATGTGCCTCTGGTATCTGTTAAAAGCACTCAGCCAGAACTTCGAAATCTTTTAGTTCGTAATCAAACAAGTTCAAATTCTGCAAAAAATATTGATGTAACTGGAGAAAAACGCACTTCAAATACCCAACTTGTTCAAACACCCCACTGTTCTGCTGTTTAAAAAAGAAATTTGACCATATCCTCATCGAATATTAATAATTTTTTTTCTGTGAACAATAAATCATTGTCTGTGTCTGATTCATCTTTGGAAGTAAATAATAAATTAAAAAAATCGATATTAGGTGTCATAGTTCCGAGACTACATGTAAATTATGAAAAGACAATAACAGAAGATGAATGTAACAAATTTGATATTGGGTTGTTTGTAGACAAAGTGGAAAAATTATCAAAGCATGAGAAGTATAATCTTCTATTGAACGTATGGATGCCACCTTCTGAATGTATATTTCCTAAATCTAATGGTCGTAAATGTAACCCTGTTTGGTTCAAAAAATTTTCATGGTTGTGTTATTTAAAATACTTTGATGGGTTGTTCTGTATCTCTTGTGTTCTATTTGGAAAAGCCTCTTTACCTACTCAATTATTTCAGAAATTTTTATATCGGCTTTGGTCAGTTAGAAATGTAAAAATATGATCACATAATAACACTTCTCCAATGCATAAAATCTCAATACAGATAATGCTTGGTTTTTAAGCAGTAATGAGTAATAAAGTTGTTCCAATTAATTTGCAACTCAATAAGTTTCAATCTGATATTATTTCTAGAAATTGACAAATTTTGTTTTCAATATCACGTGCAATTTTTTTTTCCATTTTAGCTGATGAAACTTCAGATGTTAGCCAAACAGAAAAAATGACTGTAATTGCTCGATATGTGGATGAATGCTGTAAAGTAAAGGAAGATTTTCTAAAATTTGTTTCTTGCAACTCTGGCTTGAGTGGAGTTCCTTTATCAACCAAGATCAAAAAAAGTATGTATAAACTTGGTTTGGAAATGTCTTATTGTCGTGGGCAAGGTTATGATGGGGCTGGTAACATGGCAGGGTATCTTCGTGGTGTAGCAGCATTAATTTTAAATAATTTTTCTAAAGCTCCATACATCCACTGCTTTTCCCATCAACTTAATCTATGTGTTGCCAAAGCATGTGCAATTCCTTCGAATCGAGATATGATGGATCATGTTCGAATTGCCTCTGATTTTTTTAATAATTCTTAAAAAAGGTTAGAAGATCTATCTACAAAAATTAGTGAGCTATGTCCAACATCATCTTTTCAAAAAACAATCAATGTTTGTAGAACCAGGATGTGAAGGAAGATGTGACATGGACTATATAACATAGACTACAAATCTAGAGGTGATGCTTCTGCATATGTGGCAATATGTTGTTCTTTTAAGTTTACTATCACCTTAATCATAGTTATGAAGTTATTAGGCTATATAAGACCACTGACTAAAACTTTGCAAAAAGTTGATCAAGACTTCTCAAAAGCTCGTAAAGATGTGGAAAATTTAAAGAATACTCTTATATGTCTTCGGACCTCTATGGATATTTCATACACAGAATAGTACAAAGAAGCTGTTAGCATAGCTGCAACTACTGGTGCAATGCCACCCAAACCAAGAACATGTGGTCAACAAATACAACGTGATAACCATGAAGTAGATGATATAGGTGAATATTATCGAGTAACTTGTTCAATTCCATTTCTTGATCACATTCTGATACAGCTAGATTCTTTATTTTCTTTAAACAATTTAGTATTGCTAGTTTCTACATTATACCATCAAATTTAATTTTTGACAAGGAGTGGAGGAAAAAAGTAAAAGAATTTGTTCATACATACCAAAACGATATACCGGAACCAAACTATCATTATGCTGAGTTAGATATGTGGGAAGATTATTGGAAAAATCACTCTGATAGAGCTTCTAATACAATTTCAGATTTGCTACAAAAATGTGATGACTATATATTTCCCAATATTTCCACTATACTTTCAATCCTTTGCACATTACCAGTCACAACATTTACATGCGAAAGATCATTATCAGCTCTAAAAAGAATTAAAACTTCCTTTCGAAATACTATGGGGGGTGGTCGTTTAAATGGTGTTGCCATTTTGCTCATTCATCGAGATATTGAAATTGACTTGAATATTGTTGTAGATAAATTTGCGACTGCATTTCCACGAAAAATGGAAATTAAAAATGAACTCAGATGAATAGATACATTTATTCCTTTAAAGTTATACTGATTACATATATATATATACATACTATCATGAATACTTTGACTATATTTGTTCTATTTATCTTTTAAGGTTTTGTTAAAATAGTTAAAAAGTTTTGAGTTTTTTTATTTTTTATGATTTTTCTTTTCTTAATATTTATTGAGTTCTACCTTTGCCATAATTTTATTTTAGTTGCCTACTGTTGAAATATGGTTTGAATTTAGTAAATTTTCATGATTTGAACTTTACTTTATTGATCATTAGCCAACAGTTTAGGATGTTAAATACAATTAAGGTTTTTATTTTTTATGAATTTTTTTTTCCTAATATTTATTGAGTTCTACCTTTGCCATTATTTTGTTTTAGTTACCTACTGTTGAAATATGGTTTGAATTTAGTAAATTTTCATGATTTGAACTTTACTTTATTGATCATTAGACAACAGTTTAGGATGTTGAATACAATTAAGGTAAGAATAAATTTTTTACGGTTAAAATATTGCAGTGCGTTTTTTTTCCTCAAACGCACCGGAACGCCGTTTACCTTTTTTAAAAAAAATTTAAAGTGTTACCTTTGTCGTCATTTTTTGTGATATGCTAATGATGAATTCCAGATGAGTTCCGATACCTTTTTTTAAGAAAAAAAGCACTGCTTTATTGTTTTTATCATTAATAATAACAATGACCTCGTAATAAACGTGTTTTTTATCACAGGAACTACTTTTCATCAGTTCTTCTTTTTTACAACTGCTCTGATGTTATTTTCTATACTATTAACTTTTATAGGTATCAAAAAAAAAATTTCATTGTTTATTCTTTTTAATGTAATTCATCAGTAGACTGGTCGATTGTCCAGTTTTTTATGAAAATGAGTTATGTATGAGACCTTTTTAGTTTTTTCAGTATCTACACAGAGGTAAAAAGATTGTTGTCCTACGACAATGTGAAACAAAGTTTTTTTTATATATATTTTTTACTTTCAAGTCCACTTCAAAAATGTTGCCTAATAAAATATTTTTTTAAATATATATTTTAATGATTTCTTTTATTTACGCTAAACTAAAGTTTATTTCGCGTCCTTGGTTTTAAATATTCTTTTAACGATTTCATTTATTTGATATATGGACTAATTATTTTACGATTTCCTCTCTCCTGAACAATTTTCTAAAACGTGACAACCGACCTTTGACTTCTGAGGTACAGAATTATAAGTTAGGTTTTTGGTGCCTCTGAAATTTTTGAACTGATTTTTTTTTTTTTTTTACGCTGTTACTACAGCCCAGTATTTAAAAATTTATCTACTGGGAGGCATTACAGAATTGCCTGTGGGCCTAATAAAACAACCCAAAAAATATTCATCAAATGAAAAAATTACAAATCTACTTATGTCAATTATTTTCTAGATCTGCAGGCAAGAACTATACACAAGTAGGCCTTGTCTACCTGTATCACTACCAGTTACATTTTTACACTATCGCTTTTTTAACGATTTAAGTAAAATCGATAAAACGTTTAAATATTAGTTGAAACATTTTTGAAGGTTTAAAAATTGAAAAGATTTTAAATTAAAAATTTGTAATAATTTTGTTTTGTAAAAAAAAGAAAATGTTTAAGTATAAACCACTAAAGCATCTTTCTATATTGAACATCCCAAGTAAGGACGAGGGAAAACCGTTAGTTATCAAAAAGGTTAAAAGAGGCAATGTATATTTATAAAGTTAAAAACGCTTGAATATCAAAATAAAAATAATGATTGTGTTGATTGTGCTTTGATGTTTTAATAATCATGAAAAATTTTAATTAAGTTATATAACTTCACAATAGGAATGTTTGGTCGCATACATTGGATCAACATTGGGTTTAATTCAAAAAAACAATCAACTTTTTGCTATGTATTTACATACATTGGATCAACGTTTATTTATATACATTGAGTCAACGTCGAAATATATACATTGAATCAACGTTGGATTTAAATCGTAAAAACAATCAACATTTTGCAATGTTTTTACATATATTGGAAAAACGTTGACTGATATACATTGAGTCAATGTCGAGATATATACATTAGATCAACGTTGGGTTTAGATAGTAAAAAAAAATCATTTATTTTTGATGTTTTTACATACATTGGAAAAACGTTGAATTATATAAATTGAATCAACGTCGAAATATATGCATTGGATCAAAATAGGGTTTAAATCGTCAAAACAATCAATTTTTTGCAATGTTTTTACAGACATTGAACCAATGTAGTTTTGTTAGATGTTTTGAGTTCCGTCGGTAATAACTTTATCATTAACTAAATAACATTGGATCAATGTTGGTTTTGCATTGGAAAAAAAAACCGACGTTCGCGATGGCTCTTTTTTCCATTGCAGAAATCAGGAATACAGTTATTGTTATTTTGACAACTTTAATTTTACAATGTAAGTGTGCTAACTGGGTGGTTAAATTAGGTTTTTATAATATAAACAGTTAAATAAAGTCCTTCAAGTAGGCAGGTCTGTTTTCGGTCCTTGACGATCTTTGCTTGTCAGGTTGCGGTTCAGTCAATTTGGCGGTGCTTCGGGTGGCAAATCAAGTTGTTTATGCTGATATACAAATGGTTGCTCATTGGTTTTATTCAAATATTTACAAGAACGTAGATATACTTTTTAACACTCATCTACCACGTTGTATGATCTAATTAATAATAGTTTTTTTTATAACTGTCACTTTTTTCCATGTCTCCATTTTTTTTTCTTATCTGACCGGTGTTGTTAGGTACGAGATTTAGAAGTTCAGGTTTGACCATTTCTGGACCTGGTAATCTAATTTAAAAGAACTAATGGTATAAGTAAGAAATGATAGACAGGTAGGGTTGTTCGCGTTCTTTTGTTCTTGAGAAGTTGGAACGAGGAGTTGTCCAGCATATAATCAAGACCCAGCTGAACATGCTGGGCAATTCTTTTGTTTTTTATATTACTGAGACCATTTGTTTAGGGTAATTAGGGCTTAATGGAGTGAAGTGGAACTCATATTCTTTTAAGAGATTAAGAAGTACTGCACTGTTGTTAATTTTTGTTAAATTTGATTCCATTACAGAGAGAGACGTTTTGTCAGGAATGACACTGTTCTTTATAAATAAGAAAATAGTCTATAACAATTACACAGATCTTTCCATTCAACTCAAATATGTCTGATCCTACTTTACTTCATGTAAAGTCAGGAATGTTGCGTTAAATGATTTTTTTCTTTTTGTTGTTATTACGCTTTTCAAGGCATTTTTGGCAATTTAGTATCAGTTTATCAATGTCGCTTGTAAGTCTTGGCCAGAAAACAGCGTCTCTAGCTCTAGCTTTTGTCTTTTCGGTTCCGAGGTGTGGTAAGTAAAGTCTTAGAATAAAGGTCTTGTAGCTGTTGGTATGACTTTTTTATTTTAGAATTATTCTCTCTGTTAGTTGTAAGTTGTTTTTGATGATCCAATATTTTTTTTTTCACAGCAAAGCATTTTTCGGTTATGAGGTCAACCATGAGTTATGTAGTTTATTACTTGAGAGATTTGCAGTCCTCTTTTTTATTATTCACATCTTTTACATAAAAGGATGATATTACTTTATATTACACACTTTTTTATTTAACTGGTTGTTATCACTTTTTGTTATATACTTTTTTTACACAACTTGATATTGTTTTATTTCATTGTAGAAATTCTTTATTTAACTGGATGGATATATATTTACCCGACGGGCATTTGTTTTTAAAAGTTACGATCTAAATGTGTTTTAAACGTCTTTTAAACGTCTTTTAAACGTTAATGTTTAAAAGACGTTTAAAAGACATTTAAAATACATTTAGATCGTAACTTTTAAAAACAAATGCCCGTCGGGTAAGTACACAATAACTGAATGCTATTAAATTCTATTAAACACATTTTTTATATATCAGGATGTTGTTTTAATTATTCCCATCTATTACGGGCTGTCAATCAATTATATCAACAAAGTAGTTGGGCGGAGGAGGTATGGAAATTTTTAACTACTTACAACAAAGGGGAGGGTGTGAAGTCAAGAAAGGTTGACATGAACAACGTTAATTTATATAATAAATTTAGTTAATTTAAATTAGATAAATCAGGCAGTGTTTGTAGTTTTGCGTTATACACTCGATCTTTAGTATTTTGATAAAACAAACTATTTTCCTATATTTTAAAAACCGTGTTGCGCTTTAAAAAGACTTTACACATACAAAACTAAATAAACACACACAATTTTTACTTGTAACAAAATATTTTTTTTCAAAGTTTTTGTTTGGTTATTATTTACTTGTAATAAAATACTTTTTTTTACTTCTAACAACATGTTTTACTTGTAACACTTTTTTTACTTGTAACAAAAATCACACATTTTTTACTTGTAACAAAATACTTTTTTTCAAAGTTTTGGTTGGTTTGCTGTGAAAACAATTACAGAGTTGTGTAAGTACACAGCCTTCATTATATTATGTAAGTATTTATACCATGGGTCGGTAACCTGTTGCTTGCAAGCCGAATTTGACTCATTCAATATTAAGAAACGGCCCAAATTTATAATAATAAAATAAAAATATTAGTAGCTCATCGTCTTGAAAGATTGCTGACCCTAGTTTATTCCAATTTTTAAATGCAATATTTTTTTCTACTTGACTCTATTAAAAATAATTTGCTTTCTTTGTGAAATTGAATTAGGTTAAAAGAAAATTGAGAAGGGTTGGCACGTTCACGAATTGTGACACTGCACTGTTCATAAATTATGATAAATATTTCATAAATTATGATAAATATTTATTATTTTCTAGGACTAGAGGTGTAAACGGGTACCCGGAAACCATCCTGTTAATAGAAAAAATAAATTTCATTTATTTACAAAAAATACAAAAAATTAAAAACCACCCATTTATTTAATATAGGTATTTTTTATATTATTTTTCAGGTTATATTTGTTTACAGATTCCCACCGTTTTGTTGAACACGTACCCGAAAAGCGTTTTCACGTTTTTTGACAGATTTATTTAGGACTTAAAATAATATCTTATTAATACAATTCATGTCTAGAACGTTCAGAACTATAAATATTGATAAACAGGCCTGGTCCTTTATGTTTGTCTTTGTTATTGTATTAAATAACAAGGTTATTAAACTTGAATTAAATCAAATTTTAAATATGATTTACTTCAATTGATTTTCTTTTTCACTTTCAGTTTTACAATGGACAAACAAAACTTTCGTTTTGTTTGTCCATTGTAAAACAAGTCGTTGCATCAAGCATATATTAAAACATTTCCCTACAAGCGCAAGCAAAACTTTCAAAGAGAGGTTACTGAAATTTGGAATAAATTGAAAAAGAAGGACGGTTGTCAAAAAAAAAATAGATTTGTAGTTAAATAGTTATTCCGCCTTAGCACACAAAAAAAGCTACATTATTGACCTTCTGGGCAGGCAACTCTATAACACTGTAAATGACCTTCTTGAAATGGCAGTCTCAAATGTAAAAATGTAAAAACTTTTACCATGTAAAAATGTTACAAGCTGTGAAACAAAAAACAAAAAATATTCAACAAGGACACATAGAAATTGATTTTAAACTTGGTTTACACTATACTTGGTTTACACTAAACTAATAAAAAATATGTAATATACAAAGCAAAAGATAAATTACGCAGTCAGATAGGCATCTGCAAAAGCAATTTCATTGACTTGTATAAACGAAAAGAATGCGGTGTTTTAAGTTCCGATCAGGAAAATAAAGTTAAAAAAAAGAAATTAAAAATTAATGAGCTTTAAAAAAATTCAACGGAAGAAATATGAACAAGAAACTCAAAATTTATTTTGAAAAGAGAAAAAAAAAATTTTAGCTGAAATTTGTGCTAAAAATTCTGACATTAGCAGTAAACTAAAAATTCAGCAAACAGCTGGTCAACCAACAATAAACAAATTAATATGTATTGCAGTGTTATAAAACTTGATGGATTGACAGAAAAATTAAAAATTCAAGGTTTTAATAAGTAAAAGTAATGTTACACTCGGTTCTTGCCAAACGAAGTATATCATTGGAAAGCAAACACCGATTAACAACTGTACCAGTCAAGTTAGTTCAAGCACAAAACTATTTACACTCAAAACACCTATATCGTTGATTTTGTACAGTTACTTTGAGCCACCTAGAGGAGTGGCTGCTCTGTTGAGACCTGAAGAAGTAGTCAAGATTACAAAGTCCATTGGATTAACAGAAGGTAACAAACAAGCTTCGCTTTTAATGCACGTCGAATATCGCGTTCCATTACCTTATCACAATTGGGCAGTAGCATCTAGACACAAACTCATACCTTCTATTTATGCTGGCATTGAAATCCAAAAATGCAGTTTAGATAAACTAAAAGCTGTAACATATTCAGGCATAACTTACATAGCCATCAGATCAGGCAAGCATTACTCATCATTAACTTATTAGCCACGGAATAAGTTTTGTTCTTACTTTGTCTGTGGATGGTGGATCTGATGAAAAATCAAGGTATCAAAAAATTATTGATGTTACAGTCCATTATTTTGTATAGGAAATTTTGATGCAATGTTAGTAGCAACAAATGCACCTGGTAAAAGTGCGTTTAAGTAAGAAGGCGAACGGCTCACCGAGAAATATCAAAACTAAATTTGCCACATAAACATTTTGGAAGCCACATTAACACACAAAGTAGAACGATTGGCGAAGAGTTGGAAAATTTAAACTTCAAATATGCTGGCGAAATATTGTCATAAGTATGGAGGCAAGTAATTATAAATGATTTTACAACATTTGCAATAAGTTTTGTGCCTAAATCTGACCTTGAATGCTAAAATTTATTAATCAAAGATCAAATTTGGCTCCAAAACCATGTAAGTACAAGTCAGTTATTTCTACAAATTATCAAATGCTGTGGTTTAACTTGTTGCCAACCGATTAAAAGCTTGCATTTTGAAATTATTGCTGATAGATTTATTCCCCAACCAATTGTTAAACTAATGAGGATTGTAAAGCACCAGATGTATCTGATATAAATTACATAGATTTCCATCATTTTTCTGAACTCAGTCTATAAAAATTGAAAATATACTACCTCGATTGGTAAAAGTAAACAAAGCTCTTCCATATCGTGTATATTGTTTAGCTATTCCATTGTTGTTGTTGAACAGGTTTGTAATTACTGTCACGTTTATGTTGCTTTGCAAACCATATTAAAAAGGCATGTTGAACAGCACAAACAATGTTTGTTTGGATCTAGTTGTATACTACATGCACCCCAAGTAAGTGGCTGTAAAAAGACAGGGAGAGCTTATTGTTGTTATTGCCCATGCAGAATTGCTATTTGTAGAATGGTTAGTTGCAGAAAATGTTGACTTTTCTGGTATTTAGGTTCCTCAAAAAATTATTCAATGAGAGTGTATGCCAAAAATAACAATTAAGGAACATTTAGCATACCCATTAAAAGATTTAGAGTCTACAATACAAGACTTAGATTTATTTATAAAAACACTTTAATAAATTAAAGACGCATTTTATGTTGTAGTTGCAAACTACTACTGTAGCTACTAATTAAATTTTTTTTTTTCTTTCTATTTAATTTTTTTATTTTTTTATAAAGGTCAGAGAAGGTGAAAAGAGTAACTAACTATTCACGTAATTTTATTAGACAGTCACTGAAACTTTGACAAGTTGTTGACTAAGGCGAAATGGGGAGGTAAAATGGCCGTAAAATTATGACGTAATTAAAAGATAGGCCTTTCATTATTAAAAATTATTACTTATTATTATACACATTGTTTACATAACTGAATATTATTATATTTCATTAAACACGTAATTCACATAACTGAGTGCTATAACCTTTCATTATACACATCTTTTAGATAATAAGATAACTTTTATAATTCATTTTAGATGACTTTTAATATACTGGTTAATATTATATACATTATATATATATACATCTTTTACATAACTGTATTTTAGTAAATTCGGTAATGCAGATCTCTTTAATAACAAGAGGTTATTATTTTTCATTATACTCATCTTTTACATAACTAGATGTTATTATATTTTATTATACACATCTTTGACATAACTGCCGGTTGTTAAATTTTATTAGACTTATATTTAAATTAATAAGATGTTGTTAAATGAACATATAAATGGATGTTTTTACATTTCATATATAAATGAATATTTTTACAATTCATTATAAACATTTTTCACATGACTGGGTGTTATCGAATTTTATTACACCTTTCTTTTACACAACAAAATATTAATGCAACTCATTATTCACGTCCTTTACATATCTGAATGTTATTAAACTTTATTACAAAGATCTTTAACATAACTGTATGTTATTACTTATCATAATACTCGTCTTTTACATAACGGTATGTTATTACCTTTCATAATACATATTTTTTACATAAATGTAAGTTATTTTGTTTTAAAATAGTCTTTTACATAACATATTTTGTTATTACTCAGCTTTATCACATTACTTTTTATTTTATCACACTTTCTTTTACGCTTCTTTGATTTATGCAATTCTTTTTACTCATCTTATACATAAGTAGATGTTGTTTCTAGCTGTTATATATATTTTCAGTTAGGTGTCAAAATTATTTTTAAAAGAAGTTTTAAGAAGTTTCAAAAGTGCTTTTGTTTAGAACTAGTTTTAAAAAGAAGCAGTTTTTTTACTAATTATAGATTCTTTTTATAGCATATGCTTAAATCTAAAAAAAAATGTAACAGGTTTGTTGTTTCTTTATTAGTTACCTGCTTGAACTTCTGATGCTCCAAATGACTAAAAAAAAAATTAACTGTACAAAAGTAATAAGTGTAAAAAAAAATTACAACAACTTTTAAATTAACATTATTAACTTTTAAAAATTATAAAACTCTTTAAAGGTTACATTGTTTTCCTACTCTTAGTTGACATTTTATTTAATTATGAAGATTTTTTCTATTGTAAACATATCTGTTTTATAGTGTTTGGAAAAATTTGTATACTCAGATACTCGCTGATATATCGTGCGCATATATTCGCATAACTATGTGGCTAACATTTTTTCAATTTCAAATCATTAGAAACCGTTAAATTGTTTTGACAGACTGAAAAAGTAAAGAATTTTAGTTCTTATTTTATTAAAACTTTTAATTAATGTATTTTTCAAACAAAAAAGTCATCAGTTTTAATACTAGAACTAAAAGATAATCAGTTTTAATACTAGAACAATACGCCGAGCTATCAATCAACTTCAAATGAACATCATAATCTCAACTGAAACATAAGTATTAGTCGACAATTTTGATGAATCCAAAAAAATGAAAAAAAGAAATCGATATGAAATTAGCAAGTTTCTTTTTCAGAACTGGAGTGTCTCATCGTCTCGTAAAATCTGTTGCTTTTAAGGATTTGATCAAAGCACTCAATTAATTGTATGCATCATTAATATTGTGCGTGAAAGCGCTCTCAGGTATGCGTCTTGATAATAAATACGCAGAATGCTCCCTAAATTGGAAAAAATTCTCAAATTATTGCAATGATGGTTGGACAAATATCGGTTGCGATCTACAGTACATTTTTATATCAAGGCACCAAATACAAAACTGTAATTTTATATTTCAGTTGAGACATAGTTCAAAACACTGCAGCTGTTGCTGGTGCCATCATTAAAGTAATTATGACTCTTGGCCTAAAAAAGTTTAAAAGCATAATTAATGAAAACGCTCCAGTATTGAAAGGAAAATTTCTACACATTTTGACGTATGGCTGTGCAGCACACAATATGAATCTTCTTGTTAAAAACATTTTGAAAACTGCTGAAATTTCAAAGACCATCAAAAAAGCTGAGAAGTTCATAAAGTTTGTAAAAAATTGTCACAAATTTTGCTTTAACAAATTTGTTAAAACAAAGTTTGACAAAAAGAGAGTTACAGCTAATATTCCTAGCTTACTCAAAATGCCTGTTTCTTCTAAATGGCTCAGTAAATTTAGTTCAATGAATGATTTTTATATGGCAAAGTATGTTTCGATTCAACTTTATATTTAGCTCTAATAATATCGTAAATCAAGGTTGATAGAAAGTAATATGGCAAACCTATAAAAAGTTTCATAAAAAAATAGAGACCATACAAAGCCCTTTACATCTAGAACAGCTTTGTACATTAAACTAAGGTATTTGTACATGGTTGAGTGTCTCCATACAAAGTTATTTAAAAATCTATATAAAAATAAATAAATTTAGATTGAAAATAGAGTCGAAACAAAATAAACCTCAATATATACTACATGCCTGCCATACATATAAATTTAATATAAATTTATCAAATAAAGGTTTGTAGTAAAAGGTCTGTAATAACCAAAACTTTTGTCTCAATATCAGATCATTTAATAAGAATCTCTTTACAAAGAGAACAAAATCTTTTTTTTAATTTAATTCAGTCAACCAGTCTCTAGAGATTTCTTCTGTTTCTTTAAATTGGTTTCTTTGTTTGTGTCTGATAGCAAGTTTAAATGCGCACTTTATCTGTTTTCATTTTTAGGAAATAACTATAATATTCTTAATTTTTGTGGAAGTTTTTTCATCTTTGGCTTTTTGGGTGCATTCCTATTTACTTTAGGGTAATGTTAGATACTTTCCGGAATTGTAAATACTGCTGAAGATATAGATAGTGATGTAATTAGCATTCTCGGTAGATATTGTTGAGTATAAGTTGTTTTATCAAAAATAGTTCTATGCATGTTGTAATCTTGGACTGATATAAAATTGTAATTGTAAAATTGCAAAGAAGCACATTTTTTATCACTAAAGTTCAACTTGTTAAATAGCTTTATGCAAGTCTTGCAAAAACCATTTGAAATATTTTCGCAAATAAAAAATTTGTTATAGCTAAAATTGATCAGTTTCGGATTATTGAATACATTAATTTTCCAGGTTGTTTATATCCCAGCTAACATAAAACGTTTGAGAGTGTTCTATTAACGTTGCCAACGTTCAAACATGTTTTGAGAACGTTATTTAAATGTTTTAAAAAATTGTGCATACACTATCAAAAAATAACGTTCAAAAAACGTTGTTATGGTCAATGCAAAAGTTACATGAACCAACTTTAATGAACTCCTATTAACAATTTTTGAACGTTCAATAGGAACATTCAAATAAAAAACATTAAGGGTTTACTTAACGTTCACTGCAAACATTTTTTTGATAGCTATATCAAAAAAATGTTTATATATTTTACGTACTGTTGGGTATTTCTTATAAACATAAATATATACATATAAATATATTTATGTTTATATATATGTATATATAAACTTATATAAATGAATATATATATATATATATATATATATATATATATATATATATATATATATATATATATATATATATATATATATATATATATATATACATATATATATATAGATATATATATATATATATATATATATATATATATATATATATATATATATATATATATATATATATATATATATATATATATATATATATATATATATATATATATATATATATATATATATATATATATATATATATATATATATATAGATACATATATATATATAGGGATATATATATGTATATATATACACATTTATATATAAATATATATATATATATATATACATATATATATATATATATATATATATTATATATATATATATATATATATATTAGTATATAATATAGTATATATATATATAAAT
>NC_061164.1:16961009-17006009 GCF_022113875.1 Hydra vulgaris
TTCTAAAAAAATTCAATCTGAAACTTCAATTAGTTTTATACTTCAAAATAAAGCTGTCATAGATAATAACAGTTATTTTGCAAGAATTGTACAACATTTGGCACTTGAATTACGTATGCAAGACATTTAATGCGCTTTACAATGCCTATTAAATATTACTTTATCAAAAATGTTACAATAATTTTAGAATCAAAATATAATTAAGCCATGTTTTTAATAATGTTATTATTATAACTAAGACAACCAAATATATGACTTATTTTTTCTTCAGCTTCAGTTGTTAAAGCGGCCCAAAGTTAAAACAGTTTTTTCAAAAGCATATTTTATTACTGCTGATTTGATATGCTGATGCAACCAAGCGCAAAGTTTATATTTTGTATATATATATATATTTATATATATATAT
This sequence comes from Hydra vulgaris, assembly GCF_022113875.1. Taxonomy (NCBI): domain Eukaryota; kingdom Metazoa; phylum Cnidaria; class Hydrozoa; order Anthoathecata; family Hydridae; genus Hydra; species Hydra vulgaris. The sequence continues at coordinate 16,961,416 of NC_061164.1, forward strand.
ACATATATATATATATATATATATATATATATATATATATATATAATATATATATATATATATATATATATATATATATATATATATATATATATATATATATATATATATATATATATATATATATATATATATATATATACATATATATATATATATATATATATATACATACATATATATGAGCCTATGAGAGTAAAAGTGGACAAAGTCCAATTTTTTTCAAATGACCCTTATGTATGTAAAACTGCTAAAAATTTGGTATATATTTTTAGAGCAAAAATGGACCAAGTCCATAACACATTTATTTCTTATTCAACAGAGGGCAGCACATTTTTACTCTAACAATAAATCACCAGGTATAGAGAGTAATAGTGGAACAAGTCCATTGATAGTGCATTAATGTAAGAAATCAAGATTCAAGACCACATAAACAACAAATTTTCTTAGAATTATTATTATTATATTATAACAAGAATAACATTTGTAACGGTAAGATGCTTTAAATGAATCTCTGATTATGGTTTTATATTAATATAGTGAAGTATACAGCACTTTCACGCTTTATAAAGTGACAAAACTGAAATAGTTTTGTGAGCGATAATATAAGATTTATTCAATTGCTCTCAGCAGGAATATAATTATTGATTTGTTAGACAATAGATATAATGGTCTGTCACTACCAAAGTTACAGCCTCTTTAGAAAGGTCAATATGTGGCTTTAATAACATCTAGCTAGTGGAGCACTTGCATGCATGTTGTGTACATGTACATTATTCTTTCTAATAATATTCTGAATGTATGTAATATTTATTGTAGAATAGTGTAAACATGCATTCACGAGCCGCACACATGGTGTCACTGGCATTGATAAAGTGCAAGAAGGTTCAAAGATCTCTAGCTATATATACAACAAATGCAGATCCTAACTTAGCAGTAGATATACAGACAGAACGTTCTACATTAGCAGTTGAATCTCCGATTGTAACAACTGATCTCCGATTGTAATAACTAAATCTCCTATTGTAACAACTGAATCTCCGATTGTAACCGATCAACGCCCTCGAAAACGAAAACGTTGTGTAACGAACTGGAAGAAAAATGTGATTAAGCGCTTACGAAATACAGGTAGGGAATATGTAAAGCATGGCGGAACGTTACAAAAAGCTTAGAAATTAAACGAACATTATTTAATAAATCACAGTTGCAAAAACAAATGTGCTGAAAAGTTGACTTTAGAGCAGACTAAAACTCTGTTTGAAAATTTCTGGAAATTGGGAGATTTTGATGCACAAAATTTGTTTCTTGCTGGCTGCGTGAAACAATCAACAGTAGAGCGTAGACAACCAAGAGTAAGAAAAAACAAAATTACGAAAAATGAAAAAAAACATGCAAAGGATTTTGCACGAGTATACTCTGCGTTTGCAGATAATAAGCCCGTTACTGTTTGCAAACCATACTTCTTGGCGATATTTGACATTAGCAGCGGTCGACTAAATCCTGCGTTAGTCTACATACGGGAGAATGGTGGTGTGTCAGGCAAAGATGGACGAGGAAAGTATGATCACAAGACACAACGCATTCGTGAAAAACACATCACTCGCATTAAAGATTTTATTCGTTTTCCACATACGAAAGTCATTATACTAGAAGCCACAGTGCATCTCGCCGCTTTCTACCTGCTCATTTGACGGTATCCACTATGTACGACATGTATAGAGAAAAATGCATACAGGATTCAGTCGAACTCCAGAAAGAGTGGAAATTTTGGGACATTTTTATTCATGAATTTAACTTGACGTTCCATCAGCCACTAAAAGATACGTGCAAGAAATGTGACATTTTTAAAACAGACATTGAAATAGAAAAAACTGAACACAAAAAATCTCAACTAAAAGCAGCGCATAAAATTCATTTGCGCAAAGCAGAGAAGGCGCGTCAATCCTTAAAACTAGAAAAGGAAAAATGAAGACAATAAACATGCATCTTTTTGTTTTGACCTGCAAAAGGTCATGACATTGCCTTGCCTTACAACCAATGAAGTTTATTATTGCCGGCAATTATTAGTGTATAATCTAGGCATTCATGACCTTAAAAATGGCATGAGGGAACAGCCTCACAAGGTGCAGGTGAGATCGGTTCATGCTTATTGGCATATTGTTAAAATCTGGCAAATGGGATATTACGTCTATTACAGCATTCAGCAACTCGTGCAGCGGCCAAAATCGAAATTTAAAAATTGCACTGTTATGGATGCATTTGACGCAGACGACAAGTATTGAACTGGGGAATCATAAGGTCTCTGGGCATTCTTATTTGCCTAACGATGCAGATTTTGGAATAATTGAGAGAGCAAAACCAAAATCCACAGAGATCTTCTTGTCAGAACAGTGGTACAAATTGATCGAGAACTGCTCTATGAAGAAGCGCTTCAGTGTTGCAAGATTAAGCACTGATATTTTCAAGAGTGTTGAGCCCTTATTGAAATTAATTACAAATCGGAAAGTGGATGAGAGTGATCAGAAAGTCAACTGGCTGGATATGCAATGGCTACAACTTAGAAAGAACGAGCCATACAAACTGTTCTTTAAATACTCTTTAGATGATGACGCATCATTCAGTTTCATTTCGCTAGCGAAACGCGGACGTCAAACGAATCTTAGTAAAGTGAGTTTGGCTCCACTGTACTGTGGAGCAACAAAACTGAGCAAAGAAAAATACTCAGATCTAATGAAACTGTTAAAGTATATTCCTCCCATCTATCATGACTTCTATCAAAAGTTGGAACACAGCGGTCACAACAAGGATGTACTAGAAGATGAACTGCTCGATGACAGCGGCAATGATGATCAGTAAATTTGTGTGGTTTTTATTGTACTGTTTTAATAATGTGGACAATTTTTGCCGATAATTAGTAAATAGTAATTGTGTTTTTTTACAACATAGTATGAATTTTTACTACTTGTCTTAATTTGAATTGCTTTTGTAAACGAATAATATGAAATTTGTTCATGATTTTACACTAAAATGATTTAGCGATTTGTTGATTATGTTTAGAGAAAAAGTGGACCAAGTCCATAACTATTATTATATTATTAAGATTTATTCAAAAATTTATTTGCGCATTTCACATAACTTGTTGTCTAAGAAAAAAGATTTAAAATGATACTCGACACCAATAATATTACATATGGCTGATTTATAATATATGCAAACACAAAGAACGCTTATTTCTAACAATATAGAAATATGGACTTTTACTCTTATAGGCTCATATATATATATATATATGAGCCTATAAGAGTATAAGGTCCACTTTTACTCTTATAGGCTCATATATATATATATATATATATATATATATATATATATATATATATATATATATATATATATATATATATATAATATATATATATATATATATATATATATATATATATATATATATATATATATGTATATATATATATATATATATATATATATATATATATATATATATATATATATATATATATATATATATATATATATATACATGCTTTCACTTAAAAAAAACTCTTTTAAAACTAGATTTTAATTAAAAAAAAAATTAATTTTTTTTTTAAAGTGTAAGTCTATTCGCACGCACGTGTGAATAGACTTATTATAGTCTATTCGCACGTTTAAAAAAAATATATTAAGTTAGATTTTTAATATAAAATGTTTCACAAACAAAAAAAAAGTATATAACTTAAGTCATATATTTTGAAAGCAACTTATCTTTTTAAATCAATTATAATAAAAATAAACTAAATTATTTAAACATAATTAAACTTTAATTCAAAAAACAAACAAAAACGTATTAATAGGTAAAATAAACATTAAGAAACACTTTTTTTTTTAATTGCAAGATTACCAGCCCAAGCCATAACCCTCGTCATTGTATTTATACTACACCGTACATATACCTAGATATGAAGTCATTATGTGAAGGGTGCACGGGAAAAACCAGTGATCAAATCAAGTTTTTTTCTTTTTGAGAAAACAAATAATAAAAAGTGAAAACTTATCTTGCTATGTTATTTGCGGTTCTATATGTTTTTACTTTCTTTTTCATCTTCGCTTCCAACAAGGCTGCAAGCAACAACTAAAAAGTGTTGGAAGTTAATGAAAGAGAAAAGATGAAGATTAAAAAGCAAGATAACGATCGACAGACGACTTAAAAGATTGCAAATTATATGAATAAGGAAAACAAGATGAAGGATGCGAATTCCAAAAAACTAATGTTTAAGGAAAAAAACTAGAGGAATAAGAGTTTTTCCAGCAATTAGAAACAGTCACAGAAAAAGGATGAGACTTAATTGAATGACGAGTAACACGAGAATCAATTTTAGTAGATAGCACAAGAGACTCTAGCTCTTTAGAGCAGTGCCCATTGAAGTATGTGTAGAAAAGAGAAAGAGAAGCAACATTACGCCTATGTGATAATGGTTGAAGGTTGGCTGCAAGAGCAGGTCCAACTATATTTACAATGCTTTTTTGCACCTTGTCTAAAAGAGAAAGGGCATCAGTACAAGACCCGCTTCAGATATCGCAACAGTATTCCATACAAAGTTGGATTTGAGATTTATAGAGATAGAAAATAGAATCCAGAGTAAGAAAGTGTCGAGCTCGATAAAGAGATGCAACTTTAGCAGGTGTTAACTTTGCGGACTTTATATATGGTTTCCAAGAAATCTCTGAAGTAAAAGTAAATTCTAGAAGATGAAGGGTAGATGACTCGTCAAGTACATTACCCTTCATAAATATAAGAAAGTCTAAATTATAACGATAACGATTGGCTAAAAAAAGTTTAGTTTTAACTGAATTAAAGTTTACCAGTCACTGTGAGCCCCATGCTGTAGCAGAAGTGAGAGCTTTTTTAAGCTCAAATGTTCCCTCCAAGCAGTTAGAGAGTGTTGGCTTCTTATCATGACAATAATAAATAGTAGTATCATCAGCGAACAATGCCACCTTAGATGTGAGAATATCTGTAAGATCATTTATGAAAATTAAAAAGAGTTTAGGGCCAAAGATTGAACTTTGAGGAACCCCTGAGGTTACAGAATAAGAAGAAGAGTGTTTTCCATCAAGGATAACTTTTATGCTACAATTCAAAAGGAAGGATTTAATAGTCTTATAGATGTTTCCAGATAAACCGTAAGAAGAAAGCTTACGATGAAGTCCAGCATACCAAACTTTATTAAACGCTTTAGAAATGTAAAGAGCAATAACCTTAATCTCTCCACCTTTATTTGCTGCACGATAAAACCTATAGATTATTACTGTTAGCAAATCAGCCGTAGAACGAGAAGATCGAAAACCTTATTGATGATCAGATAGTAAGTTATTAGATTAAAGAACGGAGATTGCTTGTTAATTAAAGATTCGAAAACCTTGCTTATGATAGTATTGAGCAGACTTCGGCAAGACTATAACAGAAGAGTCTAAACAGGAGTTCACTTTAGATACAGAAGCTAAAGTGATGCAAATATTAAGCAATGGATCAACCTGTTTGACTGCTATATTAGGTAGAACACAACTAGTGAAATCAAGAGATGATATTGATGAAAAGTTCTTAGCAAATAATTCAGCTTTGTCTTTAGGTGAGGTGACAAAGTCCGAACCATACAGAAGAAGTGCATTTATATACTTGCCTTTATTATTGATACCATTAAAAATAAATATCTTAGATTTGTAAAATAGTATAATTTATTACATGATAAATTAACGTGGAAATACTGATAAAACATCGGAGATAAATTAGCATCATAAAACTACATGTCCATGCAATATAAAATTGGATCAAGTAAAAATGTTAAAAGTAGAACCCAAAAAATTTGAAGGAAAAGTTCGAGAGACAAGTAAAACTCTTTTTCTTGACGACTCTTGATGAATTGTTCTACAGGGACGCTTTGGCTTTTAAGAATAATTTTAAGCTTGTCACATGTGGGGCATGTATCTATTTAAGGGTAACCAAAACTAATGTTAAACTTTTTTACAAATACTTTCTTGGTAAAAAAAGAAAGTAGAAAATTAGATTATATCCAATAATATTCTTAAATAGTCACACATTATTAAAGTACCTATAACTTTCTTGACAAATTTTATTCTGTGGGAAGCACTACTTGTACATATCGTACATTTCTAATAAGTTAAGATCCTTTGGCAAATACAGCTTTTTAGTGTCATGTGAAGCATAATGACTTTTTCTTTATTTAAAACACTTGATATAATCAATAATACTATTTACAATATGGTCTGAAAAGGCTAGAGGTTGATTTGTATGTTTATCTTATAAAAAATAATCAAATATACAAACTTAATAATGTTTTATTAACTAAACTTAGCTAAACTATAAACTTTTAAGCTCATATAAAATCTTTTTTTGCTATTGTTGTTTTTGAGAGAGAAACTTAGTTGAAAAACATTTGTTCATAATTTATTTTATTTGAATTACTAATTATTAAACAAATAAGTGTTCATTTTTGTTTGCATACTAGTCTTAGCAAGAGATCCTCTTATTTTTTCTATTCTTGATTTTCCAATTTTAAAAATTGATAAAACAACATTAATGCAAACTGGAACTCTGACAGTATTATTATATCGTGTTATTTTGATGTTATAATAGAACGAGTGGTCATAAAGAATTTTTTTTTTCTTTTTTTTGTCAAGGTCTTCTTTGTTTACACCTAAACCACAATGAAGCAAGAATGCTGTTTTGTTGATCTTTATTTTCCATTTTATAAAAGTGCGAAAGTAAAAACTTTCTCTCATCAAGTGTCGTATTCTGAAAACACATATAACGCTTGCAATTAAATAGAAAGCCAATTGTATTCAAAAATAATTGTCATTTCTGTCTCGTTCTGATCTTCGACCAAGTTTTTTTCTTTTTTTTTTTGAATTTCTGTAGTATCTAGATTTCGACCTTTATCGGCCATTTTAACAATAATAAAATGCTTGTTTTTTTGTAAAACGAAATTTGATTGGGTGTTACGCAAATAGTTGTATAAAGCGCGTGGACATCTCCGATTTACCCCTTGAACAATTTGGACATATCTGGTTTACACCTTGTGAGCCTTTTTTTTAAATGAAAATTTGAATATGATTTAAATTTTTTTTTGCTAATAATCATCTTTTAAAAGATTCACTAACTTACCTTTAACATAGTAGGGGTAATAACTCGAAAATTGTTAATATGTGACATCACTGGTTTTCTCCTTAAACCCTTCATGTATATACACTACGGTGGGCATATCCTTCAAAAGTCAGACAGCGTAAGTACTGCGTTAGTACTCCACTGCGCTTATTTTATTTTAAAGTTAAAAGCCAATAATAATAAATTCCCTTAAAATTCGATAATCTTTACCTTTTTTTTAATTAAACGTACAAATGGACTATAATTAAATGTAGTCTATTCGCACGTGAAAAACGTGCGAATAGACACTCCGTGTTAATAGATGAACGTTTAATGTATCGTTTAAAAGCCAAGATATCCGCACTATTCATTGTTGCAAATAACAATAGCAAAACAATAGAGAACAGATGTCAACTATTTTTAACTTTAGAATATTTTTACTTGATTTTGCGTTAACATAACGATAGTCTCGCCTAGGCTAAGAATTATTTAAACATTCCATAACACCTAAAAACCCTAAAAAGTTTTTAAGTAAATAAAACCTTTTCATTATAAGATCTATAAACTTAAGCGAAATTATTACATGGAAAAAAAAATTACAAAAAAATATCAAAACAAAATTGTTAGTGAGACAAAATTTCTGACAAAAATGAGAAATTTAAATACTTAAAATAATAGTGAAAACTAAGTGTATGGAATAGAGACCACAAGCAATCTATAGTTTGATTTATATATGATCTACAGTTTTACCTGCAACATTTAGAAAATTCGTTTCACTTTGAAGTATTTATTCTTGCAAACTAAATATCACTTTTTTACAAAAATAAGAATTTTAACATCTAAATTTATTTATAATAAGTTCTTATTAAAAAGCACTCAGGTATCAAATTTGACATTTTAAAACAGATGCTATTAAATAGAAAATCAGAAATAGAAAAGTGACGCTAAAAATTAAAGCTCGCAAAGGTTTTTGCTTACTCGCGGCGCCTCAGATCTATAACAATGGGTTAAACCATGGCCTAATTAAATTACACGGCCTGATTTGTTGCATTTTCCGTAAAAAATAAAGATGCCAGTTTTTTTACGGCTCAAGTATAAAAATTTAATTGTCGCTATGGTTATGAGTCTTGTTTGCACTATAATTGGTTTATTTATACTTTATTAAAATGGTTTAATAATAGTTAGAATTTACTTGAGTATATACATTATTTTGCGCTGGATTTTTTGTTAACTGATTGCCTGCTTCAGTTTATTCCAATTACACAGAATACTGAAATAGGCTTTCAGATAGTTATATTAACACATACCAACATGCTACTAAAAATAACCTTACATGTTATTTTTAGTAGCATGTTGTATGTGTAGTTTTGTAACCTAAAACTACCCACAACTCTCCATTGGAAATACTTTTAAAGGTTTTTACTTTTATATTTAATATAATTGAAGTTATTAAATATAAAAAATTGATTTTTCTTCGAAATATTTACAATGCAAAAAAATGTTTTGAAATGTAAATACTCTACTATTCTGCATGTTTCATACATACAGCAATTAAAATGCAACAAAACAGGCCAAGAAATATCAGGCATACAAACTGTTTTGGAGTCAATATCTGTAAATTAAAACATAAATTTGTTATGTAAGTTTACATAACAAATTTATGTTTGAACAAAGAAATTGATGAGCGTATTACCTCAATGCACCAATCTGAATTTAAGATAAAGGCTGTTGTGACAGATAATCATTCTACCAATGTTAATGAATATTTATAGTTTCATAAATAGTTTCATATTGGTGATGAAAACTATTAATTTATCATTCAGTTTAAAAAAGGAGTGTATAAAACATACTTTTTATTTGATATACTTCGTTTTATAAAAATGTAAGAAAAAACTTATTAAACGCAATAAAAAAAAAATGTTCATTTCCATTTTATTTTTCCAGAGAATATGTAAAGTTACTGCTAGTTACAGGTTATTACAGTTAGTTACAGTTACATATTATACTATTATTGATAATATTTGACGAAACAACTGCAGCTGTAAATTAGAGTTATTTTCCTGAAAGAAATAATGCAACACACTTTTTATCATTATTTTATAAGTTAGTTATCATACTTAATTCAAAGCAGAAACTTAATTTATCCAATCAAACTCAGCAAAGGTGATAACAAACCCACACTTTACACAGAAATTGCAAATAGTACTGAAATTTTATCAAAATAAAATTTGATAAATACTTTACATTAACCAAAAAAACTTCTTGTGCTCTTATGAATGATTTTTTTGAGGAAGGCTTTGCAGTTGTTCTTAGTTCTAATTTACAAAGTAATCTTTCGGAGCTAGGTTTTAGTAAGTATAATTAAAAACATGCATTAGTAAAAAAGTAAGTATAATTAGAAACATGCATTAGTAAAAATATTTTCGCGAATTTTCTCAAAAAATCTTTTATCAGAATTTTAATAATCATTAAAAAACATTATGCAAGATTTAGCTAAGTTGTCTACATAATTACTAGTGTCAGCATTTTAAAAATAGCACAGATTTATATACTAAAGCAAGGAATAATGGTAAAAATTAACAAAAAGATTTTGATGTTAAATTTATGATTAATAAATGTTGCTTTATATAAAGAAGAACCTAAATATCCTATTCAACTTATCTAACTTTATTTGTCTTCTGTTTATTGTTTTAAGTTATTTCTCTTATTCAAATAAAAAATTGCAGTCATTCTTTTTCAATTGAAAATTTGCAAAACAAATTTTATAAATTTGTTTTAGTAATGACAATATTACTAATGAAAAGCACCAAAAGTGAGGAATCAAACATAGATCTCGTATTGTTAATAATATTTTTATAACAGTTTGCAAAAAGAAGTTACATATTCATTGAGTAAAGATCAAGTAAAAAAATTACAAAAAAGGTAAAGACAAAATAAATATTCCTAGTAAAAAGGTATTTCTTCTTTTAATTTCAATTATAAAAAATACAAAACTATAAACCTTTGAATTTTTTTTCAATAAAGAGTTTTAGGCAATCTTAGCAACATGTAAGGTTATTTTTAGTAGCATGTTGGTATGTGTTGATATAGCGGCGCTACTCGACTTTCTCTCCCCCCCCCCCCCTGTTTTTATGATTGATTTTTTTTTTTTTTTTTTTTTTTTTTTTTATAATTTAGCCGTACAAATATTTACAAGTTCCGTAATTTAAAATATTTAAAAATGGCAAGGACGAGAAGAAGACGGGGTTGTCTTATCACCAAGTCCCTTGTTTGTCTAGACATTTATTTAAATACATGGTAACTAAAATGAAAATTAAAAAATTAAGAAAAAAGCAAAAAATTACAAAGAAGTTTATATAAAATGCCAAATAGTTTAATAGTTCAAAGTTTTGAAAGATATTTTTTCGATTTTATTTTTTGAAAGAAAAATTTAAAAATTCATTCAGAAAAACAAAAATATCAAAAAACAAAAAAACATGAAAAAAGTAAACGTAAAATTTAATTTACAATCTGTTCATATTAATTCCTCAAAAACAAATTACAAAATATTAATATAAAAAATTAAAACTCAAAAAAGATTACTTTTTTTATTTTTCCTCTCTCTTATTTTGATAGAGTAAATTATACTTATTCTAAATCATATAAAAACATAGGTCTGAAAACTTGAGGAAAGTACTCTAATTTGATGTTGAAGTATAAAAATCCACATTAAAAACGCTAATGTTCCACCATCTTTGTTATACTCGGTTATGATAAGATTTTTTTTCAATAATAACTTTAAACCTGGTTTCTATCGACGTTTCAATATAAAACGCTTTTCTTATTGATTTCCTACCCCAACCAAACCCTGACTCAAATCATGTACATTTAATTGCGCCAATTCCTATTTGTCAGTCGATAAATGTACATTTATTTACGCCAATCCCTATTTGTCAGTTGATGTATGTACATTTAATCGCGCCAATTCCTATTTGTCAGTCGATGCATGTACATTTAGTTGCGCCAATTCGTATTTGTCAGTCGATGTATGTACATCATAAAATATAAAAACAACAATAAAAACCGGGTTGTTAACTAAAAAATTAATTATCTAAATTTTGAAAACAGTGTTAAAATGTTTTTAAAAAGATGGTGGAATATTAGCGTTTTTTAATGTGTATTATTCTACTTTAACATCAAATTAGAGTACATTTCTCAATTTTTCAGACCTATGTTTTTATATGATTTAGTATAAGTATATCAAAATCAATCATAAAAACAGGGGGGGGGGGGGGGAGAAAGTCGAGTTGCGCCGATATAGCTATCTGAAAGCCTATTTCAGTATTCTGTGTTATTAGAATAAACTGAAACAACAAAAAATCCAGCACAAATTAGTGTAAGTACTCAAATAAAATCTAACTATTATTAAACCATTTTAATAAAATAAGAATAAACCAATTATAGTGCAAACAAGTCTCAAACAAGTTTTTATACTTGTGCCGTAAAGAAACTGGCTTCTTAACTTTTTACGGAAAATGCAACAAATCAGGCCGCGTAATTTAAGTAGGCCATGGGTTAAACGTCCATTAATTAATACGTCGTTGGTAATACTAAGTTAGCTCTCTGACCGTAAATGTTTTTGTGCATGAAGGTTGCAAAATATACTTATAATGCTACATTAGTTCGGTTAACAGTCAGTTTTAAACATTTCTGTCAATTTTTTTACTAATAAAAGTTTTGTATTTTAAGCAAACTTTAAATTTTTATAATGGACGAAATTTAATGAATTAAAAAAATGAAAGATAACTGTTCTATGTCACTAAATCTGATGTTATAGATATTATGTCACTAAATCTTTCATGTAAGCTTGAAATAAAAAGGTTAGCCTAGAAAACATAACTTATATACAACTTAATAAACAAAGGAAGAAAGTATTTCGATAAAAATTTTGCGTTCAACAAAAAAGTAAAAAAGAATCTAGTCAATCTGATTTGAAATACCTTAACCAAACAGCCACTAGTACTCGTCGAAATTTTATATGAAATACATTTTTTCATAAAATACAATTAATTTGAATATATCGCAAAGTCAGTATTTATAATAAGTTATGATAAAAACTAAATTTAATTTTCTAACAAATTAAATTATTTTGTTCTATCTCCCTTTTTTTACAAACCGACAAGATAAAGTTCAAAGTTTTTAATTGACCTGCAGACTAAATAAAATAAAAAATGCAAACAAAATCAATTTGCATTACTTTCCTATACAGGCTGCCACAGTTTTAAAGAAAATGTTTTAAAGTATTTAAAGTGCAGGTGTCTGAATTTATGCAACCTGATTTTGAGATTTATTATACACTTTTTTATTATATACTTAACTTTTTTGTTCTATCTCCATTTTTTGTTAAAAAACATAATACAAGCAAGTATTTTTAAAATATATTATGGCAAGATGATTATATATTTTAAAAATTAAAGTATTGTAAGATACATATCTGTTTTATTAGGTAAAAAAAAATTATCTTACACTAGTGAACAAATTACATAAACACGCTATTTTGTCAATTTAATTCAACAGAAAATTCAGAAAACTCAATTCAACAGAACAGCACACATTGCACATACAAAAAACGTATAATGTACTTTATGTTTATGTTCTGAACTTCTTAGACTTTTTTGGAAATATAATATTTTTATTTGGTCAGCGTGTTGCGTTCTGAATTACATTCAGAAGTACTTAAGTGTGCCTTTTCAAAAAAAAACGCAGATCAAACAATTATGTAAACTAAAATTAAAATTTCTTTTTATTAGCATCGGTCAAAAATATTTAGTTTTATGGTTATTTATTTGTAGATATTTTATTTTGTAGTTGTCAAATGCGTGCGCCATTTTTTATTTAACGTTGAAATAACATTGAAACCTAAATAATTATAGCTAACGGTTCCATAAAGAATTATTAGATTGTAAGTTAATAATTTAATCATTATCACATTAATAGATTATTTCTGAGATTTTTTTAACATTTTGATTTAAATCTAATTTCAGTATATCTGAAATAGTAAATTAAAAAGAACATGAGTCTTAAACTTATTTATTTTTTTATATAGATAATAATATCAAAAACTGTATTAATAGTTTATGATACAACTATAAATACAGCCTAAATGAACTAAAAATTAAAATTTTGTGCACAAAATTTGTAAAAGGCTTAATTAAACAATATTACAAAAAAAATAATAACTTTTTCTCCGCAATATTGTTTGATTCATTTTTTTCAAAGGATTTTCTATAGGAGAATATGCGTTATATATACAATCTACATTTTCATTGTATATACAATATCAGTATATATTGTATACAAGAAGACAAAAAGTTATATAATTTAAAAAAGTGTTACATAAATTTTATTCTTAAGTTTTATTCAAGACAATAATATTTTTATTGTATATTTTATGACAATAAAAAATATATAACTTATTAATAAGAAAAAGCATTCCAAAAGAATAACATCTCTAACTGGCAATGTTTTGTAAGAGGTAGAGGTCACTGACACCATTACGAAAAGTACGAAGGCATTTTTGAATAAAGGATTACTGATAGTTAGTAGTGATTGCGGTATTTAGAGTGATGTGAATGTGTTGTGAATTGTTGGGTTTACTGCTATTAGTGCAAGGTAATTTTATAGTTATTGGATGGTTTGTGTCTGCAAGGTCTTTTAACGTATATTAATACAGGTCTTCTCGAGCAATTCTTAAATGTCAAAACAAACATTGAGACTGCTTGAGTTGGTTGCATCAACTTGGATGATGTGTAAGGAATTTTTGTGGAAATGTTGTATCTCTTTTTTGCTGCAAGACTGCAAGGTGTAAGAATTGGGGCATTATATATTATGTGGCTAATAGGGTAAGACCTTTTTTATTTTTTATTAAAATTTTATTCAGTTGCCACAAAAAGTCCTTACGGTCTTATCACAGAGCACCGTGGGTGAGCATTTGATTGAAAGTTCTTCCTAACCGATGTCGCAAAACTTGCCCAAAGCTGGGGTTTGAGCCACGGATCCTTTGTTTCTGAGGCAAGTGCGCTCCCACTTCACCAAGGATGTTCCAAATCTGTTGACTTGCAGAAGGTTGGATTGATTGTGTCCGATTTGCTTAAGGGGCTTGAGTAGAAATGCCATCAATTTTATAGGGTTGTGCACCTTTATCCATTGTTCATCACAATCAAGATTTTCATTTAGCAGGATTCTAAGGTATTTATAGCTGTATACAATTTTGAGTTCTGTTTTATTGAGTATGGGAGGTTGTAGAGCAGGAGTGTTGGAGCTCTGGGCATTGATTCTAACGACTTTACATTTGGAGCTGTTAAGTATCCATTCCATTGGCCACAGACCAATGTGCGACGCCATCAGCAATAAATTAAGGTAAATTGGAAGAAATTTTGTTGTAGATAATGTAGGTCAAGATGTCGTCAGCATATTTTTCGAGAATGGTATCAGGTGGGAGGTAGGTATTTATATCGGATATAAAGAGAATGAACAAGATTGGGTTGAGAACACTATCCTGAAGTACTTAAGCTTGTTTATATTTCCAGTCAGTGGTGTGATTACTTATTTTTACACTTTGGTGACGATTAGATAAGTAAGCTACAATCCAAGATGTGAGCCAGTTAGGTTGAATATTTACCAACTTTAGTTGCGACTTGTCATGATCAACAAGAACAAATGCTTGGGCAAAATTGAAGAGTATTGCGAATATTGATTTATTATTATATTTAGCATGACTCCAATCGTCTATCACTTGAATAATAGCATCCATTTTACAAGGAACCCGAACTGTTTGTTTGAGATCCAGATGTGGTTTGTGTGATGAACAATGAAGTTGGTGACAATGCGTTCAAAAACTTTACATAACAAGGACGTATTAGCAATTGATTAGAGTTACGCGAGATTAAATAACGATGTAGTTTATAAAGTTTTGCTTTAGTTATTTAGTATGTAGCCTAAAACCCGCTTTCATATATCTATCTCTATATATCTCTCTCTTTCTCTCTCTCTCTCTCTCTCTCTCTCTCTCTCTCTTTATATATATATATATATATATATATATATATATATATATATATATATATATATATATATATATATATATATATATATATATATATATATATATATATATATATATATATACATATATACATATATATATATATATATATATATATATATATATATATATATATATATATATATATATATATATATATATATATATATATATATATGTATATATACATACATATATATATATATATATATATATATATATATATATATATATATATATATATATATATATATATACATATATATATATATATATATATATATATATATATATATATATATATATATATATAATCATATATATATATATATATATATATATACATATATATATATAAATATATATATATATATATATATATATATATATATATATATATATATATATATATATATATATATGTATGTATATATATACATATATATATATATATATATATATATATATATATATATATATATATATATATATATATATATATATATATATATATATATATATATATATATATATATATATATATATATATATATATATATATATACATATATATATATATATATGTATATATATATATTTATATATACATACATATATATACATATTTATAAATGTTTATTTATATGAAAACGATATGTATATAAACATTTATATAAAAGTTGTTTAAAATTTGGATCTAATTGCCAAAGAGAATTAGGATTACATAAACAAACCTAATAAAAACTTTTGTTGGTTAATGTGGAGCCCATTTGCATACAGTTATATTGTTATAAGTTGTTAAAATATAAATACTTGTTACATAATAATAGTTTAGTTAGTCTTAACAACTGTGTAAGCTAACTTAATTGAATCTTTAATATACTATTTATATTATTATATATTCTATAAATCTTAATAATATAAATTTTTTTGTAATTTGCAGAAACCATGCCTAAGAATTTTAAAAATAAACTAGAAAAATGCATTGGAGATATCCGGAAAAGATCGCCGGATAGAAAAGGCTGCAGTGACCGTGGAAAACTAAACTACGACAACAGTTTCTATGATTTTTTTTAGATCTGTTATTTAAGATATGTTTTAATTTTGTGTAAATTTTTGGTTTTGTGTTTTAATTCTTTTATTTTATAAGGCACAATAGTAGCTTTTTTGGTACTGGTAGCAAATTCTGTGATTTCTTAAATACACTCATTGCATAACAAATGTCTTTGGAAAGTTAAAAAGACGTTCAGAACGTCTTTTGAACGTTTGAAAGAAGTATTTTCTAGACCAATTTGTATATATATATAATTAAAGTTATATATAAAAGACGCCTTTGAGCGTCTAATCTAGAATCAGTTTAGAATGCATCCTTGGTGTTCAGTCTAAACGTTTATTGTACGTTTTTTGTACGTCCCCGTATCTCTTATAAAATGCAATATTTACAGCAAGCATATACTTCAACATACTTTAAAGGACATTAGCAATATCATTTGAAATTTGAACATCGTGATTCAAGGCAGAAAACATTAATACCACCGCCATGACTAAGATTGTAGATTGTTAATTCATTCTGATATTTTCTGTGCATTTAAACTTACAAGAATTTAACAATCTTTCTTTTTATTAGTTTCCAGAG
Organism: Hydra vulgaris; assembly: GCF_022113875.1. Taxonomy (NCBI): domain Eukaryota; kingdom Metazoa; phylum Cnidaria; class Hydrozoa; order Anthoathecata; family Hydridae; genus Hydra; species Hydra vulgaris. Next base: position 16,978,297 of record NC_061164.1, read on the forward strand.
TTGCATGAAACATTTTCTCCCTTTCAATTTTTAAACGGCTAAGCAGATTGTCTCAGCCGCTTTCTCGCATTTTGTGTTTTAGGAAAAAAAGTTGATCTAACTTAATCTTTTTGATCTGATCAGAAAACTAGGCATTTTTGCCTGAAACTTGGCCGATTGGGATATGATGAGGCATAAAAAGTCTTGAAATTAAAAAAATTTAAACAATTTAGTAGAAATTTGGCCGATTGGGATATAGTTTACGCATAAAAAGTCTGGAAAATAAGACTATTTGGCCAATTATGTTCGGGTTTTTACATTTAGGATTACTTTCTTCGTGTGTCTAATTTAAGATGTCTATGATTTCTGTTAATGTATGAATTGCATTAGAGAGAAGTGATAAAGTAACATTCGAGGAGATTAACAAGAAGTATTCCCTCCAAGTTGATTCTTTATGTTTTTTGACTGGAGAAAACTTGCATTAATCAATTAATAAAGTTCATCTTAAGCAAAATATTTGTGCAGATGCCTACTTAAACTAAATTACTTAAACTAGTACCTATTCTGTAAGTTGTTATTTGTTTATACAGCTTGTCAACCCTGACAGCTTTATTTACGTTAAGTTATTTAATTAGAGGTTTTTATCAGATTAGCCGTATTATTAAATTATTCAAATTTTGCTAGCAAATCACAAATTAATCTTACAGATTTACTTGTAAAATAATATTTCAGTGTGAACTATATATCAAATTCAAAAGCTAGTTAGTTTAAAGTTAAACATCAAGGCTTTATACACCTATTGTTTTAGTCAATCGGTTAAATCTAGCAGTGTGTAATTCTTGCAAAGTTTAACTTCTCTGTAATGGTATAAACCATGTAAAAGAGGTTTTCTATTATTTTAATCTTTCTATCAAAAGAAATTCTGTCTTAAAGACAATGATTTTTGAACACTGTCCTGATAAAAAAGAAAAAAAAACTTTAAGATGTTTGTCGAACTAGGTGGCTTGAAAGAATAGATGGTTTGAATACATTTCAGGAGTTGAATATTCCAATAGTTTATTCCCTTGAAGCTATAAGTAATGGTATAAATAAATTTGGGACAGACTCCCAAAGAGCTAAATCTTTATTGAAATTGGTCACTACCTTTGAAATTATTTTTATTTTGGTTGTGACTAGAGCTGTTTTTTGATGAAACGCATGATTTAGCTGTTTCCGAAAGATTTGGCAATGACAATCTAACTTTGTTCCATGGCTTAAGTATTATCCCAGATAAAATAATTTCATTGTTAAATGGTCCATCAGAAAAAACAATTGGAGGGAGAGCTTTAAGATTTTTTCTAATTTTTATTCTGAAGATTTGTCAAATCCATTAGCTTTAGATGCAGAGTGTGGTCTTTGGGAGTTATACTGAACTACCACTAATTATCCCATTCCAAACAATGTGTCTGATACCATAAAGTCAATTTCATGTATAAAAACGTATGCCAATATTGTTGTTTGTTTGCAGTTATTTGCAACTTCATCTGTGAGACTGTGTTATTGTGTAAGATCTATTTCAAATCTTCACAGATTAAAAACCTTGTCAAGATCAATTATGTCTGAAGATCATTTGAATGATTTAGCATTGATGTATACACAAAGAGATATAGTTCCAGATAATCAAGAAGTTATCAAAAAATTAATGCAAAGAAATGGTTATTACAAGTTAAACCTTTCGCGAGAACTTATACACTTCATTGATTCAGAGTTTAAATACATTTTAAATTGTAATTAAATATTTAGGATGTTTAAATATTCAAACATCTTTATAAATGTTGCAGTAAAATCAAATAATTATCTGATTGACACCAAAAGTGTATTACTTTCATTTGTATGTATATATGTATGGTCAAAATATATTTTTTAGAGCCTTAATTTAAATTTGGCCATAAATGTATTTTTAACCTTAAAATCCAAAATTAGTGAAAATAAAAATTAAAACATTTAAACATTTTAGTAATTAAAGAGTTATGAAAAAACTTTCTGGTTGAAACAGTACAGTACAATATATTATTTAACCTAATTCTTATTTCATTAAATTAGCAGTTTATTTTCTGAAGGGATTTTTGTTTTAGAAAAAGTTGTTATACTGTTAAAATTGTTATTTTGTTATTATTAGTAATATTTTTCAGAAAACTCTCCTGAACAATATCAATAAATAACTTGCACATTATTATTATTTTTTTTTTGTTCAAAATTGCAACTACGATTTCAGGCTTGTGATTTAGACGGTTTGTGTAAATTTTTATGCCATTTTTAACAACTGGAATTTTACTTATTTTTATCCTAATTTACAGAATAGTTTTTATCTTTACTCAATCACTAGAAGGACTTAATCAACATTTTAATTAATGCTTCCTAGCCTTACCCAACAGTATGTAATTTTAAATCATGAAATTTTCTTAAAAAACTTTATAAATGTTTAAAGACAACTTTATTTTATTTTCATAATATTCTTTTATGATTAAGATTTCTGTCTTTTATAATTAAAATTTCTATCTTTAATGATTAAGATTTCTGTTAATCAGTGAATGAAAATGTGCAAGGAAAAGCAGTTTGATAATTGATTGTGTATTTTTCTGTCATACACCTTCAGTTGCTCTGCATAAAAAATTGTACACATGAATAGGAAAAAATCTTGACGTGGTTTATGTGCTTTAAACAAATAGCTTCCAGACAGATACATTTTCACCTGTTGTATTGTTAGGGATATATGGTCAGAAATTTGATTTCTTTTGATATTTTTTTGTCTGAATTTAGTTATTACTCAATAAATCAAATCTTTTAAAATGTATTATTAAAATCTTAGTTATTCAACTATTTGTTTTCAACGGTTTGTACTCTTCTAATCGGCAAAAAAAATTTGGAAAACAATAAAAAGGGCTGGTGCTAGTTGCCATCTGAATATTCTTGGTGAACATCACCAAGAATATTCAGATAAGTTTTAAATTTCTAAACTCCTTATTTTATTTTTAGTTGACACTAAGTACATTCTGGATATCAAGAATAGCTAGTATAAGTATAATTTTTATTAAATTTTACATATGTTTTATGTAAAAGATATTGACCCGAATCTTGTTTATATTTATAAAGAAAAATCCAAAACAATAAGTTGAAAGAGAGCAATTTTCTTAAGTTATTTTTTGTTTAAATTTCAGGCTTATATTGTCATAACTAGTTTAACATTAAAATTTTTTTTATTTGAAATTGCGTGCTTATTTCTATAAAAGGCTGCAAACACCAAGTCTCAATCACAGCAAAAAAATAATTTCAAATTGTGTATATGGGGTGAATCCATAGGGGTAGCTATAGTGAGAAGCCGTAGGGGAGCCCCCCTAGTGCCAAGTAAAAACCTTTTAAAAAATATAAATCCGAGTTGCATGGAGTTCACAAATAGATATTGGGGGAGGGGGGCTTATTTGGTACCTGTCTGGGACAAAATTTTAAAGTTAAACTTAAAACCACTATAATTAACTTTACGGTAATACACGTAAACATCAGAAGTTTACTTAATAATAATAATAATAATAATAATAATGATAATAATTATAACAATAATATATATATATATATATATAAATATATATATATATATATATATATATATATATATATATATATATATATATATATATATATATATATATATATATATATATATATATATATATATTTATATATATATATATGTATATATATATATATATATATATATATATATATATATATATATATATATATATATATATCTATATATATATATATATATATATATATATATATATATATATATATATATATGTATGTATGTATTTATATATATATATACAGGGACTACTAAAATACTGGGACGCAACATTTTAAATCGATGCGAATTCGACGATAGGGCTGACCGACGGTTTTCAATGTTGCATTTTGTTATAACTTAAACATAAGTACTATAAAGTCTAGAATTAAATTGGTTCTATAAATTCTTGTATAAATCTGTGAATTTTTTTGATTGTTTGATATTCTCAGTAGGTCTTCTTTTTAATTTTTATTTTACTAGAAGGTGCTTATAATAACACGTATTCAACTTTAATGTAATATGTTTGTAGACTTTATAAAGTAATTGTACAGCTACATTACCACTATAGCATTGTTAATGGTAAGAATTTAGCTGCGCATATTAAAATTTTTTTATTTTATTACTTAAATTAAAATAAAATTATATTATATATAAAATTGTTTTAATTTTAATTTTTGTATTATATATAATTTAGTAAAAAAAGAGAAGTTTAGTTTTATCAATTAACATAAAAGCAAAAATTATTTAAGACATGCCAAGATAATGTTCAGTAGTAAATTGTCGTGGAAACTATGATAGTACCGAAAAACGTGTCAAAGTTTCCAAGTTTCCAAGTGATAAAGAGTTATGTTTAAGATGGTTAGGAGCTTTACCAAATAAAATTCAAACTCCAACTAATAATATGGGTATTTGCGAAAAGCACTGGCCTTTAGGATGCAGTACGAATTATCCTAAAAGATCTAAATATGAAGTGAGTTTTCTATTTCTATCTTTTCAAAATCATTATCCTGATTTTGTACTTTGATTGATTTTGCTCAAAACTAATATTAATATTATTTTTAATCATTACTAAGTTATTTTGAACTTAATTTCAATTTTACTATATGTCCCATTGTATGTGTGTTTATGCATGATACACATGTGTTTAAAGTGTATATATATATATATATATATATATATATATATATATAAGTGTATATATATATATATATATATATATATATATATATAAGTGTATATATATATATATATATATATATATATATATATATATATATATATATATATATATATATATATATATATATATAAATATATATATATATATATATATATATATATATATATATATATATATATATATTATTTAAATATATATATATTTAAATATATATATATATATATATATATATATATATATATATATATATATATATATATATATATATATATATATATATATATATGTATGTATATATATATATATATATATATATATATATATATATATATATATATATATATATATATATATATATATATATGCTCTTTTTAAATATTTAATAGATTCCATCAGATCCTCCATCAATATTCCATTATACCATCTTGATGAGAGGTATATTCCATTATACCTCTCATCAAGATGCTACTACTGAATTCTTGTGATCTACTTTTTCTTCCCCATCCAAGTACTCTCAAACTAAAATTAGACAGAATCAGTGAGGTAGGAACTCATAAAGAATGTACTTAATGCATAAAATGTGTATCTGAAACATTATCGAATTCTGAAAAACGTTTTAGTCTTCTTTTTGATGAAATTTATGTTAAACCGAGTATTCGTTTTCTAGAATGTCATTTAATAGGCTACAGTGAAGACAATACTACTGAAGTTGCAAAGACTATACTTTGTTTTATGCTTAAGCCGATGTTAGGAAAACCAGCTTTTGTTTGTCGTATAGTGCCAATCTCTAAGCTTTCTGTTAATTTTTTACAAAGTTTTTTTTTTTTTTTTTAATTTTACTTCACCTCCTCAAGGCCAAGAAGGCCACTACAGACGAGGAGGCTACTTATTTTGTGGCCATAACCCTCTCTCAACTCTATATCTCCGAAACACGAACCTTGACGAACAAGGCCGCTGCGCGGAGAAACGAGTTGAGCGCGGTACTACCAGGGACGTGGTGGGGGTCGAACTCGGAACCACTCCTTTATGAAGCGAGCGCTCTACCACTACAACACTACTGCATTGTTTAATTGTTCAAATCACTCAAAAATTGAAATTTTATGCTTTATTTTGGACAATCTTGCAACAAACTGTAGTGTCTAAAAAAATTTTACTTTGAATGCAAATTTTTTTTGATTATTTTGAATGTAAATTCAAATTATTTGAATGTAAATTCCAAAATCGTGTAATGCTTCATGATCCAGTGCATTTATTTAAATCAATTAGAAATAACTGGCTTACTGAAAAGACTGGTACAATTCATCTTGCACTAAATGGTCAGTTATTTGAAGGGTACTGGAAAGATTTGGTAACTTTAGACGAAAAAGAAAAAAAACAGCGTTGTCAAGTTAAAAAATCACTCATACAAAGCCATTTTTCCCGGGGCAGTTTATTGTCAAAACGTAGCCCATATGTGTGCAGTTGTGAACGAGGAAACTGTAGCTGCTCTTAAAATGTTCGATTTCAAGGAGACCAGAAAGTTTCTTGATAGAGCATTGCCTGTATGGAATTACGTTAATCTTAAACAAGTAGGAATGGACATACGTTTGAATATCCCAATCAGAGCTTCATACAAAGATGTCAATGATAAGCGACTTCAAGAAATGTTGGCATTTGCTGACAGTGTTAAAGCAATGCCAGGAGGGAAAAGCTGGAAACGTAATAAATCATTTACAAGCGAAACTAAAATAGCTTTGTCAAGTAGACTATATAAAATTGTACATTTAGTCAGTAAATTGTTGAATGACGATCACCAGTATATTCTTTCTGGGGTTTTTCAGACAGATCGATTAGAAGGAGAGTTTGGAATATACAGGTAATCAAGTTTTTTTGTGTTGCTTATCTATGTTTTTTAATTATTATAATATTTATTTTGTAAAAATGTTTGATAAAATCTAAAACTTTCTTCATTAAAAACTCCTTTTTTTTTCATGGACCTATGTATCTAAAATTTCTCTAAAGGCATTTTAAATAAATAAATTCTAATTATTTTAAATTGTGATTCTTCTTTTTGTTAGGCAACTTTGTGGTAGCAATTACTATATTTCGATAGAGGAAGTTCAAAATAGTTTGCGTTTACAACGTTTAAAATTGTTTAGTAAATTAGATGCTATGGATTTGCCTATATCTCAGTGCTCAATTGTTCAATCAGAGTGTTGTCACTTAGAACTGATTGAAGATGACATTTGTTATTTTGATATGTGTGTCTCATCAATAGATGCCATTTCAGAGGAAGAAAACGCTGCCCTATATTATAATTATGGTTATATCCAACATAAATTTGCTCCTTGTATTTCTATTTCCAGTACCTTTGATACAAATGCATCTGATTTTACAGATTTGGTTTTCCGTGGTCGACTATGTCATTCTATTAAACATCTATTTCAGTATGCCAGACATGCTTATTCTCTTTTCATTTTAATACCTAATGCAAAAACGCGGTTTCAGTGCATAAAGTACGTTTCAAAACTTTTTTTGTATGTTTTTACAGCTCTACCTTTTGATTTAGAAAAATTGTCTATTACCTCATTTGTCTCCACCCTTTCAAATTGCTTTTTCAAAGGTTTAACAAAAATGGATGGCTAAAACAAAGTATCTTTAAACATCGATGATTGTAAAATAAATTTTTTAGCTAAATATATTATTATATGATAATAAATATTATATGATAACAAATATTATATGATAAAAGAACAAATTAAGTTAATAATACCAACTATATTGTATATACAATTTGTTGTTGTTAAAGTTACCTAAGGTTAACACCATTAAAAAAAAAAACCTTTTAAATGTTTAACGTGACTATTTGCTAAATCTTTAGTTTGATAAGTTAACAAGTTCAAAAAAGAATTAAGGTAACGCCTTATTATTCTAAAGCACCCATAAAACATCCAAAAACAACTTAATTAGTCTCAATAAACATATATATATATATATATATATATATATATATATATATATTATATATATATATATATATATATATATATATATATATATATATATATATATATATATATATATATATACATATATATATATATATATATGTATATAAATATAATATACATATATATATATATATACATATATATATATATATATATATATTATATATATATATATATATATATATATATATATATATATATATATATATATATATATATATATATATATATATATATATATATATATATATATATATATATATATATATGTTTATATATATATATATATAGGGGAAGACGGGGCAACATAGCGAACGTTTCGAAAATCTTTGTTTCCTGCAAGACTACCAGTCATAGCTCACTAATATTTTGTCAGTATGTATTTAATACCCTAATCTTTTAATATTCGCCAAGGTATTTAGTTGATTAAAATAAAAACATACCCAAATAAACAAAATAAAAAAGTCCTTAAATTTTTCATCTTGCCCCGATAGTGGGGCAAGATGACTGAAACTGCGTTTTTCAATTCACAATCAATTAGACATTGGAAAATGTAACTCAATTAACTGCAAAACAAAGCCAGGTTGCTCATTTTTTTATTCACACAGAAAAAAATATATACACTAATCTATTAATTTAACTTTACACACAGATACCTACAAACATGTATACAAAATAAATATATATATATATATATATATATATATATATATATATTATATATATATATATATATATATACATATATATATATATATATATATATATATATATATATATATATATATATATATATATATATATATATATATATATATATATATATATATATACATATATATATAATATATATATATATATATATATATATATATATATATATATATATATATTATATATATATATATAGATGACAGACTCGTTATCTTGCCCCGATCAACTTGCCCCGCTGACACATTTATTCTAATTCCATCAATAACTCTATTACTCTACAACAGCTGCACAAACATTAACTATAATAATATTAAAAAATGCTTTTTGTACCAAATAATAGTTTCGCCACGGTCGTTCAGATTTACTAAATAAGTGAAAAGTTATTATACGCAAGCGCAGTAAAGTTTGCATATTTTAAAAGTTTTAAAAATGGCTACGGATAACGAATATAAAAAAAATTCTCATTGACAACGAGCTATTTTTCTAATTTTTAGCAATTAAATATGGATTTAGCCGTTTGTTAAAAGGAAATTATAATAAAAGTAACTTCTAGTACACGATAAAATGTTTCAAATAAAATGTAAAACCTCTAAAAACGAATAAAATGTAATTAAAGCAATAGCTTTTTTTAGTGTGTTTTGTTTATCGTTTTCAAATTGTTTTTAAAAAAATTTTGAGCGTAGAAATTTTTAAATTTTAACTTTTTCAGATAGATGAACTGTTGATCTTTCTTAGAATGTTTACTGATATTAGTATTCAATTTTTTTTCAAGATTAAAAGATATTTTTTCAACATTAACTTTTAGTAAGCTGTTGCTAGGCTACCCTATAATCACAATACATAATTACATTGATGTGAGTATATATATTTATATATATATATATATATATATATATATATATATATATATATATATATATATATATATATATATATATACATATATATATATATATATATATATAAAAGATATGTTAGTGTATTTTAAAAATAGAGTGCTATAACAGAGGACAAAATTAGATGTATTTTTGCTAATTTATTAGAATTAACAAAAACACATCTAATTTTATGAATGAAATATATGCATGAATGCAATATAGTTATTTGCAGTTATTGTGGTTAAAAAGTCAATGGAGAGATAAACAAATAAAAAACAAAACAAATTTCTACATTCTATAAATAAATAGTTTAAACACTCCTAGTCATAACTAAAGATATATATATATATATATATATATATATATATATATATATATATATATATTTATATATATATATATATATATATATATATATATATATATATATATATATATATATATATATATATATATATATATATATATATATATATATATATATGTATACATATATATTTATAAATTTCAATACGTATGTATGTTAGACCTATGGAAGTCGGCCTAACATACAATTTATAATATATTTACTTTTTGTTTTTGTTAAAATCATTTCATATTTTAATACATTCGAATTTTAAAAGTTTTTTCCATTTCTAACTATTTATTGCTAAAATAATTAATAAAATACCTTATAATATTTTTTTAGTATTTAAATGAGCAAAGTTTGATCAAATCGAGGGGGCTGTTAATTTTATATGGTCATAACTTTTAGGCACAATAATACAAATAAATTAAATTGAAAAACTGAAGGTTTATTTAGTATTAGATAGAGAAACTAAGCATTTTATCAAGTCATTGTCATCATGTTTTGGCAGAGGCAGTTAGCTTGTAGGGCAATTTTTGTTAACAATTCATGAAATTTTTTGCAAAACATTTAGAATTGACCAAAGCATGACCATAATTAAATTTAGTTAAAAAAAAAAAAATTTTAATGTATCTTGAAATTTCTAAGACAACTTCATGTTATTAGAGTAATAACATTCTAATAATGTTATTACTCAAGATTGTGAAAATTTATAATGATATGACCTTGAGCTAATTTCATAATAAACTATTAGTAAAAGCAGGTTGATTTGATTAAAATAAATAGAGATTTTTTAAATCAAGTCTTGAATCACTTATTTGATTTGATTTAAAATATTTAGGCTTAGCAGGGGCCTAATATATATATATATATATATATATATAATATATATAATATATATATATATATATATATATATATATATATATATATATATATTATATATATATATATATATATATATATATATATATAATATATATATATATATATATATATATACATACATATATATATATATATATATATATATATATATATATATAATATATTATATATATATATATATCCACGACATGATATTAAATTAGTTTTTTGAGGTAGGTAAGATTTTTTAGGCCTTAAATTAGAGCACACATTGTTTTTGTCACGATTTTTTTATAAAACAAATTCAAAATCAACTAAATCGAAAACTAAAATACTTTTATTTTTATTTTTTTAATTCAAGTAAAATCTATATGCATTATGAAAATCCAAAAAAAGATCTAAACATATTGATTAAGATACCAAAAAAAATAATAATAATTAAACATTTTATCTTAGTTTAAAAAAACAATCGGACTAAAGTTAAGTATATATTTCAAATAATATATTAAAACAATAATTTACCAAAGAAAAACCATAAAAAAAGCATTTCAATATTTTGCATATCCACAATTTTTATATCAATAATTTGCAATTTCAAAGTTTTTATCAGCATTAAGTCAATCTTCAAATAATTAATAGCATTTAAGTCCTGCATAATTCATGTAGGCCCAAAAGTCTACACTGCCATTACCTTGCTTGGTTGGTTTTCATGTACAATTCAAATCAAATTACTGTTGAGGTGATCGCCATAGCAGAACACGAAGCAATAACATATTTTTGCATATCTACCTCAACATTCATTTTGTCTGAGAATATAACATTTCACCACTTGCTGTCGTGTTTCATCAAGCAAATTAATTTTATTAATTAAAAACGTTTATCTCATTGTGTTGCCCCACCAGATTATCCAGACCCATAATGTCATCTGTTTCAGTATAAGGTTTTCAAATATGTGAATATTCAATATTTAACTTATTGGCTATTTGACGAGGAGATAATACTTGGTTTTACATAAAAATAGATTTGTAACATGTTTTTTCAGATAATCTCAACCATGATTTTGGAGTTTCATGCTGTATTACTTCACTCGTTATGAGGCTTTTCAATATCTAATTTCTTTGTGTTTTCATCAGTACTATTTCAAAATTAGAAATTTAGAGTTAATAAATGCTAATGAAAATCAAATTAAATTATTAAAAAATATATTACATTAATTTTAAAAATAAAGCAGTAAGCATTAATTTTTAACGAACAAAAAAAATTTTAAAAAATATAGTCGATGTTATAAAGTTACATATAATTAGGGATACAAATGAAATTTTATGGTAACAACTTGTCCATTAAATAAAATACACGATACTTATTAATTAGAAATAATAAAATATTTAAAAAGCTAACTAGTTTTTAAAGTAATTTTAAGCAAACAGGATATATAAGTAAAAATGGCCAATGGTGTATGTAAATGGCCAATGGTGTATGTATCATATATATATATATATATATATATATATATATATATATATATATATATATATATATATATATATATATATATATATATATATATATATATATTTATATATATATATATAAATATATATATATATATATATATACATATATATATATATATATATACATATATATATATATATATATATATATATATATATATATATATATATATATATATATATATAATATATATATATATATATATATATATATATATATATATATATATATATATATACTGTATTGTATTACATAGTATACTATGCTTGGACATATATTATTATTTTTAATATTTTATTATTTTTCAGAGTTTGATTTATATGCATTAATTGTGTTTGCATACAATTATTGTAATCGTGTTGTAATATAATATGCACACAAATTTATTGGATAAAAATTGTACATAATATATAGTTAAATGATTATGATATATTATAAAAACTATATTTTATAGTTTATATTACCTATATTATAAAAACAAATATAAACTAAATGCTATATAAACTATGTAACATAATAAATTTATATTTAACTTATATATAAATATTTTATCTTACATACTTTATAAGTAACTTGTGAACTTTTTAGCCTTTATTTTTTTGCATTTATAGTATAGTCATTCACATATAATTATATATTATAATTTATATTATAATCATTCACATATAATTATATATATATATATATATATATATATATATATATATATATATATATATATATATATATATATATATATATATATATATATATATATATATATATATATATATATATATATATATATATATATGAATATATATATATATATTAGCTATATACCTTAATATAAATGTATCATACATCTACAAAAGTAGTGTTGGGTGAATTCTATTTTTGTTCAGAAAAAAATTGAATACTCAGATCTGAAAACAATTTCAAATCAAGATAAGACTATTCGAAATAAAAAAGTAAAAATTATTAAATTGTATCGCTCAGATTTTTAGAAAAACAGTTTTGAAAATGTAAACAAATCACGCTTTTAACAGTCAGATAAATGTAGCAGAGAATCACAGTTTTTTATATATTTAAACATCTTTATATTGTTTTTATCATTTTTGAATCAACAATTCAATTATCTTTATTATTATTTTATTCTATCAAAAATATGCAAATAATAACTACTAAGTAAAACTATAAAAATATTGTTGCTACTCAGAAAAAATTTTGGTATCTAAAGGCCGTCACCATCTTTAAAACTATAATATTTGAATTTGACACTGCGCTTGCGTATAATAACTTTCCACATCTAAACGACCGTGTCGCAGCATGCAAAAGGCAGCGTAGCCTAAAATAATAAGGACCAAACTGAAAATTTTTTTTTTTTTCGAAAATTCGTAAAAATAGACTTTTGTGAATAAATCCAAACTTCTGATGTTTACGAGTATTACCGTAAAGTTAATTAAAGTGGTGTTAAGTTTAACTTTAAAATTTTGTCTATTAAAATATGCAGAGTCGGATTTTTTTTTGTTTAATAAGCGAAAGTCGTCATAACAACTGTGTGATTAAGATTTATCAGCAACTTCAAATATATTTAAACGCAGCAGTTCAAAGTCTATTGTTTCGTTAGCCAATATGACTTTTAAGACAATAAAAACTTGTTAGAAAATGCGAACGCTCAAAACAGCTGTTTATTTTTTAAAATCTCTGCAATAAATTTTATCAAATTTTATCAAATTTATTAATGGCGTACATACGGTAACAAAAAAAAATCCCATAGGAAAAAATCCCCTTGAGAAAAATTTTTTTTTTACATAACAATTACCAATAAAATAGTTATATTTATTTATCTTAAATAGTTTTATAAAATACTTCATTTTTCATCAAAATGTAAGGTTATGCGCTATTTCTCGGTTGTCGGTAAAAAACAATGATAAAAAAAAACTCTCCAATTCCTAATATTCTATTTTAAAGCTTTTTTTAAAATAAATTTTTTATTTTTTTAACTGTAAAACATGCGCGGAGTATTGCTACATCGACTATCTTATAGCCTGACTCGCAACGGAGTGCTGCTCCATCGACTGAGGGTTTGTGTTGGGCAGGCAATCTATCAAATAACTTAAAAAAATATATATTTTTTCATATTGTTTTCGTCTAGTTTCACCTAAGTTCCTTTTATTTTTTTTTTTATATTTTTTTCGCTTTAAAATCTTTAAAATATACTCGAGGAAAAGCGCATAACTTGACATTTTGATGAAAAATGAAGTATTTTATATAAATATTTAAAATAAATAAAAAAAATAAACATAACTGCATATTGATAATTTTTATGTAAAATTTTTTTTTTTATTTTGGGGGGAATATTTCCCGGGGGGATTTTTTCTCGGGAGAATTTTTTTCGGGGGATTTTTTCCCGGGAGGATTTTTTCGGGAAGGGATTTTTTCTCGGGGGGATTTTTTCTCGGGGGATTATTTCGGGGGATTTTTTGGGGGGGGATTTTTTCCTAGGTGATTTTTTCCTAGAACCGTACTTACCAGCTTTACGAAGTCGTTTAACTTTCTCCCATAGTTTCTTTCAATGCTCTTTTGTTTCTTTCGCGTAGTCTTCGTTTATATATAGTCCAGTCTCTTTAATTTTTTTGCGTTGTTAAGAACTTTAGATTTATCTAAATAATTCAGCAGTTTCAAGATTATTGTTCGTGGTAACTTATCATTTCTTGCATTTCCAATACGATGGGCTCTTTCGATTTCAATTTTTTAGATATGTTAAGTTTATTTTTAATTATTTCTTTTACCGAGTTTCTACAATCATCCCAGTATTCACATTTTTCCTTTACATTATCAATCCTTAAATTGTTTCTTCGTGAACAGTTCTTTGTTTTTACTAGTCTGCTTGTTTTTTTAATATTTATATACCTATTCCTTTTTAAATTTAATATTTTTTAGTAAAACAATTTTTTCTGAAAAAAAAAAATTCAAGAGTAAAAAACTTAACATGTGCACCTTTTCCGCATATGTAGAGCTCATAAAATAAAAGACTTACAATTACGTTTATTTTTCTACTAAATGCATTTCATATGATAGCTCTTTAGTTAAGTGAGCTGTCATCAGTTTGGTTTTGGGGGGTTTAAGACTTTCCCTCAACGTAATAAACTTTAAAAGTTTTATTTATAACATATTAATATAACAAAGTAATACTTATAACAAAAAAATAATAATTTAGCAAAAAAGATTTCTAAAAATTTAAAATAAAATTTTAAAGATTTCTCATTATATAGATTTATTATACGCGATTATCTCTATATAACGCATGCAAACTCAACATATGCTCAAGAGGTTTACACTTACAAACGTTTGTACTTAATATTATACAAATGGAACAAAGAAGATCTTAGACCACTAAAGTATAGTCATAAAAAAAGTGCATTCTAATGATTATTATTAAAAACTAAAGAATAATATAGTCTTAGCCATTAAACACTAATGAAAAAATTAAGCCAAAAATATACTGTGCGTTACGTCGGTTTGTGTCAAAATATACCTTTTTGCGTCAAGTTTTCTTTTGCATCTAATATTTTTTGACTAATTTTAATTGTTGCATACAATTGCAAAAAAATATATAAAACCAGTAAAGATATATAATTTCACGGATAAGTGTATTTATTACAATAGTAATAAACAAATAGTTTTTGTCTTTATACGAAAATAACACATAAAAATATATTCCATCTACCTTCAATAGGAGTTTTTAAAAAAATTTAAATCAAACTTTTTCTTGTTTGCTTTTATATTTTTTTGCCACAAAGTGACGTCGCTTACGCAAATTAGTTGTAGCTTTTACTATTTACGAAAAAGCATCGTCTATCATTCAACAGTCTTAGAAGCAGATAATGTAATTTTAGCAATCAGAAATTATATAGAAAGGGGCAAATCGAAAATTAAAGTTTCGAATTTTTCGTTAGGATAAATCAATGTTTCATGTTTTTTTCAGTCTTGTCAATATAAATAACATACAGCTGCGAAAAATAAAATAGCACCACCACCAAAAATTGGTTGAAGTTAGAATTTTTAACTATTTTTGATAGTTTGAAAATCTTTTAAATACAAATTTATAAGTAAAATAATTTATAATTTTTATAAAAAAAAAATATACAAGTTTTAATAAATAGTATTCATTTCTTAAACAAAAATTCAAAAAATATCAAATAAAACGCGAATGAAATAATAGCACCACAGCTTTAATGTGTACTTTAAAATAAGGAAATATTATTAGATCAATTTTTTTAAACATTTTACAATAAATATTAGTTACTTCTTAACATATTAGTATTTTGTAGCGTGATCTTTATTGGCAATGACGGCTACACAACGCCTTGGCATCGAGTTAACCAAGTTCTGACATTGCTTTAGCGGAACTTCGCTTCATGTCTTCTTAACTACGTTCCAAAGTGAATCCTTTGTGGTGTGTTTGGCAGCAGCAACCACCTCTTTTACGTCAACCCACAAATTCTCGATTGGGTAAAATCTGGCGACTGTGCTAGCCACTCTATAACGTTCACATTATGCTCCTCAAACCAATTCTTTGACTTCTTGCTAGTGTGCTTTGAGTCATTATCTTTTTGGAACACCCAGGACAACGGCATTTCATAGTCTGCATACGGCAACATCACTTTATCCAATATATCAACATAAAGGTGTTGGTCCTTAATAGTCCCAATAAGAAAAATGACATCGGAACAACGTTGTTCTAACGTCTTTCGTATCGTTGAAAAGACGTTGGCATGATGTTATAAATGAAACACCGAAAATACGTCATTTTACTAACGTTATTACAACGATGAAAAATGACGTGGTGACAACGTTACATTTTAGTTAAATGACGTCGGAAAGACGTTAGAGCAACGTTAAATTTGAAGAAAAAAGACGTTACAAAGACGTTAGGCCAACGTTATATTTTAGCTAAAATGACGTTGAGCCAACGTCTTTTTTATCGTTTTTTACACGTTGGAATAATGGCATATATGAAACATAGGTCAACGTTATATTAACAATCATGCGAAACGTTGTAAGAAAAACGCCCTCTAACGTTTTTCTATCATTTTTGATGTTATTTCTACACTGCAAAAAACAATAAAGGACAACTTTACACTGTATAACTTTGCGCTGTCAAGCTATATTTCTTCTTATTTATTTACGTTATACACGATTATTATATTAGTCCGGGCAAATAATTGAATACGGAAACTAAAAGACTAAAAATAAATAAACATTGCATCACTTCTATTCCAAAATTTTAGAATTATATACAATAACTTAGAATGAAACTAGTTTGATTTTTACTTTCTTTGCAAATTTCAATCATATCTCAAATAACTTTTAAGAAATGAACTTTTATAATAAAAATACTTCAAAATGTTCTATTGATATCATTTTTATAGCCATTTGTATTAGTTTGCTAGTGTGTTATATAAATATTCACATGCAATATGTATACTCATTTAAAGTAATATTAAAATAATAATCAACAAAATCTTTGCATTTATTCATAATGCCTGCAATGTTCTGAATATACATAAAACAAATAAAAATATAAATGAAGAAATACAAAAGTTAACTCTGAATTAAGTCCTTAACATATTTTGGTAACTTTCCGCCAACACGTGAGGTTGGCCTAAAATTGAAAAATTTATAAAAAAGACACATTGAAGTGTTTTACCCATAAGATCTTATTTAAATATTTTTTACTGCATTCACTAAGGTCAAGCCTCAAAGATCCAAGCTTATTTAATAAACAGTTAGAACTGAATAAGTATTTTGCCATGATTCAATCAGAGCAATCATGACAAACTCATAAATATAAAACATTTTTATTTACTAAATTTTTTAACGGAAATAAAATTTTAAAACATTAAAATTATTCGATATTGCTTTTTCACAATTTTGTTAGGCTGCAACCAATCTAAAATGTTTAAAAATATTTATAGGCTGAATAAATAGGACGACATAATTTGTAACAGCAAATGATTAAGATTCATTTTAATAAAGTGATTGTAAATTTCTATTGTTAAATTTAAGTTTGAGATTAAATAATGTGATTATGTATATTTAAGTCGACTTGTTCTGATTTTAAACACCTTGATAACTTAGTACTTTAACTCTGCACATAAAAATTAAAGAAAAATAATAACAATCAAAAATTATATATTTTAACTTGGCATGAGTTTTATTAAAATATAAGATTAATTAGTTTTTCGGTTAGAAAGATAAGAGAATAAGTAAATGATAGTACTATGACGATATATATATATATATATATATATATATATATATATATATATATATATATATATATATATATATATATATATATATATATATATATATATATATATATATATATAATTATATATATATATATACACATATATATATATATATATATATATATATATATATATATATATATATATATATATATATATATATATATATATATATACATATATATATATATATATATGTATATATATATATATATATATATATATATATATATATATATATATATATATATATATATATATATATATGTATATATATATATATATATATATATATATATATATATATATATATATATATATATATATATATATATATATATATATATATATATATATATATATGTATATATATATGTATATGTATATATATATATATATATATATATATATATATATATATATATATATATATATATATATATATATATATATATATATATATATATATATATATATATATATATATATATATATATACTTATATATGTATTTTAATATAACATATCAATTTTAAAAACTATATCATACCATATATCATATACAAAAACTACACACAAATATATTTGACATGTACTGTATTAAAATACTTCGGAGTTATTGAGTAGAGAGGGGGTTATAACCACAATTGAAATAAAAAGGAGCCTCCTTAACTGCAGCACCTATTATGGCTTTTATGGCCAAAATAAGCTCTTTCTTTCAACTCTGAAATTAGGGAAACATGAGATTGTGATTTATTTTGAAAATTAAATACTGACTGAGTGTATATCATCTAACACTTTGTGTGTATTGATTTAAATAAATATTTTGTTTATTATGACTAAGCTCTGTGTAAAATTTAGATGTTCTATTGCTGTTTCTGTAGGATATGTTTTTCGCTTGCTTCATAGTGAGAAGTTATGAGTTCTATCCTTACCATGTTCCTGGTAGTAACCCGGAGGTGAATAACAATAAAATAAAATAAAAACAAAAATAACTTAATACAAATACATACAAAATTGTTTACCCTTTTTCGTGACTTGAGACTCAAACTTATGAGAGTCAGTGTTAGTAGGTATGTGACATGAAATTTTTAAATTTACAAAATATTATATTGAAAAGAGAATTAATACAGTATTTCAACGGTGAAAAAAATTATCAAAATCGAATAATTCAAAAAAAAGTTATGAGGTTTTTAGTGACAATTTTTGAATATATGAAATTGTTAAAGAAACTGTGGTCAAAATAATTTTTTTTTGTATCGAAAATGGTTATAACTATGCAAATTCTTGTTGAAATTTCTATAATTTGGTATCAAAAGAAAGATGTAAGAGTGGACTACAATTTTATAGTAGCATCTTGCCATAGGGCGTGAGTGGACGGCTAGAGGGGGCCCCGAACTACAACTTTTACCACCAAAAAATTGAATATTCTATCATAAAAAAGTATTTTAATACTGAAAATTGTCTTTTTTATCAAATAGAAGTTCCAATATTTAGATCCCAACTCACCACCATATATGAGATGTGTACCTTTGAGTTAGGGGTGGATGTGGTGGTGCTTGTTTAACAAGTACTATTAACAAAAATAGTTCCTTTTTTAAAAATAATATTATCTCCAATTAAATAAGTAATCTAGAACAAAAAATAAAACTTAAGTTTCACTAACCACTAGTTGTAATTTACAACTAGTGGTTAGTGGTGTATAACTCGAGTCAAGGTGAGGGGCGTACACCCGCGCAGCACCGCCCCTCCCCCAATCTCCTTCCAAATTAAAAAAAAAATATTTTACTACATTACAACTTGTTAGTATGGTATACTTTTACTTGAGAGGTAAGGGCGTGCGCCTGCTTTTGCCTAACCGCCCCCCCCCAATTTTTTTTTGTCAATTTTTGTCATTTAAAAAAAAAAAAATTTGTTTACATTTTCAAACGTCAAAAATTAGTATAAACAGACATTTTACCACTTTACAAAAAGCAAATGTTTATCCAGTTTCACATAGGAAAGAGAAATAGCCCCTCCAATCTAAAAATTTTCTTTTAACTTTAAATTGAAAAATATTGTTAAAAATAAACAAAAATTTTAACACTTTAATTTTTAATACAAAATGTGTAAGAGTATTTAAATTCTTAGGCAAAAGGCTGTTTGATTTTTTAACATCTAACCTAAAAAAACATGTAAAATGTTTTAAAAATAAAATATTTAAAATTATGTAATTTAGTGTAAACAAAATACCCATTGTAATTAATTAGTATCTTGGCTTTTAGTAAACATTTTGAAATTCCACTAATGAAACAAAATATTAATCATTTTTTAACGATAGACATCACAAGAAGGTAAGCCAGAGCCGTCTATTAATAATTTGTGCAAGTCACAACACTTCTGTACTAATTTTATAAGTCACAACACTTGCGATACTTTTCAAATGTTCTAACATTTGCAGTATCTATTTTGGACTTACCTTTCAATTATGAAAACAATACATATTAACATTAAAAACAAATAATACACATTAACATTAAAAAAAAAAATTCTCCTGATACAACATCTGGGGCCAGCTGAAATTTTTTCATGCAATAATCACCACCTTCAGAATCAGATTCATCTTTTTTCCAGTAAGAGATAGTGTAAATTTTGTCATGCAATCTTTTTTTTTTACTTTTTCTACTCTGCCATCGTGTACTTAGATTTTCTTACTTAGTTAGTAATCTAAACTATCAAGATAATAAATAGTCCTATTCTTTTTTCATCTTATTTTGCAAGAAATATAACAAGTTGTTGCATTAGAGGATCTTCCTTTACATTCACTTATTCCTTTACATTCAAGAATTATATAAAATTGTTGTATTAGGGAATCTTCCCTTAGATTCACTAAACATACCAATTAACTCTTCACTATCTATATTGTGAAACCTTGCACCAGCTGTGTCCTACTTGAGTGTCTCTGTAATGAAAAAGGAGAAGTATCTTTTACATTGTCTAATCAATACATCCTTTACTGCATTAAGACAAGCTGAAGTCATGTTAATAACCTGGTCATCAATGCAGCATTAATATGTTATTGGTTCATAAACGTTTGAGGGAAGCATTTCCCCAACAAAAATCTGTTGCTCTGCAAAACAGTGCAGCCGGATTAGATTTGCAAACATTAACTGTTTCCAAAATGTTTTTTAGAATCTAAATACCGGTGAGATGATCAAAATTTGCATCCTCAACTGATACATAAAACTTAGTCATCCACGGACCACTTAGCAGTTTCCCAAACACACCAAGCACGCACATTTTTGTAAAAAAGGTAGTTTTACAAAATGCTTCTCGCAGAGCTGCTTGCAAACTGCCACCTTTGACTGTTCTAGTGATCAGAAAATTTAGAAAATTAGCATAGTGTTTAATAAATGTATGACAAGGTTATGAGCAAATATATGACTTAAAAAAAAAATATGAAGACGGTTTCCTCGATATCTAGGGATGATACATCTAGGTAGTTTTTTGTGGTCTTAAAAAGTAACAAATCCCTCGGGATCGCTTTCACTGTCTTTAAACCTCATCTTATTCATAGCCAAATTAATTTTGACAGCTGCATAATCATTGCCAAATAATTCAAATTTTCTGTCTCTAGACACATCAACGCTGAGTGATATTCAGTAGCAATTGTATCAAGAGGGTGCAAATAAAAATTCAATAAATTCAGAGTTTTACCCCAAGTTGCACTAATTTTGCTTATGGTTAGATGGTTAACTGTAACTCTGTCTGATATTGTGATGGAAATATTTTCAATACTCAATTAACAACACTCATCATAGTTACGTAAATGAAAATTCGAATAAATAAAAACAAAAATCAATCTGAGATTGATTGATGAGATTAACAATGATTGTTAAACAAATATCTGCTTTTTATCTAAAAGAATATTAAGAATATAAAAGAATATTATTAGAATTAAGAATATAAAAGAATATTAAAAGAATATTAAGAATATAAAAGAATATTATTTTATCTAAAAGAATATTAAAGAATAAACCATAATATAGTGTATTTATATTATATAAATAAATTATGATTGAATAATAAAAATAAAACAATGAAATTATTAAAATAACGACAACAATAATAATGACAGTATTATTATTACTGTTATTGTTATATACATAGTATGTATATAACAATATAGATTCCGACTTTCTCCCCCAACCACAACAACACCCATCGCGAATTTATGAAAACAAAATTTAGGGACCAAAACTGATACACTTTTTAAATTATGTGCTACATATTATTTTTTCTTGAAATTTGGCAGGTGAATAAATAAAAGATGTAAAAAAATGTCTCAGTAGTTTTGCAAAATGTCTCAGCATTCCATCAATACAAATTTCACGTGACAACATCAAGTAAATTTTCAATATCTATAAAGTCAATAAAAAGTAAATCATCCATACATAATCCATTCATAAAAATATACATCTAAGTCTCTTCTTTTCAAAAATAATATATGTTGATATACTTTTCTAAAAAGAAACACCACAACAAAACGTTTGTCTGACGCTACCTCAAAAAAAATTCAAAAAACGTGGCACAGAATTTTAGCACAAAATTCGATTCCGTAAAACGGCTATTTCCGCATACCTAGTGTTAGTTATAATATTGTAGGAATAGCATGATATGATTATACCAATATACAAATTCGTAAAAGAAACACATTACACAAGTTATAAGAAGCTTATTAGGTAATTTCTAGTCTAGTTCCACAAAAAACTAAAAAACTTTCTATTCAAATAAATAAAATATATATTATTATTAAGACATTGTCTTAATATAACTTAATTGTCTCAAATTTATACTTAATATATTATGTATATTAAGTAAAAACCTTGTTTTAATACAACTTACAATTGTCTTAGACAACTGAATTGAATGTCTTAAAAAAAAAGGCTCTTTATTTTTATTGGCATTTAATTAAACTGCAAAATAGTTTAATAACGGGTATTTAAAAAACCTATCATTGCATTATCTATTTGTAAATAAAATATTATGTGCAAATATTATATATGTTAGAAATTTTTACTATATAAGTAATGTTAAATATACAAAGTATACAAAAACATAACAAAAATGTCAACAGTTTTTGAAAATCAAAGAAAGTTTTAGTAAATTTTATTTATCATTAATATGATAAAAGTTTAATATCTAATTTGAATGTAGAATATAAAGAAATAATGTATTAATTATTAGTATCACTGAATATAATGCCTAAAAACCATTAAATTAAAATTAGATTAAAAATAACATTTTTTCGATAACGGTTTTTCAACCATTTTAAAAATGCGCAAGTTTGAAAAATCAAGTTGTGTTTACGTTAAAAAGCTGACATTGCTTTGATGTCAAAAGTAAAAACGTAAAAAAAGCAACATTGTTCCAAAGTCGTTCCAACGTTAATCAGACTAACGTTGGTTTTACGTTAAACAACCAACGTTGTTCCAACGTCGTTTTAATGTTAACATTTAAGACTATAGATAACAACGTTTTTCCAACGTTGTTCCAACGTTTGATAGCAAACGTTAGAACAACACCGTTATGCCGACGTTGGAACATCGTTGGAGTTTAGTTAACTTACGTCGCAACCAAAATACAACCAAATTACAACTACGGCTTGACGTCTTTTTCTTACTGGGGATAGTAATGTGATGAATTGGGCCCTACTTCGTAATAAGAAAAGCAAGCCCATATCATTATAATCCATGTTTAATAGTTTTGATGGTATGTTTTGGATTGTATTCTG
The DNA here is from genome assembly GCF_022113875.1 of Hydra vulgaris. Classification (NCBI taxonomy): domain Eukaryota; kingdom Metazoa; phylum Cnidaria; class Hydrozoa; order Anthoathecata; family Hydridae; genus Hydra; species Hydra vulgaris. Next base: position 17,002,447 of record NC_061164.1, read on the forward strand.
CATTCGGCGGTCTTCTGACATACGCCCGAGAGCCTTTTCCACTATAAAGCACAATTTTATTTTCGGCTGTCCATAAAATAGTTCTCCATTTTTCGAGTGCCAAATTTTAGTGTTTTTTAGCGAGCGCAATACGCTTTACAATATGTCTGGCACTTAGAAGTGAAACTTTTCTGGAGCTACAGACTTTTAATCCATTAACTCGCAGACAATTCCGAACTGTTTTTACTGTTGCATTAATGTTAAAGTCCTTTTTCAGCTCGGTAGCTGTTTTAAAAGGTTTCTTTTTAGCCTGTTGGACTAAGCGATTGGCCAGCATTGTTGAAATAGAACGTTTTTGACCGCGTGTTTCAGGTTTTTCCTGAAATTTTATGGCATTTTTTATCATTTTATTAGAAGACTCAACTAAACGACTAACCTCTCTTTAAGATTTCCCTGCTGATATCAACTTTTGATCAGTTCTTGTTTTTCTGCACTGCAAAGCTTTCCGCGTCCCATTTTTATAAGTAAATATCTCCTACTAATACGCATTAACATGAACGAATAAAACAGCAAAAAAAAAAGAAAACACAACGCTTGCTACTTTCACAATTATTTTTACCGTTATCAAAGTATTTTACAACAAAAGAGTGTGTGGTGTTATTTTATTTTTCGGTCAGAATTGGCATTTTTGATTAAAATTGATCAACACCAAGTAGTATTTTTTCCAAAATGTTTTGTTTTAGAAAATAAACATTTCAGCTAATATGTTAAAAATGTTAGCTAATATTTTAAACAGCAAGGCTATAAAAAAAAATTTTATTTTGCATGGTGTTTTCTTAACAAAAAGTAAAATACGCTTAGTGGTGCTATTTTATTTTTCGCAACTGTATATAGAAAAAATCAAAACAAAATAGCAAAAGAAACTCGTAATTAATAGAAAAGTTTACTTATATTACATACGATCCTGAATAAAACGTTTTATAAGTAGATTTTTCTTACATTTTATAAGCAATATACATATTTGTTTATTTATATCGTTTATATTGGGATGGTTAAGTGCTAAACCTACCTTACAATAAAGTTAAAAAAAAAAATTAAAATTATATTAAAAAACGATTTATATAATGTTTATTTGCAAACACCGGTATAGTATACATAAACTTGTTAAATGCACTGAACTGCAATTACTTATAATATTTTTAGTTTAGTGGCATTTGTTAAGAGTTTTTTGCGTCAAATTATCTAATTTCAACAAACTGGTTGTATCATCCATTCTGCAGCCATTTTTCTAAATGCTTTAAAAAAAAATCAGTTTTGACTTTTATAAAAAATAAGCTAGTTATGATGCCTACAAACGTTATTGAATAGATATTTTGAAAGAGTTCTGAAAAAATTCGTAAAAATGATTTGTTTCAAAAAACGTTTTACAAAGAGTTTCTTATAGTTTTTCTTGAAATACATTATAAGCATATTGAGGCGTTTCAAAAAAAGTTGCAGCTTATATTTAAAGTAAAAAAGTAAATGTAACAAAATAAGCTTTTGATTGTAAAAGGAAAGATTTAAAGATTTATTTAGCTTCGGGATTGTTTTTTTTTTTTTTTTTTTTTTTTGCCTCCACAGCAACACCTTCTTGAGCAGCAGGACTTTATTAAGTTTTTTCTTTATTTAGTTGCAGACAACTTCTTTTTTAGACCATCCGCAGATTATTAGGACTAATTATATAACAATTATGACGCATACTCACCAAATTTTTTATACCGTTGATGTTTTTTTTTATGTTTTATTATGAAATTTTAGCTTTCTGTCAATCTTTTCTTTTGTAAAAGTGTAAAATATCGTTACATATGTTTGTATATGATCTCTATAAAACTTCAAAAGTATTTTGTATTTTAAAATATTCAAAAAAAAAAAAAAAAACTGAAAAAAAAAAGTCGCTAGTGATAGGAATCGAACCTCGGTAAATATTTTTAAAATAATATTATGATTTTTTTAAGAGAAAAAATGAAAATTTCGTATAACCTATCAAAAACAAAGGATTTATGATTGCAAATATGATGTCAGCAATTTTAGTGCAATATTGGTGACACCAAGTTTATTTTTTATACGAGCAATCAGCAGGTTATGATCAATCAAATCAATCGCTGCAGATATTTCCAGAGAGAGAAGAGTAGGACTTAAAATATTATCAATGTTTAACAGAATATTGTTGTAAATCTTTAAAAGTTCTGTTTTTGTTACGTGATTAAACATAAAACTAGATTGAAAAAGATTGAAGTTTACAGTTAAAGGGACATGCGGAAGAAGCCTAGATAAAGCAAGCTTTTCAAGAGTTTTTGAAATTTTTGAATGCACCCCATATCAAGTCTCAGTATTATATTGAGATTTGATTTGGAGCGCAGAATAGTGAGTTTAAATACTGTTTATCCTAATTTTTTGAAAACCGGTGTAATTTGAGAACGTGAATGAGACTGAGGACATTCCAGATTTAAATAAGAGGTCGGCAAGGTGAGCTGTAATTGGACGAAATATTTCTGAATATGATTTAAATATGTTTGTTGAAATAAAAGTGATGATGTCTAAGGTTTGAGATTTTTGATTACATGCGAAATATCGGTGGAAGTGATTGAACCAAATGTTGTAAAAACATCTACAGAGGGAGAGTGATTCATAATGAAATCAGATTTTGGGATTATAGCAAGTCCTTCTAGGATATTTTTTTTTTATATATTCAAGTTTGCTTGCAAAATATTGACATATTGTGTTTCATTTTGCTTCTGGTATTGTGCTTATAGTTTTAGGATTATTTGAAGTAAGTATTTCTTTGGCAGTAATCCATATTTCTTTTTGATTACTATGTGCTGAGGTAGTTTTTCCTCATAATATTTATATCTGGGTTGATGAATTGCTTTAGATGCCTTTCAGCATGCAGTTCGATATAATTTTTATCTGATAAATTACCAGTTTTTCTATAATGACGCTCCAGATTACAACGAAGGCTTTTTTTTATTCTTTGCATCAGAAAATAACCATTTACTATTATGCTTGCTAAGTTTAATTTAATATTTTTGAATTAGTGCCAAATTATCAAGAACGGTTTTTATATTAGTTCTTATTTGTTCAGCATAATCATCCGCATTCATTTCAGTTAATAAAAAATATTGCATCGCTTGCATTTCTTCTATAAAACATAAAAAGTTTAGTTTTTAAAATTTTGTTTGGAAAACCAAACAGTTCTATTTTTTAAAGATTGATGTTGGAGCACTACAAGATTAAAATGTTGGTCCAAATTATCTTTCTCTGGAAATTGAGTACTGTTGAGGGAAACGTCATCATGGCGGTTTATTATGATTTAGCATTTTTAAAGAGCGATGCGAAATTTTTTTAATAGAACCCTCTCCCCCCCCCCTCCTTTTAAATTCTTAGGGTTTAAGTATAATTAAATTACAAAATGGAGGGATAGAAAAATGCGTAGCAAGTGTGAGGCGGACATGCCCCGGACGGCTTTTTTATAAGAGTGACGCCGCTCTTTATGTCTTTAAAAAATAACTAAACTTGCTTTGTATTGCTTTTGTAGTATCTAATTT
>NC_061164.1:17008509-17043509 GCF_022113875.1 Hydra vulgaris
TGCAGCGTTTTTGCCAGCTGTTAAAAGTTTACCATGTGTTAGTTATGTTGAAACATCATATAAAGTCTTTATATAAATTTGAGTCTTAATTTAAAGGAATATTAACTGAATTGGAATCTAATCACTTAAATATTTTAGAATCTACAGAAAGTTTAAAAGGCAACTCCATAAAAGTATTGTCTTTTTTAAAGATAATTTTAGATTGGGTATTAACATGGTTTGAAGAATTAACTATTTTTGTAAAAGAAACAGAGAATTATTTTTTATTTGTTTCATTTTTAGGACTAACAAAGTGTAAAGGATAAAAAAAATAAATAAAAAAGGTATGTTAAACAAGATCAGTTTATATTATTTTCTAGCTGGAAATATATAAGATCATCTACTTTAGTAATAGAGTTTACCTTAAAGCAACATAACCTTTTACTACCTCCGGATAAAACAATCCATTTCAGAATTTTCAAGACTGATTATATGAACACTTGTTATTTAAAATTTTTAACTCTTTAGTTAACTGATTTTTACATTTGCGAATATTTTGAAAATACCTAACTTTAATTGCATTTAAAAAATTTTCGAACTAGGTTTACTCATGGCAAGCCTCTTTTATTTGAAATGAAAATTTTTAATATATGTCAGCGGAATGTTTTTAATATTCTTTGTTTTATGTATAAATGTAAAACTAACTCTTCCCCAATTTCTCTCCATATTTAATACATGCTGAAATATAAAAATTCGTCAACCATTTTTTCAGACTAATTTTGGAAAATCTAGTATTTCTTTTCGAGGAGCTTTTCTTTGGAACAAAATAGTTTTAAAACACTTTAATTTTTCTCTGCATTTAAGTTATTTTTCATTATTTAATGAAAAATAACTCAAATGCACAGAAAAATTATCATTAATTTATTTCTTTAAGCTTAAAGAAACCATTTTGTCGCATGATGATATATTGTCATATTACACAACTTATTAATTTGATGTATTATTTTAGTTTATGTTTATTTAGTTGAATATTTATAAGAACATGCCCTTAAATGTGATTAACTATATATGCACTTGACTTAATATATATATATTGAATTTTATGAAGTTTTAATTTACGAGCGGTTCTTGATGACAAGACCTAATGGTCTTCTGCGAGTTTCCGCGTTCTTTTTATATTAACAAAAAAGTCTTAGTTTTATCTTATATTTATTTTTCATTGAGTAACATTTTTAACAATCTAATTGTAAACTTTTCTTAACGATCTAGTTGTAAATTTTTCCTAACAATCTAATTGTAAATTAATTAATTTTTCTTGGAATATATTGTAATAAGAATAAAACAAAAAAATAACAAAAAAAAAATTCGCCCCTGGATTGATTTTGTAATATATCATGAATGACGGTAGATTTCTTTAAAGCAGATTGAACATTTTGAATACACAAGTTTATTGTAGTTTGTACAGAAAACCCTGGAGAGGTTTTTTAATTTTCCTATGTAATTTATGCAGATTTAGTTTTTATCCATTTGCTTCCTGATTGTAAACCCAATAGTATTTTTTTCTATTATGCACATTGAACCGTTGCCACCCATTTTTTCTCTTAATTTCATAAGTAACTGCTTCGTTTCAAGTGTTTCAAATTTTTTTAAGTTCACTCTCTACACAATCTCTCATTTTCTGTTTTATCATTTTTAGTATAATTATATTTGTAATTGATATTATCCTTTCACTTTTTGAAATTCATCATAAAAAAATTTTGTGTTTCTTTGTTTTCTAATTCAACTAAAATAAGGTTAAGTGGTCCTTCTGGTCTTTTGGTATGTTTAGTTACTCAAATTATTATTTTTTCATTTTTATTAAAAAGTCTGATTTAATTACTTTTAGCTTCAATGATTTGTGTATTATTTTCATTTCTTGATAGAGTTTTAAGTATAAGCTATAAATAGTGCAACCAAAAAAAATGAACGATTTTTTGCAGTAACATTTATTATATGCAAGTAAAATTTTCTTAAAAAACGATTTTTAATGTAATGAATAAATATCTAAGAAAGACATTTGTAAATTACATTAAAAAATTAATGTTTTAAGCAGGGCTGTAAAGTCGGAGTCGGAGTTGCGAAGTTGCTACAATTTTAGCGGAGTCGGAGTCACTAAACAAAATCGCGGCTCTAGCTCTAATTGTAAAATTTCTCGGTATTGCACGTGCATGTACAAAATATTCATTTAACCTTATGTTCATACTACACCTCAAAGAACGTTTTATAAATTTGTCAAAAAAAAATTTAACTAAGAATGCAAAGAATTTTTCAAAAATTTTGCTTAGAGGTTGGGGTCGGGGTTGTGCTTGGGAAATTTCAACAACTGGAGTCAGAATTGGAGTTGTATTCAAAAAATTTCAACAACTGGAGTCGGAGTCGGAGTTGTTACTTTTTTTTTACAACTATACACTCCGGTTTTAGGACCTACTTGTTATGGTATAATTTCGCTTATTCACTGTTGCTTGTAACACATGTCAACAAAATATTAATTGGAATAATTTTAAAACTAGCTCTTAGGTACTTTTAATACGTTTAATTTAAACCTGACATCAAATTTTTATCGCAAGCAATATATTTTTTGCAACAAACGGTTTTTTATTATTTTAAATTTAATTAGTTGACCAAAAATAGAAAGAGTAATAAACTTTAGTAAAAGACTTTGTTTATTGCTCTGTCTATTAATAGATTTTTTGTAAGTCATCTGTATTAATGCTGTATCAGTAATGTTCTATCTTGGGTTTGTCCTAAGGTCATTGGTTACAATTTTTAATTGTTTTAAAATCTTGATGAATCACTCTCCCTGTTCTTCACTTACGTCTCTAAAGTTCTCAGGACAGTGATTAACACGACTACTTGCACTATAAAATTTGTTTTACGACTATGATCACTAAAGGTTTATAACATTCTTTCAACCTAAAGTTATTTCCAAGAAAGTTTTTTACAACTCCAATAAACAGCAACAAACAATTTTTTGCTTTGCTATCCATTGTTATTTCATAATCATTGATAAAATGGCAAATTTATGTTTTATTAAAAACTCCAACAATTGTTTTGCTAATGAAAAACCTGGCAATGTTTTAATTACATGCTAAAATCAAACACAATCAGCTTTAAGTGCTTTAGCAAACTATTCATCTTAAACTAAGTTTAAGATGAAATGATGGAAAACTACTTTACCTATGCTAAGAACGAGCTCATTCATAATACTTGACATTCCCACTAAAATTGCTACACTTTGGTCATTCTACTTGTATCTAGAGTTGCTTTCTTGCTTATCTATCCAAAATGCATATATAACATTAAAGTTTATTAATACTTTTTTGCTGACCAAGAAGAACGTTAACAATATTTAGGTCTATATAAGTATTACACCGCGGCGAGCCATCACGCCGCCTTGGACAACAACTCTAATTAGCACCATTATTTATCAAAATGTCCCTATATTATAAATAAAGGAACTTATTTGTTATTATTATTATTTTGTTTGGAACCTTCTTTTCATTAGGCGCCCCGTGGATATCTGCCGTCCGGGACAAACTGTTCCTCCCCCTCTCAACAGCCCTACATAATTAACATTGTGTTTTCAATATTTAATCAAGTTAAACACCCTTTTAATGTTATGGCAAGTATTTTGAAAATAAAAAGAATAGTTGGGGCTAAACCAAAAATACTTCCATTGTGCAAAAAGACGCATTCAAAGTATTATTTTGAGCTTTCAGTTTCCATTCTGTTGGATGTTATACAAAATACCCAACTCTAATAGGAGACCTGAAAAATTACTACAAGAAAAAAAAAAAAAAGAAGAAATTTCTGAAAAAAAAAGTTAAAATGGTTTCCCCTCTCGTTCTAAAATAGAAATTTTTGGTAAAGCTATAAGGAAGATTATTTTTCTTTTAATACAGAGGAAAATAGTTTTAATGCAACCTTAGAAAGTTCTAAATCAGGCACTTAGCCATTTCAACTAACCAAAGTACCAAGCAAATTTTATATGTTTTGAATTAGAGGAGAAATCTTTAAAATATGTTATTAGTTCATTTGCTACTGTACGAATGAGGCAAGTTTTGTTTATCTTCTGACGATACCTTTATATCTTTAAAAGTTTGAATTGGAATTTTTTAAAACGTTGAATTGAAATTTTTTAAAACGTTGAAATGGAATCTTGGAAAAGGTGTTTTTGGTTTTTCCGATACAAGAAATATTGACAAGATAAAAATAGGACTTGTCAATATAGATTTAATTTAATGGTTCTCTCACGCTATGGAGACTTTAATAGATAATGTATAAAGCATTAAGTATATCTATACTATTTCTAGATAAATTTTATGCTATTTAGAACACTTTGCAAATTCTATTTATTATTTGTATACAAATACTTAATTCAATATAAGGGGAGTAGGCGGTTTCAATCAAAATCTCAAAAAAGCTGTTAGGTGACCAAGTCAATAAGAACGGACTGTTTATTTTGTCAAACTTTGTATTTTTTTGAATTAAAAGTTATAAACTGGACTCTTATGGGTAATCAAATGGAAAAAAGGGGAAAAAAGTATAAAATTAAAAAAAAATTAAAACAAGAGTGTACACACTAAGAAATAAAGGTAAATCGGGGTGTTTTTTTATACCCGAAGGTATATTTACCGCTACTTAATACTTATATTGAAATCGAGGTAGATTTTTCTGCCTTAAGGTATAAATTTCGCTACTTTCCAATAGGGTTTTAAAAAAATACCCTTAACGCAAATCAAAAATCAAACAGCGAACCGTTTATTAGCAAAATCAAGTTAGAAAATTCTACCCCGGCAATTTCTACCCTTCATTTAAATATGTACCTTGACATTTTCTACCCTTGCACAGCAAAAATGCGAGAGAAAATGGTAGGATTATTAGGTGGCGAGAAAAGTAGAATGCTATATATTATATATATTAGGGTGACCAGACGTACTATTTTTTAGATTATTATGTTCCTTTTCAAGTAATATCTTTTATTCTTTCTTTCTTTTCTATTTAAATCACTAATATACTATTTTTAAAGAATTTTATGAAGAAATAATTATTTATTTGGAAAAACGTCTTTAAATAATTTTCATGTATGAAATATTTTAACTGCTATAACAGATTATGTTGACTATACACTTATTTATATACTTAAAACTGTATTTCACTTAAATCTGGGTTCAAGAAATATACACTTTTTCTATAAAAAAGGCCAGATTTTTGCGTGAGAATTCTCACAGAAAAATCTGGCCATATATCGTCGCTGCAAAACAAGACTATCTTAATTCCATTTTTGCTTTTTTGAGAAAAAGGCATTTAAAGTTTTTAATTTATCACTGCATTTAATTTTCTTGATTAAAAATATATATATTTATATATATATATTTTTAATCAATCAATCAATATATACATATTTTTAATATATATATATATATATATATATATATATATATATATATATATATATATATATATATATATATATATATATATATATATATATATATATATATATATATATATATATATATATATATATATATATATATATATATAATATATATATATATATATATATATTTATATATATATATATATATATATATATATATATATATATATATATATATATATATATATATATATATATATATTTTATGAAGAAAATAATTATTTATTTGGAAAAGTGCTTCTAAATTATTTTTATGTTATTAAAGAAATATTTTAACTGTTATAACAGTTTTAAGTATATAAATAACTGTATTTATATATATATATATATATATATATATATATATATATATATATATATATATATATATATATATATATATATATATATATATATATATATATATATATATATATATATATATATATATATATATATATATATATATATAAATATATATATATATATATATATATATATATATATATATATATATATAGATATATATACAGTGCTCTAAGTGAGCTGAGATGAGGCAGGATGCTATCTCGTCTCCTAATAAAACAATGACTAGGTGGGATGGTATTTTGAAATTATTGAAAAATTGTCCCACCACTTTTTTTCCCCACTTCAAGCACTGTATATATATATATTATATATATATATATATATATATATATATATATATATATATATATATACAGGCGCGGATCCAGCATTTTTTGATGTTTGAGATAACTAACTTCCAGACATGGTACAAACCCCAAAAATTTATATGTTTATACTTATGTCAAATAAAGATCATTTGCAAAAAATTGCGATGATTGGAGTCTGGGAACAAAAAAGCCCCAAAATTTTGGCCACACAAACCCCAAACAAGAGAGCAACAAGTTGATAAAATATTTTTTGGACAATTCTCAAGTAAATTTATATTCATCAATAAATTCTAAATTTCATACAATAATCTCTTAGTGTTCAAAAATTATAATTGCACAAAGCTTTAACCCCCCTCAATTTGAGGGGGTTACAAATTTTGTAAGGTCATGTTTTTTGAACACTAAGAGATTATTGTATGAAATTTAGAATTTATCGATTAATATAAATTTACTTAAGAATTGTACAAAAAATATTTTATCAACTTGTTGCTCTCTTGTTTGGGGTTTGTGTGGCCAAAATTTTGGGGCTTTTTTGTTCCCAGACTCCAATCGTCGCAATTTTTTGCAAATCATCTTTATTTGACATAAGTATAAACATATAAATTTTTGGAGTTTGTTCCATGTCTGGAAGTTAGTTATCTCAAACATCAAAAAATGCTGGATCCGCGCCTGATATATATATATATATATATATATATATATATATATATATATATATATATATATATATATATATATATATATATATATATATATATATATATATATATATATATATATATATATATATATATTTATATATATATATATATATATATGTATATATATATATATATATATATATATATATATATATATATATATATATATATGTATATATATATATATATATATATATATATATATATATATATATATATATATATATATATATATATATCTACATCTACACATATTGATAAGCAAAACATGATAAAATTGCTTACCTTTCTTTTAATAACATTTAGTAGAAAAAGAAGAGGGAAAAGGAAGAATAATGAAAATAAATTGATCCCTGCCCTAACCCTGACCCTTCGATGTGTTATCAACTCTCTTGCGAGTTCTCCCTAAATCAGTCGATATATGTACTGAATATATATATATATATATATATATATATATATATATATATATATATATATATAATCAATTTGTAATTTTAATAATTTAGCTCATAGTTATTAATTGATTAGCAATTTTTGATTTTAATATTTGTTTGTTTTTAAAAAATAATTCAGATGTCTATATATATGTGTAAAGTTGTTTATTGTCGAAAACACTTTTTCACTTGTCGGGATCTAGTTAATCATATGCTTCTTCAGCATTCTGAAGATAAATTTATGAATCTAGTATGTGGCATTGGAGAATGTAATTACTTGTATAATACAGCTAATACTTTTAAATGGCACATTAATAAATGCCATAAAATTGCTCTTGATGAGTCTTTACTCAAAAATACAGACTCTGTAAATATACAATTGGACAATCAGAGAACAGAGGAATATGATGCCAAGGAGAGTGAAGAAAATGTGTTTTTAAATATTGTTGAGTCCTTGGTGCGAGATTTTATGGATTTTAGCGAATGTTTCTCTAGGCAATTGTGTCACACTAAACTATATTGTAGAGAAAAATTTATGCTTCCAAAATCAGTAACAAAGCAAATTTTTGAGCAAGTTCAAACATTGTTTGATTTATATCAAAGCAGTATTTCTTCAATAATTCGTGCTAAACTTAAACATTGTGGAATTAATTGGAAACTAGATTATGTGTATAGACAAATTCTTGAAGAAGATTCTTTTTACGAGCGTATTTCAAAATCAACATCTACAGACCATCTGATGGAATCATATATGAAGTTAAACCTTGACTATGTTCCTCCGATTGAATATAATATTGTTCCAATTGACGATAGATTTATTGTTACGTTAGAAAATAAAAATCCTGCTAAAGCTAAATTTCACTATGTTCCTTTATTGGCAACTTTGAAAAGTTATTTAAAACGTGAAGATGTTTGGAGTAGTTTTCAGCATAAAAACAGGTTAGTGATTATCTACATGACTATACAGATGGTTTGGTATGGCAGTCACGAATAAAACATTTTTGTTGTGACTCTTTTATCAGACTCCATTTCTATAGTGATGAACTTGAGATATGCAACCCACTAGGAAGTAGAAAAGGTACTCATAAAATAAATGTTTTTTACTTTATTGTTGGCAATATTGAGAGTAAATATTGGTCATCATTGAACCACATTCACTTAGCATTGATTTCAAAGTATAGTGTTATTAAAGAACACGGCTATGCACTAGTTCTACAACCATTATTGAGCGATTTAATGATACTTCAAAATGAAGGTATTAGCATTAATGTTGAAGGTATAACACACAATCTTAAAGGCTCCATTGTTACATTATCTGGTGATAATTTGTCTGCACATACAATTGGTGGTTTTTCTGCATGTTTCTCATCTGGTCGTATTTGTCGAAATTGCATGGTACCACATATTAACATTCGTGATATTAAAACTGAAAGTCAATGTAATTTGCGAACTAAAGCCAGTCACGATTATCATGTTAACTCTGTGTTAATTGATCCATCTTTGATGCCTGTTTATGGAGTTAAAAAGAAATGCCCATTTTCTATGTTAAATTATTTTCATCCAATCGATTCCATGCCCCAGGACATATTACATGACATATTGGAAGGACTGATGAGTGTTAATTTTAGCGTTGTTATAAAAGGCCTTGTTAAAGATAAGTTTTTGACAGTCTGTGAGCTCAGAAATATACTAAAAATTTTTAAATATGGGATTACTGAACGCTGTGATAAACCATCGCCTTCAAATGTTCCACTTAATTTAGTATCCAGTAATAAGCATATCAGCGGAAAGGCTGTGGAGAGGTGGTCATTGTTTTATCATCTTCCATTATATATTGGAAAAATTGTACCAAAAGAAAATGAATATTGGATGCTACATTTGTTAAGTAGAAGAATATGCCAAATTATTCTTTCACCAATTATTGATATAGAGTGGATTCCTGTACTCACCCACCTTATTGCTAGACACCATGAGTTATTAACAAGGTTAAACCCAAAATCATTTACACCCAAGATACATTTTCTTGTTCATTATCCACGAATGATTGCCCAATTTGGTCCTCTTAGATTACTTTGGTGTCTAAGATTTGAAGCAAAACATCAATATTTTAAACAAATTGCTCATCGTGTGAAAAACTTTTGAAACATTACTAAAACTCTTGCTGAGAGACACCAGATGGCTAAGTGTGCTCTTTTGTCACCAGCAAATGAATGGATTCAGAGTTCTCCGGTTATTCTAGGTTTACAGCAATTTCTGCCTTATTCAATACTTCCAACCAGTCTTTGCACAAAAATCAAACAAATGTATGGAATTGAGAAAAGTAGTCATCAAAAGATTATGTCTGTCAATCGCTTGCAATGTAATGGAACATTATCTCGTGTAAAAACTTTTGTTGTCTATAATGTAATTGATGAAGAGTGCATTCCGTTGTTTGCTGAAATTGAATACATTTTATATTTGCACGGTCTTTGGTTTGTATGTTGTATTCTCCATTATTCTGTTGGTTATAACCCACATCTTGATGGTTACATTACTGAAAAGAGCGACGAATGGATTGTTTATACACCTGGAGCTATTGTTAATCATCAACCTCTAAGTTTATATATTGTAAATGGTGAAAATATGATATTTTTGCACAACAGTGTGATTAAAAGTTAAAATAATTTATGTTAAATATAAATACAAATTTAAAATTCAACCTATCTATTAAATTTGACGTTCACTCCAACAATCCCCATTAACCCCCCAGACAAAATGACTAAAAATGTTCTTTTTATCTAAAACTTATTTTTAATTCTTTTTCAATTAATTTTATTGTAAATAATTTGTTATGTTTGGCTAATATCATAAAACTAGTAACTCTTATCAGCATTTCTGTTTCAGTGTTTAGGTTTTTTTAACATTAACATAAATGTTAATGTTAAAAAAACCTAAACTTTACAACAAAATAAAACAAAACCCACAACATATTTTTTCAAATTTGAAAAAATATGTTTCATATATTTTAAATAATTTATTAACTGAAATGATTGTAAATTTAAAAAATATCTGTTGTTGATGTTATTTACTGAGAGTATTAATTGCATCATAGACTTTGAATCATACATACTAGAAACTTAGAAAAACTCTTAACTTTGTATTTGGTTAGTTATTGCTTAAAAATGTATAACTTTAAAGTTTGGACAAGCGATAGAGTTCAGAAAAAGTTTTTTGTTGCTGACAATTTGTTGAGCTTAAAGACAAAAGGTTGTTTTTATATTTACAATACTTTTATATTTAATAAAGATTATGAAAGTTTATTGATTTATGTAATAATATAAGTATTGTTGTTTTTTTACAGCACAAAAAAAGTTCAACTTGATCAACCCTGTTGTGATAGTTTTGAATTCTGATGGCACAGAAATAGATGACGATGAGGTGCTATTGCACTGTGTAAATGAAGTGTTGATTGTTCTAGGGTCCGAACAATTTTGGACTCATGAAATCCATGTCACTCCAAAGTCTGAGCAACAAGGGAGTTTTAATTCAATAGGTTACTAATTTTATGAGCTTACTAAGAGTTTTAAACATTTGTATGTATAACATTGTTTTAAGTTATTTGGTCATTTTTTAGTTGATAATATTTTTTTAAATAAAATGAAGCATGTTATGTTTAGTAATTCTGTTGTTTTAGATTTTTTTACAAATTCTGAATTTGCACCTCAACCTTGTGCAGTTAAATCTGCCAACAGTTTAACACCAGGGCTTGACTTTAAATTAACTTATGAACCATCAATTGCAACTATTCAGACTTCTCAGACGAATGAGAATACCATGCGTGTGTTTCCTTTTGTGTATAGCATTCCTGTTCTTCCCCAACACATTTCTGTAGCCCTACAAAAGGCAAAGGACAAGGCTTCATTAGAGCCATTTGCAGAGCATTCTCTTGTGAGAATATTATTTGAAGATCTTATACAATATGATCTGTAAGTTTTTAAATTTTCATTTGTTATCTAGGTAAATCGTCATCATTATTAGCATCATTTTTGTTTTTGGCCCAGGTGCATTTTTTACAGGCATTTTAATTAGTATTTTCAAAGGACACATGTCACAGAATGGTCAGGCCTTGTTTTAAGCATTAAGCGTAAAGCTATTTACGTATGCGTTAAGCGATTTTAAGCTGTAAGTGATTTGGATAAGCAACTTTTTGAAAATGTTAAAATAATAATAATAAAAAATTGCTTACTGCTTAAAATCGCTTAACACATACAGAAATAGCTCTACGCTTAATGCTTAAAACAAGGCCTGAATAGTGTGTAATAGCATTAAGAGAACTAGATTCCTCCTGTATAAAATCTATATAAATGAATTAAACTGTTTTGAAACTGTTAACACAAATATTTTATTTATAGTTACTTAGGCATATAAAGGCAAAGCCAAAATGGGGCCTGGTGATAAGACACTAATGTATTTTTCTTGCTCCAGCATTTGTTTTATTATTTTATGTTATTTTATCAATTGTAATTTTCTACAACAAGATTATAAATAAATAAATATATATAATTAAAGTTTTTATTTAGTATATCATAATCAATACAATGTTTTTTAGCTACCCATCATCTGTGATGTAGAATAGTGTATGTTCTGCTATTGTGCGAGCATATCCAAATCTATGTGACAGTGTCATAGTTATGAAAGGCAAATCCTCTAAGTTATATGTGAGTATTTAATTAAATAGTCTTGTTAAGTCTGATTTTTGAAATAAATGTTCTGCAAAAAAATGGTATAAAAAGTATAATGCTTGTTTCAAATATTTATGGTGTAAAACTGTATAATTTTTTTAAATTTATTTCAAAGTTTACATAATTCAATTATGTATTTAGATAAGTAAAAATGTGTATGTTAATGTTTTTTATTTTAGGCCACTTGGTTGGATAGTCTAAGAACTAAATTTAAATCAGAACGTTCTAAATATTCGAATGATGAGTCTGTTAAAGCTCATAAAAAGTTTGCGTCCAAAAGGATTCACAGTCAGTTGACTGATACTAATGAAACTGTAAAGATAACTAGATGTGAGGTACGGTAATTTAATTTTATACCAGGATAGTGTCAACCCAAATTTGATTGACTCTTTATTGCAATAAATAACTGTAATAGCTATTTACTTTTAAGGTAGTATTCAATGAAAGGTAATATTTAAGTATTGTTTTAATAAATAATTTTAACTTTTTGTATTCTGATTTATAAAGTTGCAGGTTGCAAATGACTGTTTAGAAGACCCTTCAAGTGTAGAGCAGCATGTAACATTAATGTTAAAGGAGTACAGTAAAAATAATCCTGACACGATTATTATATCTGATAGAATGAGCCGGACTTATGTATCAAGACGAATTTTTATTAAAACCAACACTACACAAGTCATATTGCAAAGGTTTTTTTTTTTTTTAGCAATGGAAATTGAGGTTATTTTTGTGTTTTCAATAAATGAACTATAAATATTTATTGCTGTTTGTTTATTGACTACTTTTTCATTTTTTGCAAACCTTTTGCATAATTCCTAATTATTATTATAATTATTGCAATTAATATTAGTCACAAATATTTTTACTATAAATAATAAACTATTATTAATGCTATCTTATTTTAGTTGTTTGAAGAAGCAATGCGAATCACTGGATTAGATTTGAAAATTAAGATAACAAAGTTTTTTCAAAATCGTTCAGAAAAAATTCTGGAAATTTGCAAATCAAAGTTGCCTTCAATAAAAAAAACATCATTTTTGCAAACCGTCAATATTTTATTAAATGGTGTTGGTGCATCATCAAATGTTGATATTGAAGGTATATAACAAATATATAATATAATTTTTTTATAGTCTTTGCACCTATTATCGTATACATATATAATTGCAGGTCAGAAAATATCGGCTGCTTTGCTTCTTTTACCAGTTGTATTTGGTGAAGACATTGATCGCTTCATTTCTATAAATAAGGTTGTATATCAAGTTTGTAGTCTTTATTATTACTAACGATTTTGATATTAATAATCATTAATTATATTAGTAATTAGTAATTAATACATTTTTGTAATTACAGAATCCACAAGTTTCCACTCCATCAATAACCATCAGATGTGCAGGCGAAACAAATATTTTTAGCGTTGATGATGCCGAAATAAACGTAATGCTTGACGGCATAGTGATAGTTAAATCCAAGACGGTATCAAGTGCGGTTACAAGTTTGGTTGCAGCCTACTGGGTCTATGAAATTGCATTTGACACAAAACTTAAAAAAACATTAGATTTCGTAGCAAGCCATGTTTGTGGCGTAAATAACTACATAGCAACACCATTCAGTCAAAGAATTTTGAACAAACTTTTGTAATAATAGACTATTTCTATAAAAATATAACTTTAAAAAATCGAATTTGTACCTCAATAAATACAATTAAATTAATTAAACTTTTAAGAAATATAGTTTGAGCTATTAATACTTTTAACTGAACATACTTTTAACGATTGCGCAATTAAATTAAAGCGGCAATGTAAATTTGCAAGATAATTAAATATAAATAATTCTACCCAAAATAAAGGGTAGATTTTAAATCTTGGGCGGATTATTATACCCTTGTTAAGGGTATATTTTAACACCCGAAAAGTTAGGGTATATTTTTCTACCCATAGGGTTGGATATACGAAGTACCCGTGAAGGTAGACAATTCTACCCTAAATCTAGGGTAGATTTTAAATCTTGGGTCGATTATTATACCCTTGTTAAGGGTATATTTTAACACCCGAAAAGTTAAGGTATATTTTTCTACCCATAGGGTCGGATATACGAAGTACCTCTACGGGTAGAAATTTCTACCTTTTTTTCTTAGTGTGTTGCAATAAATTTAGTTTTAATATATAAAAGAACACATTAGATCGGTTGTTGGGGGTTACCTTTTATCCGAACGCAAAACTATACTATTGCGAAGACTTTAGCCGTCAAATATGCATTAATAACAACTGTATGTTAAGCAAAGTTTTTCTATTTACAAATGTGTCAAATGAGCTTATAGAGAAAACTTGCTTCACCAAAATTGAAGTGAAAGGTTTTTTATTGACAGAAACAAGTTTTTTTTTAAAGTTATTAATTCTGTTACGCTAATTATAATTAGCGTAACAGAATCATTTCATTTATAAAAATGTAAAAATATGTATACATACTCATTTTTATAAATGAAAGTGTTTTTGGTGGTTATCCAAGGTTTTTTTAGGTTAATAAGTAATATATTTGGTTGGCTTAGTTATAAGCATGATATTGTTAAAAACACGATTTAATTAAACATTAATTTAAAACGTGTAGTTACGTTTTTGGCAGAATAATATTTAAACGGCTTTATAATGCACATTAAATGTCTTTCATATGTAGTTTAAATGTACATTTGTTGCAAATAAATGAATATAAATATTCTGTTACAGCTTTTTTTTAAAGCAGCCTAGAACTAGTCTGAGTTTTTGAAATTGAATAATTTTAGAAAAATCTTTACTCTAAACTCTATAATTTCTTCATCAAAGACTACAGTTCGTTAGACAAATAGCAGTATATGTTTAACAAAAATACCAATCATAAAACGAATACTACTATTTTTAAAACAAATTGTAAAATTTGTTTAGCGAATCTAATAATTTTAATTCGCTTATTCAATAGTAGTTAATAGTCGACTTACGTCATTTTCTAGGCTTTTCTATTTTAAAATAGTTTCTAGGCTTTTCTATACGCGTTTTTTTTTTTTTATTTTATTTACTAACAACCACTTACTGCTAGTAGTATAAAATTGTTTAACTAATAATAATTTTCGTTAAAGCAACAGTAATATTAATTTAACGAATAGTGATATATGTGTTGTGCTAGTTAAACCAGCTTACTATAAATAACAAAAGAGTAAACAAAGTTGCGTCACTTAAAATTTTATGAATATTATTTAATGAACATCGAAACTGGAAAAATTATAATATGCGAAAGTTTCTAAAACTATGGGCATTAAGCATAAAACAAAACACTATGTAAAAAACGTTTAATAAATTTATATTACTCTTTTATCCATAGTTACATAAGTTGATGTAATATTCCTTAGGCAAGTACTTGACTTTCAGGATTGAAAAAAACATAGCCAGTAGAGTTATATGTAATGTGCATAAACACGCCCACTTCAGCAAATTAAAGCTCTTAATGTCTATGAGTTAAACATTTTTTGTTCCAAAATTTGTTATTGAGGTTTGTCCATTAATTACGTCAACAAAACAGGGGGGAGTGGGGGTCCGAACTTTTTTGACAATTGTTGACAAGAGGTAGGGGGTAAGGTTAATTAAATTGGATGTCAACAATTTTTTTATTTATTGAGTTTCATTGCTTAAATAACGGAAAATTTGTAGCGTGGCTTCTTTGTATAGGGAGAGGGAGGGGGTAATCAAAAATTGACGTAATTTAATAGGGAGAAGGGGTCTCTGGAAATTTGACAAATTGTTGATAAGGGGGAGAGGAGGGGGAGTAAAAAATTCAAAAAAATTGTTGACGTAATTAATAGACAGCCCCATTCATGTTTAAAAATCTAAATTACATGGTTTTAAAATTCTTATTATTACCGAAATTACCAAAATCTAAAAATTAGTTATAAATACTTAGCTTGGTGCGATATCCATAACTTTAAATTATGTAATTTAACTCTAAAAACACCTAACTATTTAATTTCAAATAGAGGACCTCGTCTATAGAACATAGTTCTTGATGAAAATATGAAAAGTGTAATTTTAATAAGTCTTTTTAAGAATATAGTTAAACTGTATTTGTTTGAATTATTAGAACAAAAAACTTTTTTGTAATTTCAAGTTTTATTTTAATCTTATTGTAATTATGTATTGTTTATACACAATTACAATAAGATACGATACTTTTATAAAACACATTATTATGATATTTTAATACAATATTTTACGATATTTTTATCAAACAAGTTAAACTTGTTTTATATAATAAGTATTTGTAAATTTATTTATTAAAAAATTTTTAAAAATACTTTACGCTTATTTTAGGGGTTTGAAAACAAGACTTTTGTCTTCTGTTTGCTCCTGTAGTTCTTTATCTTTACTTAAGTTTTATTATTGTAACTTGTAAATCAAGAACATTGTAAAATGCTTATAAAAAGAGAAATAAAAAATTGTAATAAAAAAGATAAAAAAAAAAGAAAAGAAAAGAAAAAAGCCCATGATATTTTATGGCTTAGAGCCATAATATATTTTAGCCCAGAATCTACAATCGAAATGTAATCTTAGGCTACTTTAATAGGCCAAATTACAGGTAAAAAAATACAAAGGCCATAAAACTAATAGTTTATACTCTAAGTTGAGTTTCGAATTTAGATTCCTCATGGAATGCATTCTTCTATCATTTTTTTTTTATATCATTCTCTGTTCTCTGATGCTGTAGAATTTAAGGACTGGTTTAAAGTTATCTAAATTGGTTTAAAATCACGCTAAATTATCTTCTTCTTCATCGTTACAACGTTTGATATTGATTTTTTCCCGCTTAATTAAACACTGATGAAGCTTAGCTCCAGCCGTTTGCATATAGTTTTTGGTGTATTTTGAAATACTAAAGCAAAAGTTTAATGCTAATCTTCTAACAGCGTCTAATTTATTTAGAAAAGTATTGTTATAATCACAAATTTTTAATCTGTATGATAGATTTTGTATAGCTAGAGATTTTAACAAATGCACTTTAGTAACTTGTTGACAAAAACGAAATCTAGTTTTTAACGGAGCTCTGTAGATTGATTGAAATTGAATAGTTCTGTCCTTTAAATTTGCTGATTTGATTGTTCCTATATTTTGTCCATGGCCTTGACTTTCCCAAAGGAATCTGAGGTGTTTCAGTTTATTATTAAGTTTTACCCAAAAATCGTTAATTTTTATTATGCTTTTTGTAACAAAACTTTTATCGGAGCGAATGAACTCGGCTTTTTCTGTGTTTGATTTGTTATAGAGGTTTTAACATTGCGTTTGAACTTTATTAATCAACTCTTGTAGCCCAGAAAGAGTAGAACTTTACAGGACTATATCATCTGCATAAGCAATAATACCAGTGAATAAACCTTCTACTGTTGTTCAAACTATACAATCAAAAACAATTCGCTTTAATACACTTTCAGTGTAGATGTTGTATAAATGTGGCGATAAAATGGATCCTTGTCGCACAAATTTAGACAAGCGGAAATTATTTAATTTATGTCCTAAGTATGATATATTAGTTGTACCCGAGCGGTATAATGATTGTAGTGCGCGATCTTCTGATAGCCGTAAGTTTTTGTTGTAATAAAGTTTCTCAAACAGCAAATCACAGTTACAGCTATCGAAGGCCTTATTTGCGTCTAAATTACAGATATATACTGGCGAGTTATTATTATTATAATGTTTTAATGTCTCAATCAATAGGAACTCTGCATGCATGGTGGAGCTATTTTGCTTGAAACCAAATTGATGAGAGTGGCTTCCTGATACTTCCAGACATACTTGCATGATAATATATTCAAAGAGTTTTATCAAGATAGATGTAATACTAATACCGCGAGAGTTTTCTGAATTATTAAGTGATTATTGATAAGAATTTATTATTGGAATAATTTGATAAGTACACCGGCACAGCTCCATTATTAAAGATCCTCTTATAAAACTATGAAAGCCATGTAATAAGGTTGTTTTTAGATAAGTATTTAAGATGTTCTGCAGTAAATTCACAAGAGTTTGTGATCTATTAGACTTTAGCTGACAAATACAAGTTTTAATGTCGGAAGTTAATAAAAGTATTTTATTAGGTTCAACTATAAGTTGGGGAATATTGCGGTGTTCGGAATAGTTGTTAGTAACTTTGGGTGTGTTGAAAATTGTATTAAGGTTTTGTCAAAATTCTTCTACAATTTACTTCCTAACTTGTTTCTTGTTTATCGTAAAAATACGAGTGTTTGGACTAGATATAATTTTTCGGATATTGTTACAAAACTTTTAAGGCTTAGTATCAAAGACATTCAATATTTTTTGTAATTTTATTGACCTTTAGGTTATGAGCTGTTTTTACAGTTTTACAAAAATTTTTACGAGCTAACTTGTATATATAAATGAAAGGGATTCTTGTGATCTGTTATAGTTACATTTTTTCTATTTCTTATAGAGGAGAGAGAGAATGTCCTTGCATACTTTAGCTTCTGGTGTCTGCCAAAATTTAGATTAAATACTCTTTTTTTTTGAAACATTCTTCAGTGGCAGTATTATTTCTTTTTTCACATGTTGTTTGATTTTTTTTATTACTTCTCCAATAAAAGTGTAATCTTTGAAGAACTGGGAGAGGTTACGATTGTAAATTTCAATAAAGTTGTCATCCTTCCATGCATACTTTGAGATTATATTGTACTTTTTAAGTATATTATTTATAGTATTGAGTAATAGATAATTTATATATAACATATATAAATAATATAATATATAAATATATAAATAAAAACACAAGATAATTTATATATAACATAAATATATAAATATAAGATAATTTATATATAAGATAATTTATACATAAGATAATTTATATATAACATAAATATATAAATAAAAACATAAGATAATTTATATATAACATATTGTAATTGTGTAATGTATTGTAGCAAGATGGTCATGGTCATTCATGTTTAAATGTAAAGGAGGAGTAATTTTACAGTTTGTAAAGCATATTGATGATTCTTTTAAGACTGCTATGTGACCGATATTTGATAAATTATTTAGCGTTTTATGCTTATAAGTATAGGTGAGACCAGTACCACTAATTATATCTAAAAAAGTAAGCTCATTTGTTTCAAGAAAATCAGATAAATGCTTACAAAAGTTGTCTTGTGTTTGGTTATTTTGAACTTCCAAGTCAAATAAATTTTTGGGAAATGACTTAAAATTGCGGGCAATTATACACTCCCCTTCATCTTCAAATGCATCAATGATGGAGGCAAATACACTAAGTTGAGACAAATAATGTTTTAATGATTTAGAAGTATTTCTGCATGAGGTAAGATAAACTCCAATAAAAAAAACACTGTTGCCATATGAACCTTTTATTACAAGAATGTGTTCATCTTCGTGTACTACGTGAAGAGAAAGCAGTAAGTTTTTACGAACTAAAAAGCCATTTCCCCAAAAAGTCTTTCCTATTCTTTCTTTTTAGCAGAGTGAAAAAAATAATTGATATGTCGGAGCTGAAAGCTCATTAAAAATAATACGCACGACATTTAAAAGGCCGTGCTCGGAAAGAAAAATTATATCTAAAGAGTTTATTAAGGAAGAAATATAACATGAGTTTGATTTAAGACTCTGACAGTTATACACATAGAAACTAAAACTATAACTATTTGAATTTATTGCGCGTTCATCCATTGCAATTTTTGATTTAGGGACATGAATGAGCTGCGTATATTTGATGTTCACATTCGATCGATTTACGACGTTAGATTGACTTTTAGTTACTGAGTCGTTATTTTAAAGGATCATTTCAGTTCCTAGGTTTTCACGAGGTTTTCGAAATTGTTTAATAATAATATTGTGGTCCTAAACTTCCGGTTTTGAGACCATGTGTCTTTTATGAATTTTTGTTGTTACTTTAAAAAAGCAGTTATATTTGTTTTCCCGTTTAAGTGTGACAGCAATCGGCCCGACGCTTATTTCTTTCTTTATCTAGTTAAACATCTCGAATAATATGGCTTCCTGCAATAAAGTATTTGTTCTTTGCAATTTTAATCCCCAAAATCGGTTATTTCCTTGATATAGATACGCCCGGTTTAAAATCATTTTTTCTTTCTTCCAAGCAGTCTTGATCAATACCTTTATGTTCAATTTTTTTGAAGACTGTTGTACTAATGTGGGTGTTGATAATATAGTATTATGGTTTGCCATTTTGGGTTGTATTTTAACTTTTGTGCATAAGTTAAAGCGGTTTCTTTTTTTTAATTAATCCTCTACGGTGAAGGATGGTTTTGTTTTACGTTGCGTATGACTTTGAGTTAAGGAACGAAAGTTTATTGATATTGTAACAACAGAATTTTCTATATGTTTTTGAAAAAGTGACGAGTTCCTGGTAGTTTAAAAACAGTTGTTGCTGATTTTTTAATTTCAGAATTTGGTTCTTGGAGTTAATCATATTTCCCATGCAGCATGCGAAGATCTTCCCGAATTTTTACATTATCTGATTGCAGTGTCTTTAAGCGGTCATTAAATTCTTTTAAATTCGACAAAATGTTCATGTCTGTTACATTTGCAAATATTTTTTCACTAACTTCTCAATTTTTGAATTATTGATTAGTTTAGTGAACTCTTTTTGAAGCTGTTTTTCCGCAAGAGAGATAGATAGTAAATAAATGTCATCTAAACATGTAGAGCCATCGCATCTTTTTCTTAGATTTTTCTTCAAAGGGTCATCAGCATCAAAACTAATGTTTAAAGAAGAAAATTATTCTAATTCAAACCTTTCTAGGATCTCCGTAAACAGAAAATTTCTAAGACTTAATATATCTTCCTCTTTAAATTTTGAAAATTCATTTATGATCTTCAGAATTGGAGCAAATTTCTTCCACATAACTAATGTAGTTTTATACAAAGTTTTTACTACTATTTAGAAACCAAAATAACTCACCAGTTTCTCTCGGCGCCATTTTAGCGTAACATTTTTGAAATTTTTTTTTTAAACCAAATATGTTTCATGTTATGTGGACTCCGGGTTGAATATTTGATTGATTTTGTAATCTCAAAGTTTTACATTTTTAAGCAAAAGTAGTCCATAACCCAATTTACATTAAAAAAAAATGTTTTTAGGCTAAATAAGTGAGATAAATTGAACAAATTTTGATTAAAAATGAGTGAAAGGCAAAAGATTTACAAAAATGTAATTTTTTTTTCATATTATATGATTTATAATGACTTTTAGTCAAAAAAAAGTCTTTAGATAATGTAGAGGTTTCTAGCAAGCATATCCTTAAAAGAGGCTTTTGTTTTATTAGAATATTATTTTATGAGAAAATATCATCTTTTTTTTTAATTTTAGGTGTAAACATACATATTTTTGCAAAAGGCGCCATCTTACAAATCCGTACATATTAATCACTCCCACCTTAAATAAAGTAGTAGTTGTTTAACTTATCAAATAATCTTGTGAAAAATAGTTTGGAAGATTAGTATAAAAAGTTTAAAGGTTTTACAATTTATGTCAACACGTTTCTGTAAAAATTATTTGTTTAAATACTTTTTAAAAGGTTTAATTAGAAATATACTTTGGGATACTTTCCAGATTGCAATATGAACGTCAAGTTAGTTTTACGTCGTATGATTTACAGTGACGGGATGAACCCGCTCAAGCACTCTGTTATTTTTGTAATTACTTTTTTCTTTGTAAGTTTTTATTCATTTATTTTTGTTTTAATTCTAAAAAATATCCCAGTAAATACAACATTTTTATTTGACGTAAAAAAAAAAAAAAAAATCAAACACAATCTATGGAAGTATTCACAATCTATGTAAAATAATCGTTTTTTGAATACCTCAATAGTAGATATAAGTATAAAAGTTTCACATAGCATTTACTACTTATTCAAAACTTATCTTTTGCTTCCCCGTTTAGTTATGGTCTTAAGGTATGTTTATTCGGCGTGTAACTTATTATGTCACTTCGGCAAGATTTTATTTTGTTTTATTGTATTTTTGCTGTGTTTAAAATGAAATCATTTAATTTTAAATATAGAGATATAAAATATCATTTTTTGTAAGTCTGACATTAAATATTACTTATCTTATCTAGACTTTTTATTTGCAATGCTTTGATTGCTTTTAAGGTGGCACACAACTGAAAAAAAGCAAGTTTTTTAAAAAAAATCAATTTTTAGATTTTTGGGTATTTTGATTCTATAACCATTCCTTGAACATATAAAAAAAAAATTAGTCTCAAAAATGATATAAAAGTTGATTTAATATCATTTTAGTAGATGACACTTGAAAATAAATTCCCTAACAACGCCTTAGCAACCATCAGTCATAGGAGTTTTTCTGAATTCAAATCAGTAAAACACCACCACAAACTTGGTTTTAATTTGTTATACGCAGACTCTTGTTAGTTCTCCGTTTTAAAAGTCATAATTCAAAATTTTATTTAAGAACAAGAGTGTTTTTAATCTGTTAATGTTAGTCTTTTAAACTGTAACTTTTCTCTCATTTTATACCAAATAATTTAAAAAGTGATTTCAATTTAGTTGGAATAAAGTTATTTTTAAATGAATAAACAAGGAAATAAAACTAAACAAAATTTATCAAGAAGGATAAAACGAAAATGGAATGGTGTTGTTGGAAATAAAAAATCATCTTCTTCTTACATCTTATCATCGACGATGACATCGTCTACAACTCAAGCAGCAAGTAGCTGTTCTAGTGAAAGAAAAATCAAACTCAACTACTCGAATACATTTGATTCTGAAAAAGATAACTATTTTGTTTTTATTAATTTTTCAATTCTTAAAGAACTTATAGCTAAAACTGCATGTAACAACTGCTTTCAGCCATTACTTTTAACAGATGTTGATTCCAGTAGAAAAGGATTTGCACATTTGTTTCAATTAAAATGTGAACACTGTGATTATGTTAAAAGATTCAATTCATCAAACAAATCAATAAATGCTAAATTTGATGCAGCAACAGCTAACTCACCATATGATGTTAATATTCGTGCAATAATAGCTTTTCGAGAAGTAGGCTGTGGTTATGGAGCTATAAAAACATTTTCATCTTGCATGAACTTAAAATGTATATCTGAAAATGGATTTCAAAAATTAAACAAAAATATTATGGTAGCTTATAAAAGTGCTTCAGAGAAAAGTATGTTATTAGCGATTAAGGACTCTAAAAAAGTTGACATTGCTCAGGATATACCATGTGTAAGAGTTTCAATCGATGGTACATGGCAGAAACGTGGTCACAATTCATTGCACGGTGTAGTTACTGCGATTTCTGGTGATAAATGCATTGATATTGAAGTTTTGTCTAAATACTGCATGGGTTGTAAAATGTGGAACAGTAAAAAAGGAACTCCAGAATATCAGTGTTGGATAATTGACCATCAATGTGAAATAAATCACAAATCTTCGTCTGGAAGTATGGAGTCTGCAGGAGCAGTTACAATTTTTAATCGTTCGGTTAAAAAAAATAATCTAATTTATAAAGAGTTTCTAGGTGATGGAGACACTTCTTCATTTAAAGATGTCAAAAACTCAAACCCTTACCAGGATTTTGACATCACTCCAATAAAACTGGAATGTGTAGGTCATGTACAAAAAAGATTGGGTACACGACTTAGAAATTTAGTCAAAGCACACAAAGGCACTAAAACACCTTTATCAGGTAGAGGTAACCTAACAGAAAAATGTATAAATTCTATGCAAAACTATTATGGCATGGCCATTCGTCAAAATGTCAACAACTTGTATGCTATGAAAAAGGCAGTTTATGCTATTTTATTTCATTTTACCAACTTTGAAAACCAGCAAATGCAACATCAGTTTTGCCCAAGAGGATTGACAAGTTGGTGCAAATATTGGGCTCTAAATAATACAAATTACAAATCAAAATCATGTATACCTATATGGATTAAGAATCTTATTTTACCAATCATCAAGGATCTTCAGGCTGATGATCTTCTAATTAAATGTTTGCATGGAACGACGCAAAATGCCAATGAAGCATTAAATTCTATTATTTGGTCTCGCGTACCAAAGCACACATTTGTTAGTAAGTCTACAATTGAAATGGGAACATACTCAGCAGTGCTGCATTATAATGATGGTGCTAATGGTGTATTAGAAGTTTTAAAATACTTTGGCTTGAATGGAATTGTTACATTAGCTTCGTCAAGTAAAGTTGACAAAACCAGAATTCGACATATGAAGTCAAAGTCAACTGATAAAAGTAAAATGCAGAGAAAAAAAATAAGAGCAGTTAAAAAAGGTTTCATAGACGATCAGCAAATAAAAGAAACAACTGATAGTTACATCTCTGGTGGATTTTGATAATTTTTATGTTCTTATATATTTTTTTCTTATTTTTGCTTTTTTCTCAATATGTATTTTTTTAAACTTTGAAACACATTTTCTCATTAACAAAACAGAATTACATAATAAAATTTTCAGGATTTGTTTATCATAATATAATACTTCATTTAACCCTCAGAATTTTCATAAAAATTTATAGAAAGTGAAATATTGATGTTTATAGTGCTGGATTTATTGATATTTC
The DNA here is from genome assembly GCF_022113875.1 of Hydra vulgaris. Lineage (NCBI taxonomy): Eukaryota > Metazoa > Cnidaria > Hydrozoa > Anthoathecata > Hydridae > Hydra > Hydra vulgaris. The sequence goes on from NC_061164.1 coordinate 17,033,085, forward strand.
ATATATATATTAGGTGATTTTGTTAGAAATGCAATATTTCATGAAATAATTTAAATCATAAAAATTCCCACGGTCAAGCAGGGTGAAATATGATTAGGAAGCTATGTTCAAAATTTTAGTTTCAGTTGTTAAGGCAAACTTAAGTTATTAGGTTTTGAAAATTTACTAAAAACACATGTTTTACAACACATTTTTGGCCATTATGGATAATAAAATTAATTAAAAAAAAAAATTGTCTGTTTTTTATTTTATTTTGATATAAATTAATTGTCATTAAAAAAAAAAAAAATCAAAATTTTGATTATTTACAAAAAAACTTGTTTTCAGTTGTGTGCCACCTTAAGCAAAGCATTGCAAATAAAAAATGTAAATTTAGATAAATTCTCAAACAATATTTAGCGTTAGTTTATTGTTATATTTTTGTTGTGCTTTTTAAAGCAACTATTAATAAATTTTTAGATTAGAATTGAATTGGTAAAGTTGAATTGGTATTGCTTCAAAACGTCTTAAAAGACGTTTTGAAGCAATATCATTAATTTTTTAAACTAAAAAGTGATTAAAAAACTTTAAATTATGATAGCTACGCAATATTTAATTATCAAAAACAATGTTAGATTAAACCGAATTCAAACACAATATCATTATTTTTTTTAAATTGCAAAGTGATTAAATAACTTTAAATTATGATAGCTACGCAATATTTAATTATCAAAAACAATGTTAGATTAAACCGAATTCAAACACAATATCATTATTTTTTTTAAATTGCAAAGTGATTAAATAACTTTTAATTATGATAGCTACGCAATATTTAATTATCAAAAACAATGTTAGATTAAACCGAATTCAAACACAATATCATTAATTTTTTTAAATTGCAAAGTGATTAAATAACTTTAATTTATGATAGCTACGCAATATTTAATTATCAAAAACAATGTTAGATTAAACCGAATTCAAACACAATATCATTAATTTTTTTAAACTGCAAAGTGATTAAATAATTTTAAATTATGATAGCTACGCAATATCTAATTATCAAAAACAATGTTAGATTAAACCGAATTCAAAAATTGCAGTATAAAGTTTTTTATTTTATATATATATATATATATATAAAAAGAATTAGTTTAGGTAGGGTATGTCATTATGGGATTGACAGGCGGATCAACATAACTATGTCTACAATTGAGCTCATAAATTAAAAAAAAACAATATGTTATGATTAACGAACACGAAATACTCAAAATGCCGTGTTTAGACCACAAGGTTCAATACTTGGTCTTTTTGTTTTCTTAGTTAACTTAAATGAGATAAAAAATGCAACAGTAACGTTTTTTTGTTCGCAGATGATACCAACCTATTTTTTTTCTTTAATAGTATTACACAACTTCATGCAAACATGAGTTGCGAATAAAGTATGATAAATGATTGGTCTATGAAGCTATTTTTAAAGAATAAAATAAATAAATTAACAAGAATATATAAAGTTTTGTTAAATTATCTTGCCCAGCGGGATCAAAAGATAATTTTGTTAAATTATCTTTTGACGTCCTACGGACGTTTATAAGACGTCTCAAGTCTTGTCCGTAAGACGTCATCAGTTAGTCTCAAAAGAAAAACTTGAGGGTGTCTATTCCAGACGTCCTAAAGATATCTTTTTAATAAGTCCTACAGACATTTTTTGCAGACGTCCTAGAGATGTCTTTTCAGCCGTCATAGAAACGTCTTTTTAGCTGCCCTAGAGACGTCTTTGGCTGGTCTCATATATAAAACTTAATGACGTCTTATTCAGACGTCCTAGACACGTCTCAATTTTATCAAGACATTCTTTTAAAAGTTATATAAAAACGCAATTATTTAAAACATACATCTTAGATTTGATTTAATCTAGGCAAAGAAAGTTATTAAACGAAATCAAAGTAAGTAAAGTGTAAAAAACAATTTTTCAAACAAAATTACACTTTCCAAATTAAAAGCTAATAGGTTCTGTAGAGTATAGTATAATCGATAGTGTATTATAAATAGTCGAAAACTGCTGAAAAATGGAAAGTAAGTAAAAAAAGGAGCAGCTAATTAGGCCATCATTGATCGATATCCATATTAGTGGATATTCTCTTTAGTCGGTCAGAAAAATGCCTTATTCCTCTCCTAATAAAATTGATGGCATCCATTTTGGTAAAGTTTTTATTTGACTTTAAAGCAGCTTCTAATAAAAACAATAACACATATTTTAGAAAGACCATAAAATAAAATATACTTGAATACGTGTCATGTTCCATAGCCAAAGAAATTAAATTTTTTTTTTTTTTTCTTTATTGAAACAACATTTTAAATTTTAAAAATTAATCAAACACTTTTATAGGGTTATAAGAATTCTAGTGACAACGTTACATAATTACATAAATATCATGTGGTACATAATGACCAACAGAATTATATGCACATTAAACTGTTGTTGTGACTTTTTTTACCTTACTTGTCACAGAAAAAACACACTGTTTTCCTGGTGATGAGATAATTTTTAATGGTTTATGAACGAATGACAACCCAGACTCAACAGAATTAAAAATTTGATTTTGCTCAAAGTGATAGTAATCTAACAAATTCTCTAAATTACTAAAATAGATTTTAATATTATCTTTGTTCAAACCAAACACTCTTTTTATAGATATTGCTTTTGGAGTTCTTAGTGATTAATCGAATGGCGTTTTTTTTAAAAACCCCACACAAAGTATTCTCCTGCTAACTTACCATCTTTTTTAAAAGGATTTGGAATTATATATTTTTTTACAGAACTGAAATACTATCTATCTAATATCCATTACTGATCAATCTAATATCCATTATTGACTATAAAATGAATTGTTCATATCTTTAATACACTTATTTAGATTTTCTTTAAGGTTATCAGAAAGCACTTTTCTAAATCTTTCAAGTAAATTAGTATGTAAACTACTTTCAAGTAAAGCCTTTTTAACACGCCGATGAAGTGAATCTTTTGGCACACAAAATATTTTAAAAGCTTTTTTTAAAGACATCTGCTTCAACTATACTGCGGTAATAGCATTTTTCATGTCATCTTCGTATTTAGTGACTAAATGAAAACAAAGTTATGTTATGTCCTTTTGAAGTTTGTAATAAAACTACGTTTTACTTTTACTTTTATAAATTTCTTTCATAAAATGATGATAGCAAGTTTATAAATTTGCTATTATAAACATATACCTTGACAATTTATAAAGTTTATATCCAAAACTTTTATTTTGACGATCTTTTTCAATAACTATCGTTGTCGCACTTTCCCCGTAATTGCGAAGTTATATATTTCTTAAATATCTTCGAAACAAAATAATCTGACATGAAAAGAAGAATAGCAGATAAAAGATAACAAATAAGTGATTACAAACTCAATATTATATTTGTTCTATGATAAAAAATGGCTGCGTACATGGAGTTGTTCCACAAAAAAAAAAAAAAAATTTGATTTTTAATCAAATTGACTTAACCCTTTAGTTTTAAACCCATTTTTCTATTTCATATTATAGAAAAAAAATTGATGGAACTACTTTAAAACGTAAAATAAACATGAAATTTTTATTATAATAAAATAAAATTTTATCATTATTACATTGGTAGAGGACTAGTGGCAGATTAAATTTATTATTTTGGATATAATTTATTTATTATTTTTTTATAATTTATTATTTTATCTTTTTATTATTTTATTAAATTTTTTATTATTTAATTATTTATATTAATTTTTTTATTATTTTATTAATTTATTATTTTTATAATTTATTATTTTTTTTATAATTTATTAATTTATTATTTTGGATATAAGATCTGATTTTTGTCATCACAAAAGCTATTATGGCAATGTTTATAACTTTGGAAACATATCAGTAAAGTGGATAAAACCGCTAGGATACCTAAATTAACATATAAGTAGCTGAAATACCAAACCAGCCGCGCAGTTAGGATTTCTGAAAACGGGTTTCAAATTTTATAAACCCTCGCTTTTACTTTGTGAAACCCAAAGCGTGCATATTTATATATTATATATTTACTTTTTTGGCATAAAGTCATTTTCATATTCATTTCGAATTCAAATACTTTTTTTTCCTGTCAAACTTAACACAACACACTTAATAACGATTATTAGTGTATGAAGCAGTAACAAGAAAATGTCATTTAACTCACACACATTATATCTCTAGTCAAAATACGGCAATATAGTGACACAAAATCTTTTATTTTTTAATCTTCATTGATTAGGATATTGTGATGGATGGATAACAGAGCTAAACCACTCAGATTGCTTATTGATGAACGCAAGATAATTTCAATTTTTTTAAGAGACTAAATGATCTCTCAGCTGTGCAGAAAGTGACTTGAAAAGCGATAAGATTACGGAGTACTTTATTAATCTAGGGATATTTTAATACGTGACATTGCTTAATAGCTGATAGAACTGTCGCTGGCCGTTGTATTTTAATGGCTGTCCATTTCCTTTTCCACATCTCGGTTTGCGACAGGAAAGTTCGTTGCGATGGTAGACAGATGTCTTAAATGACAGTTGAGTGAAGTCTTTCTGTTTCTTCATCACTTATACAAGAGATGACTGAAGGAACTAATTCCAATGCTTTGAATAGTTCTAAATGGAAATCTGCAAAGTAAGTGTCCAGTTGAACTCCAGGTTTCACAAGAAAAGGAATAGTTAGGCACCGCCGGTAATAAGTAAGAGCGTCTTCAGCTGGTGTGTTTTGATGCTTTTGGTGCCCAACTCTGCGGGGCATGTATGGCTCTGTTCAAAATTTTCTTCAATTTTCTTTGCTTTATTAAATTAATAGAAGTATTTTGTTTCAACATTTGTTCTTAAGTCAGCCACTTGCTTTTTCACCACTGTCAAAAACCTCTCAAAACATCATTTTCGATACCTTACAAAGCCTTTGCTATTTAGTGAAAAGCAACCATACAAGTCTGGACCACTACTAAAGGAATAATGAATTCAAAATTTGTTAGCGCAGAATAGAAGCACTCCGCATCTGTCAAACTGTCTCTTGACTGTTCCGCGGAATTTTCTGCAATACTAGAAAAGCATTGTACGATAGCAGGCAATAGGTCAAAGAAAGTCTCCAGTGCATTAATTTTCACAATCCATCGTGTTCGACAACACGATTTCAATTTAGTTTTTTGATGAGTGGCTTCAAAGATTCAATTGCAGTTTCAAGTGCACTCTAGCGTTTGGGATGTGGAGAAAAAAAGATGTAGACTTTGTTTAGCACACCATACATGTTCCAAATGGGGGAAATATCCGAACTTTTCACGATAACCAGATTCAAACGACGGGCTGTGCAGTGAGTTTAAATGGCAGCTGGATACTGTTAAGTGATGAGAGATTCTGCTCCGCGACACTTGCTAGACATAAAGCTAGCACCGTTGTAGCACTGGGCTACCAACATATTTAGGTCAAGACCAAGTGCTTTCAATACCATCAGAATATAATAGGCGAGGGCTGCTCCCGTACATCCATCAGCACATTCAATGAATGTGCAGAACTGCTCCTGAACTTCCATCTTGCCAATATACAAATAACGAACACATACTGACACCTGCTCCATATTAGTGACATATGTAATTTCATCAGCAATGACTCAGTAAGGCCCATCGCAAATTCTGCCGACAATCTGCTTCTGTATACTGGATGCACACAAATCAATTATTTCATTATGTACTTTTTACGGCGTATATGTACGTTTAAGTTTTTCTTTATTGGCATTATTAAGGTGTTGTAGCAGCAAGAGGTCAACAGCACTTCGATATTGCAAGAGGGCTTTAAAATTCTAAGAGCCAAGGTTTGTCTACCAGAAAACACAACTGTGGACACAATGTGACGGAGAATTGTTTTATTATGTTTTAGTTGTTCTTTTCTAACATCGAGCTTACTGTCTTTTACTTGCCACATCCAATTTTCATTAAAACGCATGCCATTCGAACTGAGGCAGCATCATTTTTGTGAAGTTTGTGTAATTGAACAACATTGGAGATCTTTGTCCAGTTGAAGTATGGTTTTATGAATTTGGTTGCCAAGTTTGTCTTGTGAGAGAAAAGAAGACATGGAACACAGAATGTAGTGTTTGAGTTCATGCTGTAGGCAATCCATGTTTTCTCTTCAAGGTAACAATACTGTCATGATCGAATCTTACTATTCATCTCAGTGGTCTGGAATTTGTCTTTCCTATGAGGAAATCGGTGATGTTGAAGAGAAACAAATGTCGTACAATGATTGTATTTGAAGTTGCTTGTATACATTGTCAATATCTGGAATATTATCTGCGTTGAAATGACAAGCTGTTGCCATTGTTGCATTTAATATGTCTAATGATATTGGGTTTCTTTTCTCTTTAATGGGACGAGGTCTATGGATCTCTTGTGAGTATTTTCGCTTTCAGCCAAAGGTTTCTTATTCAATATGACCTCAATTGAAGTAAAAAATTTAACGAAAATTACTCTAGGTAACCAATAAATCCAATGTAGTAACTCCCTGATTGATGTTGAAATTTCTTGTAAAAAAACAACAAATGAAAGTTCTTAACCCTTGAATAACGGAACCAATGTACTTTTAGGTATTATGCATTAATCATTTCATCTTTAAATAAAACTTAATAAGTTTTAAGAACAAAAGAGACTTTGGCAAGCTATATTAGTGAAAGGTGCATACGCTTTTGCCTTCTACTATTAGTTGTAAAAACGAGACCCCAAAATGTACTTTTTTTAAAATTCCAAATAACATTTATATTTATAATACTTACCGTACATAGTCTGAATTGATAATTTTTATATAACTGGTTTTGATTGATTTGTAATTGTAGATTATTTTGCAGTTAAAAGGAAAACTTAGTTTGCAGTATTTTTAGAAACATTGTAATATTTCTAAAAATACTGCAAACTAAGTTTTCCTTAAAAGTCAAACCCTATATTTTATTTAATTTTTATTTAGTCTTAATAGTAATTACAAATTACACAACAATACTTTACACATAGCAAATTAAATTATTCAATTGTTTGGATTGCGTTCAAAAAACGACACCCTGTACGTATACGTAGTATACGTATAGGGTGTCGTTTTTTGTACGCAATTCAAAAAATTGAATAATTTAATTTGCTATGTATAAAGTATAGTTGTGTAATTTGTAATTACTATTTAGACTAAATAAAAAATTAAATAAAATATAGGGTTTGACCCCTAAAATAAAGTAATATAAATAGTTACCTATTGTCCATGTTCAAGTCATTGACTACAATCGAGCAATGTACTGAATACAGTTGTTTGGACGAGTAATTTAAGGTGGTACATAGGTACAACGAATTTCTTTAAAGTAATATTATATAATATTATATAGTCATGATATCTTTTGTTTCTAAATTGTTAATACACATTTAAAATATTATGAAAAAAAAAATAATAATAATAATTAAGTACCTTTAGGACTAATAAAGGCCGATTTATGCAAAAAATAAAATTATATTTTGGAAAAGATTACTAAAAAATGAAAAAAAATTAGCATCTGAAACTTTCACAAGGTCAAGTAATTATGGTTTTTTATGTTCTGAAATTAAAAAAATTCTCTAAATATTTACTTTACTCTACACCACTGCAGTTGTACACAAAAAAAAAATTAAAAAAATTTCATTGACTAACATAAAGTTAGTCTTTAAAATAAAATATTGAACATTTTCTGAATTTCGCCACATTCAACATATATCAAAGAACATTTGGTCCAAATTTGAAACAAATAACTCAAAAACTTATTTCATAATCCTTGCCAGAAGATCTAAAAATATTAGGCGGAAAAAATTAATTGTAAAGTCAAAAAACAAATAATTCTGAAATTAAAACTCCACTTAACCATAAAATTTACCTTTATTATCTTTGATTTTGTCTAAACTTTACGGCTTTTAAGTTGGAATTCCTTGTACAGAGTTGGTCTCTCAAAGAAAAACTTTCGCAATAAGTTACTTGCAATTCCCAAATAGGAATTGCTTATTCTGCAATCAATGATTGCTATTCTGAACAAGCGTTATAAATGATTTTCGATGGTAATTGTTTTCGTAACAATTATTACACAGAGCGTTTTATTAAAAGCTATTACGAAAAATAGAATGTAAAGTAATTTTTTAATAAAATAAGTATAGTTTTCAAAAAATGATTTTTACCTATGTACCACCTTAATCAGTAAGCGAAATATTAAAGAATAAATCAAAAGGGGTGCTCAAATGGTGGTTTCCAAATTATAATAATTCAAACATTAACAAACAATAGTATGTTATAGTTAAATATTATTTGAATTTTATTTTGTTGAGTTATTTTTTTTTAAGGTTGACTAAAATTTATTTTTCTTAACAAATTTTTTAAAAATTCTAAAAGGGGTTTCCAGGTACCATGGAAAACCCCCTAATTCCGCTACTGCCAAAGGGCATTAGAGAGAAATACTTTTATTGAACAACAAAACAGAAGAAAATTTTACATTTTTTTAAAATGCTTATTAAAAGTGAAACACAACATAAGTAGACTAATTTGAAAAATGAAAACTATGAGTTAAAGAAAATTATTTGAACTGATGTTGAACACCAGAAAAAACTAAAATGTCAAAAATTATTGTTACAAAAGAAGATTTTAAAAATATTTTAAATGTAAATTTTAAATATATTTTATGGTAAATTTCACATGGTAAAAATTTTTGATATAAGTAATTTTTATAGCATGCTTGAACAAACTTTAAAACTTTATAATTTTCAAAAGGTTTTTGAATATTATCAAAATTACTAAAAAATTGTAAGCATTGTTGATTTTATGTAAAAGCAACATTTACAACACTTAAAAGTTTTAATTTATGATGCTTTATTTTATTGTTGAATTTGTGTTTTTTTATTCATATGATGTTAATGGCAACAAATAGGCAACATGTAAACTAATAATTCAAGAACTTATGTTTTAATTACGTTACTTTTCTTGAATAGCGTTAGTATAAGTAATTTAATAAACGGTCGGTTGCAAATATATACGTCGGTTATAAATATAAATTTTGTATACATACGCAATTAACTGATCACTTTGTTTTATATCTCCTAAAAATTGTGATAAAACAGTGTGATCCAAATATATTGTTTTTTCTCTCTGCAAAACTTGAATTAAAAAACTGAATTAAAAAACTATTAAAATGATATTAGTTTTGAGTATTTGGAATATCAAATATAATCAATTATGCAAATGCATAAGCTGCAATATGCGTAAACAAGTAAAAGTATAAAAATTGATTGCTACAGATGAAGAAAATTGAAAAACAAAGAGACTAGGAAACTTTATTTGCCTGAGCGTCGTCAAACACCTAGCTATATTGGATAGAAATGTAAAGAAATGGTTTAAAATTACATTTAGTATATATTAGTAAATGCCTATAATAATTAATTTTTTTATATATAATATGATTTACATAACACTTAATAAATTTAGTAAAAATTAGATTCTGAAATGGCTATTGGTTATTGTGTAAAAACATTAGATGAAAACCTTAGTGATAGTATTGCTTAAATTGGTATTGGATTGTTTTCAACAAGACAGCTACTCTAAAGTCGAAGACAAATTCTATTTTATTGTTAGTTTTGTCAAGCACCTCGCCTATACTGAATAGCAAAATACCAAAATAATTTATAGCAAGCTTCTAGTTTTTTTGAAGATACAATATCAAGATATGTATTACATTTTATCAATAGAGATATTGCTATCTATCAATATAGATATTGCTGTTTGTAAATTTTAAACTCGTTTTTGTCACACTAAAAGTTAAAAAAATTTTTTCCTCTAAAAACCCTATTCCTCCAGAGTTGAAATCGTTCGTTGTCTACAAATTCGTATGTGAAGGAAGTAACTTCTGTTAAATAGGCAAAACTACTCGTCATCTAAAGACACGGATAACTGAACATTATCAAAGAGACAAAAAACTATATATCTAAAGACATTTCCATATTAATGAAAATTGTTTTTTGCAATTAAATAAAAAGTGTTTTTCCATTTTAGATTCAACATCTAATAAGTTCGAATTAAAACTTAAAGAAAGCATGTTCATAAAATGGTTAAAACCATGTATGAACAAACAGGTCAACCATGTCCAAATGACACTTTCTGTTTCGTTATTACCTTTTATATAAAAATTTTTATTAACCTATACTTTTGTCACTTCCTATTCGCTTTTTAGTAAGACTTGTTATTGTTAAAGTAAATTTTGTTGTATTATAATTTAATTAATGTTTTTTACACAGATAATTACATTTTGTAGAGGTATTGTAAAATCATCTATTTAAGTATTTAAACAAATTTAAAATTTTAACTTCAACTAAAGATGACTAGTAATAGTCAAAACA
>NC_061164.1:17048509-17098509 GCF_022113875.1 Hydra vulgaris
ATTTATTTATTAACTATTTATCAACAAATAGATTAGTAATTACTAAATTAGACACAAGTAATTATTAAATTAGAGTAACAAGCCCCTACAAAAAAAAATTACTTTTAAGCAAGTGTAAGTCTTTGTTTTACAAAGTTACTTTCATTGTCATTTATGGTAATACCAGACCAGTTAAGTTTACAACAGAGGTTATTAGTAAATAACGCAAAGGACATTCTCTGGACAGCCTCCTTTAAAGTCTGGCCTCCTTTACTTGCCACAGCTATTGTCTAAAAAAAAATAGAAAAAGCATCAGTAATATCTATACTGAAGAATATTTTTTAAAAATAAAAAATAAAAATAGATATCAAATTAATGCCATTAATTATTGCATAACATTTGTTAATAGGCTTTATGTCCTTTATTTCTGTTTATAAATGATCTAGCTGGTGTACCACAAATAAAAGCTGATATAGCAAACTTATATACTTTACCATTAATTCTAATACCAGAATCAAATAAAGCAATACTTTCATTTTATATATAATATATATAATATATAATATATATATATATAATATATATTATATATAATATATATATATATATAATCAAATAAAGCAATATTTTCATATATATATATATATATATATATATATATATATATATATATATATATATATATAAATATATATATTTATATATAAATATATATATATATATATATATATATATATATATATATATATATATATATATATATATGTATATATATATATATATATATATATATATAACTTCATATTAGTTTAACATTGTTCTTGTTATATTAACTTTTAATATAACAAGAACAATGTTATACTAATATGGTTATAATACTCTTACATAACTGTAACAATATTGTTAAAGTTATATATGTTTAAAATCAAATCAAATTAGAATTTTAAATTTTGAGTCTTATAAATATATATTGAACCTATATGTATATCTATAATTTATATCTATACTAAGTATAGATATAGATATAATATATAGTAATCTATACTAAGTATAGATATAGATATAATATGTAAGTATAGATGTAGATATAAATATAAACTATAAATATAGATATCTTATAACCCATATAGTTAGTTTATTTTGTCGTTTTACACATTTTACAATGTTATCTTTAAATTCGAATAAATATATATATAATTACAAGCTGACAGGGGCAAGTAGAAGACATAAAGTCTTATCATCAAGCCCTTTTGTGAAATAGAGAAATATAAAATTTCTAAAATTCCAATAATATAAAAAAGAGTTAAATTAAAAATTTTGAAAAAATAAACAAACATTCAAACAAAATTAAAATAAAAATAAAAAAATTTAAAGAGTTTGAAATAAAGTAAAAAGATTGAAAAAAATTAAAAAGTTTAAAATAAATTAAAAATTAAAAAAAGTAAAAATTAGAAAGAAAAAAAAAAAATAATAATAATAATAATAAAATCTCGAAATAAAAAAATAAAAATGTATACAATGCGTAAATTAAAAAGTTTGAATTTTTTTTTACAAATCAGTACATATACGTATACATATTCAATACAAAGCGAAGTATATATTCAAAAATATTTATATATTAAAAAGATTCCAAACGTTATGTAGATTTAAATTCATTTGTTAGTATTTATTAAAAAAAGTTAAAAAAAAACAGTCAAAGAGAAAATCAAACAAGAAAGATATATATGTATATATATATATAAAAAAAAAAAAAAAAAAAAGCTTTTTATCAAATTTATCAAAAAAATATTATTTTTAAAAAAATGAAAGAATGTATGTAATGTTTGAGTTTAGTAAGTGTTTTTTTATAGTTCTTTTGAATATATCAATAGATTTTATTTTTTTCATATTGTCGTCAAGAACTGACTTCCACAAGCGTGGCCCCCGACATGTAATTGAGAAGTCAGATTTTTTGAGTGATGTTGGTGGGATGTAGTAATTATTTATTGAGTGTCTTGTTTCATATTTATGGTTAATTAGAGAGAAACCTTTATAAAAATATTTTGGAATTAGTTCATTTTGAAGTTTAAACATAAATAACAAGTTATGGTATATATTTAGTTCGTATACGTTTAGCGCATTAATTTCCTTGAGTAACGGCTTGGCACTTTCGTACCTATCTGCGCCCAAAACTAATCGACTTGCTTGCTTTTGTTTAGTATAAATATTTTTTAGGAAAGATGAATGATTGTTTGCCCAGGCAATATTACAATAGTTAATATGACTATGTATAAATGAAAAGTATAAGTTTTTTAAACATATTTTATTCAAAAGATGTTTTGTCCTGTACATAATCCCCACAGTCTTTGAAACTTTGTTCTCGACTAACTTTATTTGGCTTTTCCAATTTAAATGTTCATCGAAATTTATTCCTAGTATTTTCATTGAAAAAACTCTTTTTATTTTAATATTGTTAATTGTTAGTTCTGGAAGTTTAAGTGGAAGGTTCTCGGATTGAGATGGTTTAGCAAACAAAATATATTTAGTTTTTTCAATATAATATATTATATATAATATATAGTAAAGTATACTTAAATATAATATATTATATATAATATATAGTAAAGTATACTTTATATTATATTATAATATATTATATTTATATCTATATTTATAATTTATAAATATAAATAAAGGTATAAAATCATGTAACTTTTAATATTTATAAGCAATAATTATAGCTAGGTATATTTTATAATATAAAGACTTTGTATTATAAAATATAATTTAATAAATAAAATAAATCGGACTTTATATTATCAAAGACTTTATATATCAGGCTTTGCGCAACGCGGTCCGCTGAAAGCATGTTTGCTGGGTATATATATTTATATATATTATGACAATGTATTGAATCATTTTAACAGCCGACTTGATAAATTTTAAGTAAGTGACTTTCTTAATATATTTATATCAAAAAGTATTTTAAGATGCTCTTTCAAAAACGGCAAAGAGTCTTTTAAAGATCTTTTAACTCCAGCAAATAAACCTGCCTTGTTTTTATTACCAACCATGTATAAAGAAAAAAAAAAAATTAAAAAAAAAAATTAGAATCGAAGCTAAAAATTATGAGCTAAGAGTTTTAAAACTTAAAAAGTAGTGAATATAGCCTTTTAATCTAAAAAAAAAAACTAATTTTGAAAAAATGAGTTATTAGAAATGAGAGAAATATTTGTTGTTTTAGTTGATAAGTGTCTGATTTAAAATCGATTCACAAGTTAACTTTTTAGAAATGATAGTTTTAATGACCAATTAAATCAAGATTCAAGCAATTCAAGAAATAAAAAAACTATTAATGTCATAAAGTATATGCCAATATTACAATCGGTTCTAAAAGTAAAGATCATTTAAGTAACTTGTTAGTTTAAGTTCCTCACCAGTCAAACGTTAAATGTTTAGGTTTTAAAAGTCTAATCTTTCTGAACCAGCTGAATCAACAATTTTTATTATTAGTTAAATTAATTTCAATCAAATAACAAACAAATGTTTAAAAAAAATAAAAATCAACTTTTCTGGATCAGAAAAGAAATGGATATTGTTTTCTTTTAAATATAAAAATTTTGCAAAAAAGGAACGTAAAAATGTAACTAACAAAAAACTTAATGAAAAACAAAGAAGCAACGTTGTTATATGATTTCAATAACTAATATGAAAATTATAAATGGCTAGTAGGACGATCTCAATTTGTAGAGGTTTTGTTTAGGAAAAGTTAGAAATAAAATCTTCAGTGGTACTGAAGATTCTATTTTCTTCTTTTAAGAAAAGAACTTGCTAAAACTATAATGTGCATAATGAAACGAATATTTGTATAACGATTCGTATAAAATTGCCATGGAAAAAATAAAAGATCTTGTTTCCATCATTTTAAAATCTAACCCAACTTGCTCAATAATCTTATCTACACCGATTTGTCAAATCAACAAAACCAATCTGAGCTCAAGACAATAGGTTTAGATGATAAATTAAAACTGAGTAACTATAGTATTATTGATGACTCAATATTTTCTAATGAACACTTAATGCTAGATGGTATCCACCTTAACACGCATGGATCTGGTAGTCATGAACTTTTTTGCATACATACATACATACATACATACATATATACATACATACATACATACATACATACATACATACATACATACATACATACATACATACATACATACATACATACATACATACATACATACATACATACATACATACATACATACATACATACATACATACATACATACATACATACATACATACATACATACATACATACATACATACATACACATACATACACATACATACACATACATACATACATACATACATACATACATACATACATACATACATACATACATACATACATACATACATACATACATACATACATACATACATACATACATACATACATACATACTCCAATACATACATACATACATACATACATACATACATACATAAATACATAAATACATATATACATAAACACATACGCACATATTATGGTAGTTAAGTTTGTAGCTGCTTTTTTTAACAAGTGTACAAGTTATGCTTTCTATTTCTTAAAAGACGCAATGTTTGTTAGACAAAACTATTTTTGTATGTTGTGTCTTGAACCCGAAGTTGATTTTTTGTCGTGTGATTTCAGATTTATTTTTTGTTTTTATGTGTAGCGGATGATTTGGGTTTCATAGAAATCATTTTAGGCTTGTTTTTTACATACATTGTCAATGAATGTGCTTTTGAAGTTATATTTTGTTCTGTGGACTATGGATCAATTGACTAAGTCCAATGTTTTGGTATATTGTTACTTGTATTTTGCTATGAAAGCCTAGTTTTTTCAGTCTTCTAATTAGGTACTGAGGTGAGAAAAATTTGGGATTTATGCGCTGCCTTTGTTAGTGGGTATTTTTTTTATATTTAAATCAATTTCTACGTTTTTCTATAATGTTGCATAATTTAGAGATATAGAGATGACGGAAACAGTTGGTGGTGGGAGTGTACCAAATTTTTTTTGAGATATGCTTATGATTTTGCACTTTGTTATGTTTAATTACATTTTGTTTTTGATGCTCCAGTTATTAACTTTGTTGGAATTTTTCTGTGGTAGGAATTAGTGGGCTAGGTTTTCAACAATGAATGGAAGGATGTCATCAACAAAATAGAACAGTTCAGTATTGCAGTCAAATATATTGTTTATATCAAGTATGAAGAGTATAAAAAAACGGATACGAGCGCACTGCCCTGGATGACTCCAGCTTTTACAGGATGCCGTTCTGTTAGTATGCTGGTAGTATAAACTTGCATATATCTGGTCTGTAGCTACAATGTAATGAGGAAAATAAGCCATCTAGAGAGATATACTGATAATTTATTAAGAGGAATCTCGTGATCAACTACGTCAAAGTCTTTGGAAAAGTCAAAGAACATTGTAATTATATATTTTTTTATAATTATAATTATATGTAATTATATGGTGCTTTTACCTTGTAGAAAGCCATATTGTTTGTTGTTTTTTAAGATGGTAGGAGTATGGTGGATAATAAATTTAGCAAAAACTCTTTCTAATGTCTTACAGAAAAGGAACTGTTTTCTTGGGTTAGGCAATTTAACAATAGCTGTTATGTTTCCAATTTTCCATTGATAAGGCGTAAATAAGTGAGACAAACACAGGTTATACAAAAGAGTTAGAATATCGGAGATTTCAAAACGAATGCATTTGAGTAGATTTGTTGAGATCTGGTTGGGTCCAGGTGATCCTTGTTTTATGTTTTTTTTAAAATTTGAAAGGATGCTTCTAGTAAATAGTAAGAGTACGTTTATGATTTGAATTAATTATAAAACGAGAGATATCCGGCTGCTTTAAACCATCCCAGACACTGTAAAAACCTTTATTTAATTGCTTTGCTATCTCTGTATCAATCGATTGTGTTTTCGAGGCTTATTTGATTTTATTTATTCCGTTCCAACAGGTGCTGCTTTGTTATTGAGGCATGAATAAATTAATAACGGAGGTGATGTTTGATCAATATTATTTGACTTATTATTTGAAGTGTACGAATTTATCACGGATGACTTGCTAATTGGTAAATTAGATGCTTATGGTTTCTCTAAAGAAAGTTTTAACCTCTTGCTATTTTATATTTGTGGTCAAAAGTAAAGAGTTAGAATAAGGTCTTTTGCCTCAAACTGTGTAGATAAATTATCTGGATTGTCTAAAGGGTCATAATTTCGACCCATTTTTTTAATTATACTTATAAATGATTTATTTTTTATTTATTAATGATACGGAACTTTGTAATTTTGCAGATGATAACACTATTTATGGTTGTGATAACAGCTTTGAGAAGGTTATCTTTTGTTTGCAAAAAGCAGCAAACAATGCTATCAACTGGTCTCAGCTAATCACTACGGTTACTAATCCAGACAATTTCTGATTTTTTATAGTTGGCCTAAAAAATGAGAAAAATCTATCGCTAAAAATAGATAAGTTAAAATTACTAGGTATAGCAATTGGTAAAGGTTTAAAGTTTGGAGGATTACATTAAATAGTTATGCAGTAAAGCAATGAAGTTATGCATGGTAAACGTTTTGTTCTTTCACGCGTAAGAAATTGTTTGTACCGTGATAAATCAATTTTGCTATTTAATGATTTGGTTTTGTTTAACTTTTTTTATTTTCCTTTCCTACTTTGGATGGTTTTTCCGAAAAAGATGATAAACTTACAAATAAAATTCGTAAAAAAGCTCTAAGTGTAGTCTGTAAATAATTTGATTTGTCTCTTTGGATAAATTATCAAACTTTGATAAAAGTCAATGGATAATACTTAAAAGTTTTTAGATTTCTTATGAAACTTGTAAATTTATAAATTTTCTAAATCCAGAATATATGAAGAATCTTTTGACTATAAAAAATTTTACATATAAACTTTTATCTCCTAAAAGTTTTATCACCTATAGGCTCTATATGTAATATTGCTCCATATAAATAAGCTACATATACATTTTTTACGTTATATAGAGCCTCCTCGCTATGGAACATTAGACCATGTCCGCAAGAAGTCTTAAAATGTGCAAAAAGCATATAAAGATCTGATATAGTAATAATTGCGGTAGTAAAATTTGTTATTTTTAAAATTTTGTTTTGTTTTATTCTGACCTATGTCTTTTGTAAAGATTATAATAATGTTATTATTCTTTTTTTTTTTATTGAAACAATTATAAATTTTTGTAAATTTTTTTTTATTGAAATAATTGTAACTTTTTATGACATTTATATGCGTGTACAGTCTGAAAAGTTAAATTCGTTGATTTAAATTAGTTTTCACGTTAAAACTGATTTAACTAGTTTTAATCAAATTGAAATAATATTTTAAAATAAATTTAATTTAAATTAATACAAACGTGAACCTAACGAATTCTGAAGACACCAGCATAGCACTTTTTTTTTGCATTAAACAGCCTTACTGATTCTAAGCTTTTGAGAAAATATGCATTCTCTACAGATATGATTTATAATTTCAATGAGGTTTTTTCAGTGCTAAGCACACCATAATAATTTACACAAAACTCATATTGGCAGAAGCTTCGTAAATTTGTAGAATTTAGAAGGATCATATCAGCTTGCTGTAACACATTACCGCCGTTATACATTTTTTTTCAGAGTAAATTTCAAGAATTAATTTATGAAAAGTGGTCCAGGATGCAGCTTTAGAATGGCTACAAAAAAATGATGGATTACTTCTAATTATTTTTGGAATTCCTCAAACATACTAAAACAAAAATATCATGCTCTAAAAACAACCCTACTCGTTATAATGCAACCCTGCTCGTTATTATGCATAATCTTTTAAGATCGAGCTAAAAACAGCGTTTAATGATTGGCAAGTGAATAACCTAGAACTTGTTAATTGCAAAACAATTTCAAATACTTTTAAAAGACTGGGATAAGGCCATTTACCACATCAAACTGCAGTGAAAGAGACTTGCTTTCATGCAAGTTTACCATTCCAATTCTATAGCAGTTACAGACTACAACATGCAACAAATTATACTTGAAGGAAAAACTCCTACTCAACCACATTATTTCTGGGATTAATAACACCCGATTTTATCAAACTTTACCTTAAAGTAAACAAGGTTGCACCATAAAAGAAAAAAAAAGGAAAACAGCTAAAAAAAGTCAAGGATATCTACAAATACTCGCAAAAAAGATCAAAAAAGATAGGGAATCAAGAGCACGAGAGGCTGATACAAATTTAAGAGAAAGTTTTTACTCCAGCCCCTTTAAAGTAATGCTTGAAGGATCAGACGTTGAAATTCTTGAAGGGTATGACGTCGGAATAAAAATTTCGGTAATGACGGAAAATATTATAGAGTCAAGCTTAGTTTTGATGGAGTAAAAAAGAAAAAAGACTATTACAATATATAATTTAAGCTTTAACATTTTGTTTGTAAGATAATATACTTTTAGTTATTAATATATATAAGATATATTCTGTTTTATTTTTAATCATAATAAAAATACTACTATTTAAATGTAGCTTTTTTACTTTACTGTATACTTACTTTTACCACTATGTACAAAGCTACTCCGTGCTATGAGTATTTTTGCATGATCGCTTTACTTTAGGAAATTATATTAGCTTTGCCAAA
This sequence comes from Hydra vulgaris, assembly GCF_022113875.1. Taxonomy (NCBI): domain Eukaryota; kingdom Metazoa; phylum Cnidaria; class Hydrozoa; order Anthoathecata; family Hydridae; genus Hydra; species Hydra vulgaris. The sequence continues at coordinate 17,057,191 of NC_061164.1, forward strand.
TCAAATTGTATTAACACAAAACTATGATACTAATAAAGCTATATATGTCGGTAATTTAGCAAACTTGAAATTATTTTAAATTAGCCATTAGGCATTTTTTTTTTTGGAAAAATTTTACCTGCTCTACCAGCAATAATTGTCAAATAAAGGGTTACAATTGATTAAAACAAAGGTACTTTTTTTTTATGTATTTATCGCGCTGATTTCGAAAATGCAATCCGTTTTTTTATATCAAGTCAGGTTTTCTTACAAAAAAGGACTCATTTTTGGGTAAAATAACAGAATTCGACCAGTTTTTCCCACTTTTCAAATGTTATAGAATTTTATCTTAAGTATAAAGCATCTTTTAAAATATATTTCAAGAACACTTGCATTTCTCTTTCAGCTCATAAGTCCTAATAATAACGTTTTTGCTTTCTGTCAAAGATTTTTATTGGCTTTTCCGGCTGTTTATGGCTCGTTTAGGATCTTTTCTCTTCATTATCCAGCAGTAGTCCGCTATCATGGTGAAGTTCTGTCTTCCCTGATATGTTCTTTTCATTTCTTTGATATCTTGTTGAATCTTTTGCCTTGCTATTCAATTACATCACCAAGGTTTGTAGTGAAGTAATCAGGATGTAAATGGAAAAAACAAACTTTAATGCTCATGTTACAGCCCAGCTTCGTGAATTTGTTGAGCATGACTGTAACAATGGTCTTTTAGTTTGGGTCTTGATTTTTCTTACGAAACCGGTAACAACTAATTTATATATGTATATGTCCATGCTGCCTTTTCTTTTGTTTCCATTTTGTCCACAAAATTAGGATCTCTCATAAGTTTTTTAATGTTTCATAAGTTTTTTTAATATTTGTAAAGATTCCTTCTTTGGCTTTGTCTCGGATAAACCAGGGAACTGCCCACAAAGATATTTAAAAGTTTGCCTTTCTTTTGTAAATGCCTTAACAAATTGTTTTATCAACCCTAAGTTAATGTGAAGTGGTGGTAGTAACAACTTTTTGGGAATCATAAGTCTTTTTCTCTTAACATTTTAAACCCTTACTTCTAATATTTTTCTCAAGGGCTAAATCTCTTTTATGTAGGGCTTATTTCTGTCTTGACTGTCCCATTCTCAAAGAAAGTAAAGGAACTTTGTATAGCCACTTTGATGACCAAGCACTATTGTGAATAACCTTTTAATTCCCTCGCAGTGTCCACATATTGTCTGAGTAGCTGAGTTTAAAATTAACTCAAGATTTCCTAACATTCTTTTAAGTGAACCGAGTGTCCAGCTGGCATAGTAGCATTCTTATTACCATTGTGCACAAATACTGCTTTAGTTCTTTATTTTGATGAATCGGTAAAAAGTCTCCTAGCTTAAGGAACGTATTCTTCATTAAAAAATGCCGTAAGTCTATGAACATCACCACAAAATACCATGTCTCCTTCTTGAGAGAAGAAAGATACATACTCCTTTTCCCTTGATTAAGAAAAAGATGTATCTGGAGCCATCTTTCAATCCAGATTCTGAAACTTCTGCCGAATTTTAGGAAGATCTAGGTCGTTCAGTTCAGATTGTGAGAATGGAATGGGATTGGTTGTGCTAGGATCATAGCAATCACTGCCTTCTATACTATCACTTTGCTGAGCCAATGTCTCGTGATCATCTAAAATATCATCCAAAGAATCTGGAGGAGAGGGTATTGGTACTCCAGGTCCTTGAGGAATAAGGCAAATGGTTAATTGAATGTTAAGGTAAGAAATAGCTTTTTTGTTTTTCTAATTGAAACCTTGAACGTCGCATAAACAAAAATAACAGTTATTACTATGATTTTTGAGCTTCCTCCAAATCATTGGTTTTCCATAACATAAGAACTGTTTTTTACCTTAAAACCATTACCAGTTCTTCAACACATATAGAACAAACTTTCTGCGGAATATGAGACTTATCTTGATAGCCTTATTTTAAACCAAAACAGTCAAAATGTACCTTTTTGACAAAATCAGAGATGTTTCTGTGTCGCTTATTAATGGTATAGTTACCTTAAATGTAGCAGAAGCAATCTGGTGAGTTTTTAAATCCTATTGTAGCCATTGTTTATAAAACAACTTATACTTTAAGCTAACAGTTTTTGGAGATCTTAAAAATTAAAATTCAAACTTACTAGAGTACAGAACTATATATAAAAAAATCGAAAAAGCTAAAACTAGAGAAACAGTTCTTGAAATAACTTTACGTGACTAAATTTTTTCATTATTTCCTCCCAAATTCAGCGTTAAAAATAAGAAAAATAAAAATCACTAATTAAATTTAAAACAATTTCTATGTTGTAGACCTGTGCAATCTTTTTTATCATTTTTTAAAACACTCTGTAACTTGATTAATTGTTTTTTCTTTTGGCTTTTAAAATGTAAAATAAGTGAAGGGAAGATTTTTACATTTTTAAGTTTTTTCTTAATTTACATAAAATGTTAATTGTACTTCCTTTAAATGATAGTTAAGATTAAAAATTTAATTTTATTCAAAAAACTAAAATTGTTAAAATAACTTAAATTTTTTGCAAGCTAGTTGAGGCTAGATGTTTAGTTTAGAGTAATTGAAACTTTTCTGGTTTTTATGAAATAAATAGATATGTTCACAAAGCCTAATATTGCCTAATTCACATTAATAAATATTTTAAGAATTAACGCAGTAATATTTATTCACTTTTAAAAAGCTATAGAAACATATCTAGAATAATGATACTGCATAACATAGCACGCATCTAGCCTTTTTTAAAAGCATTAGTTCTTTTTGTGTTTGAAAGCATTCAAACAAAAAAAAGGTTTGTTCATTCTTCTACAAGTAAGAAATCATTGAGTATGTTTTTAGAAAACAGTGTCAACTATGTTTACAATAGAAAAGATATACAGATTATAATCAAAAATAATGTAAACACAAGTCAATTATGAGTTTTTTGACAATATAAACTCTTTTAGAATTTTATAATATATAAAAACTGCATGCGCTTTTTTAAAACTCTAACACTTTTTTTTTATAATTTTTTTCTTTAGTCATTTGGAGCATCAGAAGTTCAAGCAGGTAACTAACAATTTAACAACAAAGTTTTGACACTATTAAATAGATTTAGACACATGTTATGAGACATAGTCGATAAATATATTGCTACAAAGGAGTGCTTCTTTTTTGCCTTATAACCTTATCTTATAACCTGTTGCTACGACAGAATATATATATATATATATATATATATATATATATATATATATATATATATATATATATATATATATATATACATATATATATATATATATATATATATATATACATATATATATATATATACATATATATATATATATATATATATATATATATATATATATATATATATATATATATATATATATATATATATATATATATATGAATATATATATATATATATATATATATATATATATATATATATATATATATATATATATATATATATATATTTATATTTATATAAAACAGTTAAAAATCACTTATATATATATATATATATATATATATATATATATATATATATATATATATATATATTTGTATTTATATAAAACAATAAAACAGTTAAAAAAAACAGAAATTTTTTTCATTTTAAACTGTGTTTTATCAACAAAGACTCATCAGAAAGATTTCTGATGAGTCTTTGTTGATGAAACAAAGTGAAAAATGAAAAAAATTTTTGTTAAGTGATTTTCTACTAATTTATAATTGCTCTGTTCTTTTAAGAACATTGAGCACCCTATTTTGTAGAATACATTTTTTAAAATTGTTTAAATTTATATATATATATATATATATATATATATATATATATATATATATATATATATATATTTTATATATATATATATATATATATATATATATATATATATATATATATATATATATATATATATATATATATATATATATATATATATACATATATATATATATATATATATCCTTTTGATGATTTATCAGGACGAATGTGTAAATAATAAAAAATTCAAATTTTAGAGAAATTATAAAACAGGAATTGATAGTTGTCATAAATAAATATATAATAACAGTTGTAGTTTTGATACCAGAAAGTTAAACTAACTACATAATGTTTAATTTTTTAATTCAAAGATGTTCTTCAAAAAAGCAGCAATAAAATTTTTAAGACAAAGTTTTAAACAAAAACTGCACTAACGTTAAATAGAAATATATTTTTGTTGTTCCTATTGTAAATAAAATTGTTTTAAAAAATTTTGGAAAACGTTTTTAAAATTAATAGACTAACATTTTTCTCCTATTTTGAACTGCACAATATATTTATAAAAATAATACTAATAAATTAAGATTTAACTGTGCAAAAAATATAGAAAGATTTATAAAAAGCCACAATGTTGCATTCGGTAATAACAATAATTTTCTAAAGAATAAAATGATGAAAATTGTAAGCACAAACAAACGATTGAATGTCCTATCAATTGCCAATGCTTATCTAAAATTATTATTATCAAAAAAAATTGTTTTTCTAAAAAAATAAAAATTTCAGCCGGCATATGTAACTTCTAATACGTGTTTTTGCAACTCTTGTTTCTAACGTGTTGAGTACGATCGACTGGTACCCGACTTCGCGCTTTTAACACGTGGAACTTGAGATATTTATGACGTGGACACAAAAAAATCACGTAATTAGTTTTGTTTTCAACACATGTTGTACTTTATTTGCAACACGTGTTCGATCCAATATTCCTTAGCCTCAAAAAGCAGTATATACAACAATCATTTATTTTAATTTTATTAACGTTTTTTATATTCCATTTAAAATTCTTAACTTTTGCGAGTTAACTAGCAAAAGTAAACTGCTTTACTTTATATAATTTTAATAATTGTGTCAAAATTGTAAGAGCAAAGCGGTTTGTATTAAATCTAAACCTCATTGCTCTCGCAAATTATTGATATTATGTGGCTATTTTATTTGAATAAAATACTTTTTCTATTACTCGACTTTTCAAATTTATGTTAATCGCATTTTTTAAATATAACTGAAAAAAACTTAAAAACGTTTTACAAGTTGAGGAAAGAAATAAAAATAAAAATAAAAAAGAGGAGTTAAAGAGGAGTTTTTATGATATTTTTAACTTTTTAGAGGATAATAGGGGATTTTAGAGGAGGTTTTTAAAAAAGGAGGACTTTAGAGTATTTTAAGAGTTATCCAAGAGTTTTTCAACATTGCAGACTAATAAATAAAATCAGTTTAGAGTAATAAACTTTCACTGTTTAATTGCACACTCTTCTATTTGACATTTTATTTTTGCATTAACTGTAAAAAAATAAGAAATATAGTTTATACTATATTTCTTGTATAATGTATACTATATTTCTTATATAGTATTTCTTACATACTATATTTTTTATATAGTGTATAACTATAAAAATATAAGAAATGTGAAAACATTCTTTTAAATTTTATAAATTTACTTGTATTAGTAAACTTATTATATAGTTGAACTAATTTCATAAAATATAGATTAGATATTTACACAAATATGTTAAAGGAAATCTGACTCCAAGAACAGTTAACTGTAATCAATATCATTCTCACAGATTGTGTCTATTCTACTGGTAACAAGAAGAATTATTAATATTTTAGATTGGTTTTGAACTAAAACGAAGGTAAACAGTTACAAGTATATAACTGTGCCGACATACCAATAACATATCTTTACTAAAACACATAAAGATTATGTTGTATTTGACTTATCAAAATGAATATTTTGAATTATTAAGATTTCAGAATTACTACCATAAACGATGAATACATTTTACACTCAACCGGTTTATTCTTCTTTTATTTGAACTTTATGATATCAGCAAAAATATTAAAGATTCTCTTTCCAAGTCATTGAAAAAATAAAAATAAGTAATTCTTGTCAATTTTTGCATGCCTACATTATTTTATAAATTAAAAAAAACTTTTATATGCGCTTAGCACAAGACATGCAAGTTTATTAGACTATATATATATATATATATATATATATATATATATTTTAAATTATCTTGAAAAATGTTCCTAACAGATAAAAATAGTGATTATTTTTCGTAAAATAAATAAAGTGAAATAGTAGTAAATATAGTAAATAGTAAAAAGTTCAATTTTACATTATTAGAAATTTAAGAGTTTCATGACCAAATAATATTGCATGAAAATTCTACAATTTTTAGTGGCCATCCCTAAAGAGGGTCGAACATCGAATATTATACCATTACACTCAAGGAAATTTATATCAACTGTTAACAGTATGTATAAAATTTATTCAGTATTTTATATTGGGTCCAAAGTATGATGACATTTATATGGGTGCATACGCATTCATTAATATAAAAATGAATATAAAAATGAATTGGAAAAAAGTTAGTTTGGAACTATAAATATTCTTGTGTATCTATTAAAATGTTTGTTAAAAATATTTACTAATGAAAGAAAAAAGTTTCTGATCATAAATACTATCAAAATTGAAATCTTACTAATAGTACTGTGCAAATTTTCCTAACTATTGTCCATAATATTAAATACAGTATATATTCTATTCCAATGGCAGTGTTTGATGCTATGGTATTAAACAAATTGATAAACTAAAAAGAGGAGATAAAAAAACTGACTGAAGTAAAAAAAAAAAAGCATAATATAATATGTAATACATCTATAACTAAAACCTTATAATTAAAAGATGTAAAATTGAGAATACTTCAAGTATTCTCAATTTTAAATGCTGTCATTTTTTTGTTTATTACTGTATGTTTTTTTTAGTTTTGCTTTCTCTTTCATTTTATCACTACTAATTGATAATAAAAAACCAGATTACTATGCGAAGAAACAAGTTATAAAAAGAAGTAAATTAGAAATTAAAATACAAAAAATTACAAACAAAACAGACATTTTGGGTTTTCTTTTTACGTCTTAAAAACTAAAATAGCTTTTTAGTCTTTACTTGTACTTGGTATTTCAAATATTAGCTCTAGAACTAGATCCTCATCAAATCTAAATTAAAAATTTCTAATTTTATAGCATATATTATAGATTTAATTTTACAGCTATAACTTTTTTTTGTCATAAACAACATTTGTAATTTTATAAATATTTATAATTATAAAAATAAATAAATGTCATTGATTTAACAACATTCATAAATATATTAGTGTTACTAAAACAACTTTTATATTTTTATAAATGATATTATAAAAAAATATGTTGTTTCTATAATATGTTACGTGTATGCTATTTCTATAATAACAATAATACTGTTACATAAATGTCAAGTAACATGCTCATAAGCATACACATTTTACTGAACATTATATATAAATAGGATAATATCAAATAAAAATACATTTTTGTGTTATTTTATTTAAGGTCAAATATTTAAACTAATTAAATTATAATTTATTTATAAAAGTGTGTCTATTCATAGTAAAATTTTGTAAAATAGAGAATAGATATATTAATTTGGCTCATTATTAACTGAAAAAAATAATGGATCACTTAACTGAAAAAAGTATTGGATCACTTAAATGTTTCATAAAATAACGTTTCTGATTCACATTCACATGAGCAATATTGTTAATTTTCACATCAGGATCATCTCAAACATATATATGTTTTGTATACACTTGCTGATCAACATTTTTCACAGAAGTTGAATCATATTCAATATTACTCATATGAGCTACTGAAGCAATTATTTTTTTAGATGTGTTTGGTGGTTCATCATCAGAACTGCAACTAAAATATGAAAGATATTGACTATCTACTGATTCTAAATGACCTTCCTCTTTAACTAACTGACCAAGTTTGGCAGCTCTCCATTTTTTCAAATACTATTTTTTAGATTTTGAAAAATTTACTACTTTATGCACAGTATGTAGCACGGACTAAAAACTGTTTTACTATGTGTCTAGAACTATCGGTGTAATTTAAAAGATATTGAACACGTGTTGAAAACAATTGGTGTTATTTGACACGCAATATGCCGGCTGGGCTGACAAAACAATATATCGAATTAATCAATAGTGAGCAAAAAAAAAGTTACGTCAAACACAAGCAATTCTCGTAAATAAACGTAAATAATACGCAAAAGAAAGTACGCTGTATTTCTTTACCAATTAAATTAAAAAAAAAAATAATTTTAAATTTTTAAATATATATATATGTATATATATATATATATATATATATATATATATATATATATATATATATATGTATATATATATTTAAAATAAGTAATAATAAGTCGCAGGGTAAAGCATAAGTGGCGATGACGTTTGTCTGACGGGATAAACTAGTTATAAATGCTGATCCTCATCGAAACGCCAGTAATAATAGACGCGACTCTGAGGAGATGTTTATTACTTATCACTACACTAATTATGTTTACACATTAGCACTAATGTTTTTTTTTCCATTATTAGTCCTTTCATTGTTGTTAGCATATTTCTAATTTGTTGAATGGTTTTTTGTTTTACAAATTGTTGACTGGTTATGTATTTCTTGTATATTTTAGTTCATATTGGTATTTAAAAAACAATTATTTTATTTTTTATTTTTTATTTATATATATATATATATATACTTTTTATTGTTATTTGTTTTTATTCTTTTCAATTTTTTTTTTCTAATTGTTATTATGGTTAAGTACTGTTTTGGTTGTATAGCTTGTCTTATTTATTTTTAAATACTCCTCTATTAATCTTTATTTTTTGTCTTGACAACTGTCAAAATATGCTTTGTCTAATAAATAATCTCCTTTATTCTAATGTACTTAATTTCTTCCCTCAGGCGTTCACTGCTCGTGTGTGACCATTGGGCGAATTTTATATGCCAAAGTTTTTAAATAAATATATATATATATATATATATATATATATATATATATATATATATATATATATATATATATATATATATATATATATACATATATATATGCATATATATACTTAAGTACCCCAAAAAAAACTAATGATCTTGTCACAGAGCACTGCGGAAGTGCATTTAACCAGGAAGTTCACGCTTCCTTCCTTACCGGATGCGAAAAATGTCCAGAGTTTTTTTTGTACCTGGATCCCCTGCTTATAAAGCAAGCGCTGTAACCACTGCGACACGGCTGCATTAAAAAAAGATCTCCATTCTCTTAAAAACCTAATTTCTTGGTCCCCTTCAAGATTTAAGTAATTTAAAGTTTACTGTTATATGTTATGTTATTTGTTAGTTTTGTGATGCTGTTGTTGTATTGTTTTGTGTTGATAGATTAGATGAAATGGTTTACTTTTTTCTCGGGGTCTTAAATTTAAAATGATTGTTTGGTAGTTTTTTTACTGAAGCTGAAATAAACTGATCTATTCTAGAAACTGTACCTGTCTTCAATAATTTTTCTAAAAAGTGTATACTATGTTTGCAAGAAAATTTTGAAGCTATTACCCATTTGTATTAGGAAAATTTACTAAACAAAAAATCTAAATTAAAGTCTAAATCCAGATATTAAAAAAATTAATTTTTGAATTATTATAAAAATTAATACAACAAAAATTACAAGCTGTTTATTTTCTCTAAATCATTTTTACAATAGTTTTTATAAGATAACAAAATTAATACAAAATCTATGAATTGTAATAATAAGTATATTTACAATAATTCTAATGAAATAATAATAATAATATTAACTAGCAAAATACAACCCGTAATACGGGTTTTGGTCGGTCTGTTACACAATTAGTTTATAGTGGCTGTTTTCCACAATTTAATGTTGTAAAACCTGTACTAATACCCTTTTAAAAAAAACCCCTTCAGCTTGAAAAAGTTAATCTATCTGTAAATTAAGTAATTTACTAATTACTACTTAACATTATTTGAGTAATTTACAACTGACTTTGGTCTTAAAAGTGTAAGGCAGAATCATTTTCATCGACTTTCCTAAGTTGAACAAATACGATTTTAGTTACTGACACAAAATAGTAATACTTCATCGTGCATTTGACGAAAGTATCAACTAAATCCTTGTAATAATTTTTATAACATGAATCATTAAGATTACAATGAAGTTAACTTAGCAAAAAGTAACCCGTAATACGGGTTATGGTCGGTCTGTTACACAATTAATTTATAGTGACTGTTTTCCACAATATAAAGTTGCAAATTCTTAACTAATACCCTTTTAGAAAAACGCCTTTAAATTGAAAAAACTTATCTCTCGGTAAAATTAACATAATAAGTATGAGGGGGTAAATTAGTTTATCAATTATTATTTAACACAACTGACATAGGTTATATCACTGTAAGGCATAACCATTTTTATCGACATCTCTAAGTTCAGCACAAAATATTAACACTTCGCCATTCTTTTTGAATATCAACTAAATTCTTATAACATTTTTTATAACATAAACCTTAATTATTTATTAAGATTATCATGAAGTTAACTTATATTATATTACACAGGAGTTATTAACTTTTGGTATCCCCTCTCAGGTTAAATTTTTCTTTAGAAAAGAAAATGTTATCTTAAAAACGTTTAATGCACTTATTATTTTTTATACTAAATAAATTTATTAAAAATAACTAAGTTTATTATAAATATCTAAGCAATTGAGTACAAATACGTTTACAAAAAAAATAAATAATTTACAATGAAACATGTGTATAACAAATTTTTTTAAAAATCTTAGCTTTGATCTTTTATATTGCGTCATACGATAAACCTAAAATTAAAATTGTAACAGATAAGTAGGCATAAAAAAAGAATAAAAAAAAGTAGACATAAAAAAGAAAGAAAAAATGACTGGAAAACAATTTACCTGCTTTTGGTAACCTGTTATCGTACTTCAGTTGCTGTCAGTTTTTGTCGGTATGTTTAATGACGTTATTTAATCTTGGCTTTCAGTAAGCTTTAGTTTAATTTCGAAAACACAGCAATATATTTAAAATATTTAAAAAAAGAGCAAAAAAAAATGGATTTAAGGGGCTAAACTATAAACATTTAAGATAAAAAATCAAATTGAGATATAAACTAATTGCATTTACATAGCTATATATAATCTTGACTTATAGTGAATTTTAATAGCAGCAACTGCAATATATTAATTTTAACAATTGCTTGTAGCATCATTATACTATGATAATTGAATGAATCAATTTAAATGTATTTTAAGTTTAATTAAGTTTTCATTTTAATTAAAAAAGAAGAAAACAAATCAAATATACAACAGAATATTTTATCTAAAAAAAAAAAAAAAAAATACAAATTAAAAACAAAAAAAACTACAAACTTAAACAAAAAAATTACAATATAAAAAAAGAGGACTCATCCTTACCGCCATTAGAACACCACTTATTGAAGGATCTCTATGAGAGAGGCCCTGGGTGTTGGGAGAAATATTTTTTATACATGTCGTATGTCAATTGATCTAAAATAACAAATAGAAGAATATAATTAAAACTATAAATATTTGAAATTTTATTCAATCAAAATATAAAGCATATCATTTTCAATAGTAACTAAAAACAATGCTTTAAACATTTAAAAAAAAAACGAGTTAATTAAATTAAAAAAAACTTAAATATGTAAAAAAAAATATTTTAATAAAAACATAAGTAAAACAGGAACAGTTCAAATGTCATATTTATTAAAAATTATAAAACCTTGCGATTTCATTTAATATAAATATAATCCATAACTTCACCAGTTTTATTCATGACAGCAGATGATGCTTAAACATTAAAAAAAAAAAATTAATTAAAAAAGGTTAAATGTGAAAAATTTGATTTTATTAAAAATATAAGTATAATAGGAACAGTTAAATAATATCATATCAATGAATTAATTCTTTCACATATTGCACATATTTCTCCATACAAAATATTATAATATATATATATATATATATATATATATATATATATATATATATATATATATATATATATATATATATATATATATATATATATATATATATATATATATATATATATTTATATACATATATATATATATATATATATATATATATATATATATATATATATATATATATATATATATATATATATATATATATATGTATATATATATATATATATATATATATATATATACATATATATATATATATATATCATATATATATATATATATATATATATATATATATATATATATATATATATATATATATATATATATATATATATATATATATATATATATATATATATATATATATATATGTATATATATTTAACTATTTATTAGTGAAAACATATTAAAAAAAATTCTTCATAATATATATATATATAATATGTTTTATAAATAAACCTCTACAATTTCCTTTGTACAACAACTCGATTATGATTAATAACAACTCTGTAAATATGATTTTTCTAATAATCTAAATCTTAATAAATTATAAACAATTAAACTTAAATAAAAATGTATGAAAATGATTAATGCTATATTTAATAAAGAAAAAACAAACATGTAATAATACAATTATACCCTAAACCAAGTTCATCCATGAAGGAGAAATTATTATACATTTATAAAAAAGCCAGAAACATTTTTTTAAAGAGCAAAAGTATTAGCAATACTATAAAAAAATTTTGTTTATAACATAATTTTCAATAAAAATTAAACTAATATAAACTTTATTTATAACAAAATGTTGTCATGGCTTTTATCCCAATTATTAAAAGCATGTGAAAGCATGAAACTACCCATAAATGTCTTTTAACGCTAGACACCATCTAAGATTTATAGTTATCTATCTATATTTTAAATATTAACATCTACAAGACGAAGCTTTAAATTTAAAAGTACAATTTAAAAAAAGATTGCAATAAATTAGTTACTTAATAAAATTTTAAAAAGATTATATATTACCTATAATTTTAAGCTACTAAACATTATCTACCTAATGTCTAATTAAACATTTTGAACTCGTGAATGAAACTACCTATTAATCATTTTTTAAACAACAGTTACGACCATAAAGATAAGCCAAAGATAACAACATTACGCAAAAAATTATCAAAGATAACGTTGTGTATTTTCAATATATTATATAAAAGGTTAGACAACACTTAAACCTAATGCGGTGCTTGACAGGTAAGAATGAAAAATACATCTCTACACGTTTGCCAAATCACACCACTTTAAAATCATGGAAACAACATTGTATAAATATATATACTTGCTATAAAACACAATATATTTTTTTAATGTTATATAAAACATATAAAATATATATAAAACTTATAAGACATATAAAAAACATATAAAAACACTTCAATTAACATCATATACACATTAGATAAAATACGTTTCATACTATTATAAAAACACATTTAAATAAACAACTATATAACATATATCACCAAATGCACGTATTTTTCAAAAACCTTTTTAAAATCGAGCATAATATAAATATATATGCAAAATGTTAACAACTATAAAACAATATTTATTAGCTTCAATTATTTTTAATGTAACAACGAATGTAGATACCATGCACAACATTGTTAATAAAAATGAAGTTATGTCAGTCAGTATATATTAATCTAAAGTGATTAAAAAAAAGAAACCATTTAAGAACAAAAATAAAAATTTCTAATAAATACATATTTAGATACATTAAAATGAAGCATTAAAATTCCAGAAAAATTTACTTAATTTTTTTATTCCTTATTATTTATCCTTAAAGAAACTATATATATAGATATAGAGAAATATAAAATAGACCGAAAATCCTAATTTATGTATGAGAAAATAACTTAAACTTACTAAAAAAGCGATCAGCTCCTCTTAACTGCTCCAAAAAATAAAACAAATACTCCTTAAAATGTTTTAAAAAGACTAGCGACAAAACTGAAACAGTTTTCTTAAAAAAGAAACATTGTACTAAAAAACTATTTTACCAATCAATTTAGTTATATAATAAATACATATTTAGATACCTTAAAATGAAGCATAACACAGCACTCTTTTGAGAAATTCCAGAAGAAATTTTTTTTATTTTTCTATTCTCAACTATTTTTGCTGAGAGAAAATACATATAGATATACATTGGGGCAGGCCACAGTCCCACATAAATTTTTCAAAAAGTTAATTTTACTAGTGGCTGTATAAAACATTGTTTTTTTTACTATAAAAATCTTTTTTTGGTTATGAAAGTGTTTATTTAGCACATCTCTAAGTACTGTCGCATTTCATTTTTAATGTGAATTTGAAATCTAAACGAAAAACACAAATTCTCCATTACATCTGTTCCGTTTTTTAAATAATTCGGTTAAATACATACCAATACTAGCGTTATTTTGTAAACAAACTGAATATGCGTTAATTTTATAATGTGAAATATTTAAATCAGACTTGATATGGTTATGCAAAAAGTACTAAGAATTTAGCAAATAATACATTTTTTCAATTTTACAGGCTAAGTATCTTTCTAATAAGATATTTATATTTTTATCCTTTTCTTGTAAAATAAAACAAAACAAAAATCTTTTGTTCTCATATTTATAGATTTTTTTTTACAACACAATAATAAAAATAAATACTACTCTCTATTGTATGAAAACCACTAAATAATAACTTTATTTAGTGGTTTTCATACAAAAAAGAGTAGCGGTATTCATTGAATTGTGTTCAAAGATATGTGTTATTTAAATTAAAACTCAGTATGTTTATTTTGTGTTTATTTTTTTACAAATCGTAGGCCTATATGTTAACATAATGTTTTTTAATAAGCATATAGTAACAGATTCAACACCAACTTACTGACTATTTATTATTATCAGTCAGGTTATTGTCTGATCGTAATATAGCAAATTTATTAAAATCTAGCGCGCCTCTGTTATTTATCTTATGTTTATGTTATTAACAATACAAAAAACTTAAGTGGTTAGTACAACATGCTCATCTTGTTTTCAATTCCAGTTTAAATTTAGTTCAAATTAAATATTTGATAAAGAAAATGTCACTAATTAAACCAAAGAAAAATGACATTGTACCAACAAAATTAATAAAAGTTATTGATAGCTCTTATGAAGATTTAACTAAAGTTAAGGAGGCATTGCACACTCAAAGCAACATTTCAAAATCTAGGTTAGCTGCATTGCTTACTATTAAATCAGTCAAGCTCTTTTGGAATAAGGCTGGCATTCTTTATAAACAAGACAAGTACAGTATTGAAAATTTTTTAAGGCTGCATGAAAAATGGAGGTTGCTTTCAAAATCTAAAAGTAGAATTTCTAATAAGAAGAGTTTACTTGAACAAAACTTTATTCAATCATTAGATGGCATTTTTGATATTAGTCATCCTAAAGATGACATTAGAAAAACCAGATCAGCTAAGGATGCAGATGAAGACATTGCCTGGTTTACAGCTCTTTAAAATAAAATAAAAACTGGAGGAGTTGGTTTAAAAGATAATGTGCTACATTCTAGTGTTAGGAGAAAAAAAGAAAGAATTGAATAGAAACAGGTTGCAACTGAAAAGGAAAAAATAAGAAAAATAGATAAAAGAAACTTTTCAGTTGGTTTGTTATAGTAGTGACTCAGCTGAAGATTCTTATGTCACTAAGTCTATTCGTTCTATGAGTTCTGCATATCAAAACTCTCCTAAAAGTAATCCTGAGTTTAATATTTCTAAAAGGCAGCAAGGAGAAAAAAAAGACACCAAATCGGATAGTATCACACTGGTTTTGCCAAAAAACTTCATTTCTCACCCAATGATATCAGCAACTGCAGATAGAACTAAGCTATCAAATCCTCAGCTGATGATGAATACTTCTGCTATTCCAGTTTTAGGTTCGTTTTTTATTGTTAAATAAACAAGATTATTATATTCTTTATTTTTATAAAGGTGGTATTAATCCTGACGATGTTAGCCTTTCAATAAATACTATAAGAAGATTACGAAAATTAAATAGGCAAGTAATGGCATGGAAAATAATGATAGAATTTCAAAATAAGATTAAAACAGATTATTTGACACTTCATTGGGACGGAAAACTTTTAAAACAAATCTCAGGGCAAAAGTTTGAGTATTTAACTGTTTTGGTCAGTGGCTTTTCTAATGGTGTTGAAAGAAAAATATTATCAATAAAACCTATACAGTCTGGAACAGGACTTGCTATTTGTAAAGGAATCTTGGAAGACTTAGAGGAATGGGATGTCAAAGCCAACATTGTCGCCCAGGTTTTTGATACGACTGCATGTAATACAGGAGTTAGGAATGGAGCTGCAATTCTTTTAGAGGATTGTAAATCAATAAAAACTCTTCTTTGGCTGGCTTGTCGCCATCACATTTTAGAATTAATCTTAGAAGCATTTTGGAGCTCCTTATTTAAAAAAGAAAAAAAAGCTAGTTATAATATAGATATCAATGATTTTCAACAGAATGGATTTGTGCAGAGAAGAATTTAAAATTCTTTTCTTTAAACGAAAGCAGACGAAACTCGTGTGTTCTTAAAGAAACAATTAAAATGTAAGTATCGCCGAGGTGATTACAAAGAAGCTGCAGAGATAGCACTTTATCTTATAGGCGGATCAGAACCTAAAGTATGGAAAATCTGTGGAGCAAATCATCATGCCAGATGGATGTCACACTTGTTGTATGCACCGAAGATGTTCATCTTTAAAGAAGTTTTACTCGATTCTGATATAGAAAAGTTAAAAATCTTTTTGACTTTCAGCTCAGTTTTATATGTCAAAGCTTGGCTAGAAGCAACAAAGGCTCTGATGCACCAATTAACAATATTAATTTATACAATGGTCTAGGCGCTTAGGGCAGATCTCAGGCTTCTCTAACGCAGCTCAAAAAGCTCAAGAAGTTCTTAACAGGCACTCATCGTATTTAACTGAGGAGATCTCAGTTTTCAGTCTTATTTCAAATAAGGTTTCTGCTAAATAAAAGGATTACATTGCGTTAAAATTGATAGATGTAGGAAAGCCACTTGCTATCAACTCTGTAAAACCTAATCTTCCATCTATTCACTAGAACTTAGAAAAATTGCCGTATATTAGAAAAAGATCTTGGTTGCTCTTTCATAACTTAAACGATAAAGGTTAATGGCTCAAACTTCCTCCTTCAGAATCGGAGGAAGATGGAAACTTTTTAAAGATGAAACATTTTATCAAAACAGTCAAGTTTACAAACAATTTTGTAGAGCGAGGAATCAAGTTATGTTCGGATTATCTTCAGATACTCACAAAGGTGAGAAAAAGGTATTTTTAAAAAGTATTTAAAGTTTAACTCAGATTTTTTTTACAGAATGTTTGGCTAATTTTAGGATGAGGCAGTACGAAACGAAATAATAGAAGTCGTTAAAAATCATAGAAAACTTGTTGGTAATTTCAATAAGAAGGAATTATTTTCTGACTTTGTTCAATTCAAATAACAATTTTCGTTATACAATTCATCACTGCACGAGATAGCACCTTGCTTATATATAATAATGGGTTCGTTTTTTAAAGATAAAATATATTTTGTGCGATAATTAAAGCATTTTAAAAATTTGGAATAGATGCTAAATATGTCCCGATACCACATCACCTAAGTTTTTGTAGTGATATTTTTGCGTAAAAACGACAGTACTTAAAAACATCATAGAAAACTTTTTTTTTTTTAATATTAATTTCTATATGGTAAGGAACAAATTTTTATGCAACCACGTGTAATTTTTAAAATTTTTAGATTTTGGCCTGCCATTATATACATATATATATATATATATATATATATATATATATATATATATATATATATATATATATATATATATATATATATATATATACATAACAAACTAACAATTATTTAAACTTTTATTTTAAAAAGTAAACAATATCAATTCTTCTTGAAAATAAGTGCATTAGCTCCAATTTGCTTGCTGGTTTTACTCGAAAGACCGCGTGGAATATATAACTGCGCTTAGAAAAGTCTAGAAACAACTTAAAAACTAAGAAATAGTGTATTTTACATAATGCAGAACCGTAATTAACAAAACAAACAATAGGCGTAACAATACGTAAAAATGCGCACTAATAATATTCATTTCCGTATTAATATTTAGATAATTATAGTAATAAAAATAATATTAATAATAACAATAATAATAATAAAAGTATTATAATGGTACCCAGTAAACATGCCCTTGTAGAATTTCAGTGAATCTTATAAGCATTTTGAGCGAACCGTTGTAATTTTGCCTATCGGTTACTTAGTGGACCATTAGTAGCAGCGACCAAAAGTAAGTTGCCTAGAATTAAACACTTTTTAAATATCGGAGAGTTATCGGCTTGCCATTTACTTAGTGGTCCACTAAGTTACCGATAATCAAAACTCCAATAAACCGCTAAAAAATGCCTATATAATTCTACAGCAAGTCAACTAGAACAATGTTTGTTGCGTAGTTAGAGGCAAACATTTATTTATAACATTAAATCATTGGTTTATTAGTATGGTGTCACTCATAGAAAAATCCTTTTAAAAGATTGAAACCAATTTTTAAATATAATATAAGTAATAAGCAATTACATTTATTGACGCACATGGACCGTAAACACACTGTGTATTGAGTTATAAACACATAGAGCATACATAAAATATAAATGTGTAGAAATCAAAGTTTGCAGGTTATAATAATTACTATAATGATAATAATGATAAAAAATTAAACAAAAAGTGCTGATAATAACTAAAGTAATAAATAAAAGAATATTTTAATAGTAAGGATAATAACAATGAAATAACTAAATTGAAAATATGATAACTTTATTTTCATAAGTAATTTTTTTATGTCAATTAGTTAGACCTTTAAAAAAATCAACCTAATAAGTTGTTCTACAAAAAAAAAAGATCTATTAAAAAGTGGAACTAACTTTTAGATAACCTACTGAGACCTAAGTTTTATTCAACTGATCATAGTCTTTTTTATTTTCAACTGATTCATGGCGTTTTTGTTTTCGACCAATTTATGGTCGAAAACAAAAACGCCATGAATCAGTTGAAAACAACTGATTTGAACAAAATCCAATTTCAACTGATTATCCGGTCTATGTTTTTAAAAAAGATAGTAAGTCAACAACAAGTAGGTTAGGAAACTAGTACTACAGGTTTTAATTAGGTGCAAATATAAAAATCAAAATTCGTCGGTCAAAAATCAAAAACACCATTATCTACAATATACAAAATTACAAAAAAAGTTTGAGTTATAGGCCACCTAAGTTTTTAATTTAGTATAGTTAATGTAAATTATTTATGAAAATGTGAATGTAACAGATCAGAGAAAATATTATCAAACAATATACAACCTTTACAGTGAAATAGATGGGCTGTGATTCTATAAGAATGTTGTTAGTCTGTTAAGGTTGGCAGTACCACATTAAATCTAAATATATAGTGCCCATTTAAAGCTAATTTATCCAAAAGTCTCATAGCTCTGTTGCTTCGCAACAGGATGGTTTTTTTTGCTTAGATATTCCCCTTTTTAAAAATTATATTTTACTAAAGATTTTGAATTACAATTATATACTGTATTATAATTCTTATTTAGGAGAAGATGCTGGATTAATTGGTTCTTCATTGTTTTTTTCAAGAATATTTAGCAGGTTTTTTTATCTTGTAAAAAATCCTATTGTTAATAATTACTATTTGTTAATTTAAAACTGTGTGTGTACGTTTTTAATAAGCTCCTAAAGTAAAATTTTAATAAACTGATTCTCTAGGCGTTAGCAATATTATGAAAATAATTTTGTTTTACAATTTTTTTCACAATTTTTTATTTCTTCATTATTAGCCTTTGGTGGTAGTATTAACATTTTTTTCTTTTTTATTTTGCGAAAAAAATGCTAAGTTTGTTATTAAAGTTATTTTACTTTTTTTTATTGCGACTGATATACTTTATATATGTATATATATATATATATATATATATATATATATATATATATATATATATATATATATATATATATATATATATATATATATATGTATATATATATATATATATATATATATATATATTATATATATATATATATATATATATATATATATATATATATATATATATATAGATAGATATATCTAGATATATATATATTTATGTATATGTATATATATATATATATATATATATATATATATATATATATAATATATATATATATATATATATATATATATATATATATATATATATATATATGTATGTATATATATATGTATATATATATATAATATATATATATATATATATATATATATATATATATATATATATATATATATATATGAATATATATATATATATATATATATATATATATATATATACATATAAAAATATAAATATATATATATATATATATATATATATATATATATATATATATATATATATATATATATATATATATATATGTATATATATAAACATATATATATATATATATATATATATATATATATTATATTTGTATATATGTTATGGTTTTTTTAGTTTATACTAACATAATTTCTTCATTTTTTATGTTTTTTGAAGCTTACTATGGGGTTACTTTGCTGATAAATATGGTAACAAAAAGTTGTTGTTTTTATCATCTATTTGTATTGCAATTTCCACACTCGCATTTGCTTTCAGTCGATCATTTACTTGGGCTTTTGTTACAAAATTGTTGCAAGGTGCAGCAATGGGTTAGAAAAGTTTTTAATTTAAATTTTAACTTTTATTGTACTTTAATATAAACTAAAATAATCATCATTTTTTATTGTGGTTTAAATTTGTTGCAATTTTTTTACACGATTGTATTTGATTCAAAAAAAACTAATTTGCTTTTTTTTTTCAAATATAATTGTTTAAGTTACTGTTTCTTTTTCCAGAAAGTATTAAAATTAAAGTTTTTTTATAAATTGTTTTTAAAGTCTTTGATAAGTTCACATTACACAAGTTATTTTAGATTTATGCAACACTCACAAAACTAATTACATAACAATTAATTAACAATTACACAAAAATATATATTTTTGTCATAGATTTCTCATAGATTACCTGCACAAAACTCACACACTATTAAACTAATTACTCAATATACACTTAAACCGCACACAACACTCACACAGCACTGGCAAACCACATATAGTTCTTACTCTCAACTATAAAGTTAGTTTAGTAACTGAATAATAAATGCAGCCATACAAAAAAATGTATACTTTAATGACTTTTTATATTTTTTATTCAAAGTCTGCTGAATTTAGATATAACTAAAATCAAATTTGATTATGAATAAATAAAAGACATTTATTCTATAGAATACACATATAACTAACGTTAGAGTCAACATAAACTCAACAATTACTGGTGTTGATCTACCTGACTTCTTAGAAGAATCATATATATATATATATATATATATATATATATATATATATATATATATATATATATATATATATATATATATATATATATATATATATATATATATATATATATATATATATATATATATATATATATATATATATATATATATATATATATATATATATATATATATTTATATATAAATTATTTCTACTAGAAAGACTTCCTAGTAGAATCAGGTAGTTTTGTCCGACCTAAAAATCACCTTCAATTTAACGGAGATCCATTGGTAGAACCAGTCACTTTGCTTGAAACTGTATCACCACACTCTGCATGTATAAAATATATGAATGGCAGAATTGATACTGTATCAACGCGACATCTAACAACATATGTCACTCCCCACATTAAAGATATAATCCAACCCCCCGAAAGCTACAAACGTTAGCAGTAACTTTGAAACCGATGAAAATAACCTGATGTTATCAACAGATTTCCATTTTCTGTCTGTCACTAATGATTTACCTTCTTCAAATAAAACGACTACTAGTACCAATATTACACCATCAATAACTCAATATCCTGACGTCACTACTACACAAAACTTACTTTTCAAAAAATATTTTATGGGTGTCATGCACTATCTATGATAGATTTCTCTATTATTTTAAATTTTGACTAAAGTGCCTGAAAATGTTAAACCTAATAAAGCATTGAAATCAATTGTTGTTGTAATCTTATACATATAACCATTGACTTCAAACTAAACTTTTATCAATTAAAAATTACCTCTTGAAAAGCCATACTTACTTGCTCTTTGTAAGACTATATGAATTTATTAGTTTAAATTTAGTTGTTTCAATTAAGGCTATTAGTTTTAATAACTATTCAGTGTGAATAAAAGACTTTTAAAAATACTACAACATGTAGTATTTTTGTTATTTAAAACTAATTACAGCAGTGTGAGTTTATGTTTCCGATAACGTAAATATATATTTTATTTTACAATTATTCAGTAAAAATAATATTACATTAATAATTATAATATTTAAAAGTAAAATTGTTATTTTTTTCATTATTATTGACTATGGTTTCATTAAACGCATTCAAATAATTATAGTGTATAATTGTTAAGGTGTCGTTATTATTACAAAAAGTATTGTGGTAGATGTTTGTGATGACACAAATGTATCTTTGGCTTTTTCAATTTTATTTACTGGCTATCACCTTGGCGAAGTTATAGGGCCAAGTTTATCAGGTAATTTAATTTAATAATTTAATTTTTGGACTTATAAATTTTAGTTATTGACTTTTAGTCGAAAACTTGTTGTTTGAGCAGGATTTCTTTTCTTTTATTTCTTAATTTCATTGATAAATATTTTTTTCTAGATCTTTTTTTATTTAATGTTTCTTGTGTCTCTATTTATTTTTAATTCTATTTTTCTTATTATTTACTTTGGTTTTGAGTTGTAACAATTTTTTATTGCTGGCAACAATTAAAGCTCGTAGTAATAATTGAACCGTTAAAAAAGATTGCGCTACATAGTTATGCCTCTCCTTTATCATTTTTTATTGTTTTAACTGTCTCTCATTGCTGAAATATAGTTAGAAAAGATAGATAGAAATTGAGTTTAAATAATCTATAACAACTTACAATTAAAAAATATATATATATATAATTTATTTGAGATTTTAAAAAAAATTTAGTCTTATAAAAGAATGTTTATAAAAGATTTATATAAGTATTATAAGATACTATATTTTCAAAACAATTACTACACTTTTTACTTTTTATCCTTGATAAAAAAATTAAATAAATAAAGAACTATTTTTTCTTTATTTTTTAAATAATTTTTTCAATTTATTGTTTTCAATAACTTTAAAAGTTATAAATGCCAACCGGTCTCGTTAAAGGTTTTTTAATTATGAATAATATTCCATATTAAAAGCTTCTTATTAAAATTGTTAGTCAAATACGGTTTGCTATTACTTCAAATAAAAGTTAATAAAGTGTTTTACTGTACTACTGGTTTGTAGGTGTATTACAATTCAAGTTATAGATTTTTATTTTAGGAACTTTTATACCAATTTTTTAAAATGTTTAGAAATGTTTTATATATATATATATATATATATATATATATATATATATATATATATATATATATATATATATATATATATATATATATATATATATATACATATATATATATATATATATATATATATATATATATATATATATATATATATATATATATATATATATATATATATATATATATATATATATATATATATATATATATATATATATATATATATATATATATATATATATATATTTAAATATATATATATATATATATTTAAATATTTATATATATATATATATATATATATATATATATATATATATATATATATATATATATATATATATATATATATATATAAACAGTATTGGACAAAACATTTGCAACCAACATCAAACAATGCTCAAAAGTGTTCCTAGTTTTACATGTCTTAAAAACGAAACGAACTATACTACCACGGCAAAGACTTCAGGAGTCTGGAGTCATAGCATGCTATGACATGAGCAATCAGCTGACAGGTGGCAGCACACAGGCAGAGTTTTTTTGACAAGTGCCATTATGCAGTGGGCAAAACAAGTGCAACTTTTTTGGTTTGTTCCATTTTCATACGTCTGGTCCGTGTCAATGTCACGAAAGTCCTTTAATATTTAAAGGAAGTATCCAAAAGATTCCAAAAGTTTCTCGAAGAATGCAGAAGCTTCCAGTAGTTTCCAGAAGAAGCATCTGGAAACATCCAGAAACATCCAGAAGTATTCCGTAACATTCAGAAGCATTCAGACGCATCCAGAAGTTTGCAGAAGCATTGAATAGAAGCATCAAGAATCTTCAAAACAGGTTTACACAGATTTATTTTACTAAATAAGAGACATGTAAACCGACATGTAATTCAGTTAGTATATGGAAGTCAATCAGCCAGTATTATCACTGTCCTGTTAAGTGATGGCATTTGCCGTGTACTTCGACTGGCCGGAAAACGCCTTGATTTTCGTTACTGCCGTAAGACCGTGAAGCATGGCGAATGCAATGTCATGGTCTAAGGATGTTTTTCTGCTAACGGTCTAGGTCCAATACATCAAAACTATGTCAAAATGGACCGTTTCATGTATAAAAAAATCCTGAAAGATGTTATGTTACCACATGCTGAATAGAATATGCCAATAAAATGGATTTTTTTGAAAGACAACAATCCGAAACACACTACATAAGTAGTCAAGAAGTGGTTTCAAGACAACCTGCATTCGGTGATGGATTGGCCGCCTCAATCTCCGGGTCTCAAACCTATCGAGAACCTGTAGGAGGTTGTCAACCACATAATTAAATGTGGAGGTGTTTGTAATAAGGATCAACTGTTTGAACAAATCCAAAAGGTCTGGGCAGCAATTCCACAAAGTTTCACTGATCACCTGATCGAATCTATGCCTCGAAGATGCAAGGCTGTGATCGACAACAAATAATTTGCTTAAAAATATTGATAGCGAAATACAGCTTGGTCAACATTTTGTGGAGTTGCACTTGTTTTGTCCAGAAGGAAATCAACTTTTTTTAATACTTTTGAGAAATTTATTATTTTCGTATACAAATAATTAACTTTGTGATGAATAAAACTTGAAGAACATTGTTTCTAAACAGTTACATTTCTCTAAATAGAAAAAATGCAGCACTTTTATATAAAGAATATATATATATATATATATATATATATATATATATATATATATATATATATATATATATATATATATATATATATATATATATATATATATATTTATATATATTCAAAACTACTTATTGCATTTTTCAAGTAATTAAAATGTCAATAACAATTTTGTGGTTTTGAAAGCGACCGCAGTACTTAGTAAAATGTTTTCATTATTCAACAGTTAAGCGTTGTTTAATACATGTTATACACTATTCACCAACTTATATTGCGGAAATTGCATTCTAAAATGCAAATACTAATCTCCCTATTAAATTTTGCAAGTATCCCCAACTGACGATTAATTAAACTCTGATAGCAATAAATATACTTATAATAACTTATTTAAAGATTACCTTTCGGTTTATGTCAATACTTTTGCTTGCCTAACTGTAGTGTTTGCGGGTTATAATAGTCTGGAGACAAGACACAACAATTAATGTTCGTATATTTAGTACTGTATTTGTGGTGGTGGTTACGTTAACATTATATTAGGTTTAGGAGGGTTAATAAAGGGAGAAAATTTAATGCCCATTTATAATTCATATATGAACACAATATTTTTATTTCTTTAGTATCTGACAGAACTAGAATACCAAACATTTCTACTGCATTATTTCAAAATTTTTTTTTTATTATTAGTCAAACTAAAGTTTGACTAATTTTAATTGAACTAAAAATTTAATTAAGTATATTTAATTAGACTAAAACCAACCTTATCTCCCACCCCTACTATTAGAAGGTAAACATTTTGTTACCAATTATAGTATACAATAACCGATTTTTAGTTCAGATTAGCAGCTATATATCAAAAACATTTGTTTTATATGTATTGATTCTCGAAATTGAAATGAACTATAATGTGAATTTGTATGTTTTCAATTGTTCTTGCTTCTACCTTTTTAAACTTAACTTTTCATAAAGGTATGGTAACTTATTTTTTTTAATAATCAAAATACACTTGCCGACATCAGATGTTGTTGTGGACATCGCAAAGTCATAGACTTCAACTTCTTGGTATATATATATATATATATATATATATATATATATATGTATATATATATATATATATATATATATATATATATATATATATATATATATATATATATATATATATATATATATATATATATATATATATATATATATATGTATGTATGTATATATACCAAGAAGTTAATTATAGTTTGACTAAAAAGTTAGTCGGGTATTTTTAGTTAACTAAAAGATTAGTCGGGTAATTTTAGTTAGCTGAAAAGTTAGTCGGGTAATTTTAGTTAACTAAAAGATCAGCCGGGTAGATTTAGTTAGCTGAAAAGTTAGTCGGATAATTTATGTTAACTAGAAAGTTAGTCGGGTAAGTTTAGTTAACTAAAAAGTTAGTCGACTAATTTTAGTTAACTAAAAAATTAGTCGCCTAATTACAGTTATCTAAAAAGTTAGTTGACTAATTTTAGTTACGGTTTTTTTAGTTTAGTAACAATTTTTAGTTTTGGTCAATAGGAACTAATGGTTAATAACATTAAACTAAAGGTTGCTTTATTAAATATTAAACAAAGTAATAAACTTTTATAAACTTTATGTTTGTTATGCTGTAAATTTGTTTCAACTTTTTTACTCCTCAAAGAAAAAAAAAGTCTAGAAAAAAATAAACAAATAAAATGCATTTTGTATTTCCGAATTTTATGAAAAGTTTTATTTTGTAATTTTTGTTATAACCTAAAAAATCAAGTGTGCTTTTTTTGACTTTTTATTAATACCTCTTGTATAGTGAAATAAAAATTTTATTAGTCCTTGGTATCTTATATTATCAAAGCTCATTTGTAACTGTACAAAAGAAATGTTTATTAAAAAAAAAAATATCACTTCTTCTGTTAAATTTTCAACTAGATTATTATTAATAAAGTGTTTAAAGGTTTAAGGATGATGTTTTATTAGAGTTAAGTAATAAAAATATTAGATATTTTTTCTTGCTTGTAATGTAAGTTTTCTTAAGTAGCTGTACAAAAAATTATTGTTCAGTAGAAAAACATAAAAATTTTATTTGTTTTGTTAAATTTTGAAACAAGGTATTAATATCCGTTTGTCATTTTTATATATATGTTAATGTACAATCTATAATAAGATTTTAATACCTTTTAAATGTGTTGATGAGAACAAAAATAAAGGGTTTATGAAAATAAAGCAGCCGTCGCGCAGTGGTAGCGCACTTGCCTCAAAAGTGTAAGATCCGTAGTTCAAACCCCACCTCTGGGTATATTTTGTGACATCGGTTGGGAAGGAGGCGTGAACTTCCTATTAAATGCTCTTTCGCAGTGCTCTGTGATAAGACCGTAAGGACTTCTTGGGGCACCTTAATCAATAAAAAAAAAAATAATAACAATAGTGAGGCAATTGCTTAGGTTATAAACAGTGTACTAAGTACTGTCTATGTTTTAGGTCCCGTTCTTTAACAAACTTAAAAAATAATAAAGTACCAAAAACTATAAAACACAAAAAACCATCATCATCACCAAGTTCTTTAAACCAATCATTCACTAATATTCGTGGTCTTTAAAGTAAATTTTCTTCTGTTGAGTCTTATCTCTTGCAAAGTTCACAAAACCTACTTGCTTATTGTGATATTAATTTGAGTGCTACTGTTTCATCTTGTGATCTTGGTGTTAATGGTTATCTTCCTATAATTCGTAAAGACTCCAATAATCACATGGTTGGCCTAGGCAATTACATTCGTAAAAATTTACCCATTTGTCAGGAAACTAGATTTAAATCAACACGCTGTTCTTTTATGTGCATTTAGCACCACTACACTTAATTGCTTTTCTCTTTGTTCTATATTGCTCTTCTTCATCTGAAGACTGTACTCTTTTTGACGTTATTTCTAATCAAATTTACAAAGCCTTCTCTCTTTATCCATCAGCTAATATTTTTGTTGTCGGTGACTTTATGCTATTACTAATATTCATCACACTGAATAGCTTAGCTCTAGTGTCAGTGACTCTGCAGGCGTTAAATACCACAACTTTTGCCTTTCTCAATCTCTAACTCAAATAGTCAACTTTCCAACTCGCTTTCCAGATATCCGAATATCATTTACCTTCTTAACTCGACTTATGTTTTGTTTCTGATCCTAGTCAGTGTTCAGTTTCTCCACATTCACCCTAAGGTGCTTCTGATCACGATTTGATCTCTCCAAAACTATTATCTCATTCTTCTTCATAATCAGAATCCCCCTATCATCGTACCTCATACAACTAAATTTAAGCTTACTGGGAATCTTTCCGTGATTTTCTTTGTGGCCTATGGGTAGAAATCTTTCGTATTCCTAATGCAAATGTGCTTCCGACATAACTTTGTGGATTTAGGCTAGAATGGAATCTTTTATTCCCTCTCGGTAGTTTACTTACCATCATTTACTAAATGTTTCTTTAATTAATCAACCTTTCTCCTTTTGTAACTCGAAATTTAATTTTCCTAAATATTTAGACTCTAACAAAGAGGTTCCTCCCCTCTTGTTGCTTTAATGGTGACCAGGTTAATAAAAAAAAATACTAAATTGTAAAACAATGATCTACATATATAAGAATGTTTTCTTTCTTTTCTCAAAAGTGTTGCAAATACAGACAAAGATAACTAATTAGTTAAACACATAAACAAAACTTGAGTAACTCGATATTATTACGCAAAACTACAATATTCTCCATGTTTTTAAAGGTTTTTAGTTACGACCCCCCATTTACAAAGATCCCCTTAAAATACGTACAACAAATTATTAGGCATAAAATAGATAAAATATAAAATTAACAAATAGCATATACTTATATTTTTTTAACTTACAAAAATTTACAATAAAAAGAAATCAGGTTTTTTTATTTTATAAATCTTATAAATGCGTCATAACGTAATTCTATAATAAAAAAATTAATGAAATTATGATATCATAAATGCAAAGAAAAAAAAAAAAAAAAAACCACTACACAATTACCAAAAATCGATTTGCCTATTTATAGTAACCTATTTTGAAATTGCAGTTAAAGATTTATCGAAAATGTAACTATAAAATCTGTTTCGAAGTACAAAAGCATTAACAATACCAAAAAAAAATCAAACCAAGATATAAATTGTTGTCTTGGCTTTTATATTTTAAACATATATACAACTATAAACAAATATGACTTTATGTAACACATATAGACACATTTTACAACTATTGAATGATAGATACATTTATCAAAAACTATGAAATAAAATAAATAATGATAAATAAAGTTATATATACAAAATGTCCTCACAACCTTTAACAGTAAATTTTCGAAATAAAAATCTTAAGACTATAAATTAAGAACATTAAAAAATATAACAATATTTATGTTACATTTTTTTACCTACTGTACCTTGAATAAGATGTTTATCAATTTTGAAAAACAAACTATTAAATGCTCTAGTTCTTGAAAATGCAACATATAGTTGACCATGAGCGAAACACGGTTTTTTAGATACTTCTTTTGTTTATATGTTTAATTTCGCGTTACGTAATATATAGACAATCCCTAAAAAAAATACTTGAAACTAAAAAGATTTTATTTATTACAATATTTGAACAACCAAGGGACAATTTAAAGAATTATATCTTTAAATTATCAATCGCAGTAGTAATACAAAAGTAATACAAATACAAATACAAAAGTAATACAAAAGTAATACAAAAGTAAATTATCAATCGCAGTATTAAAAAATACGCAAGAGCTCAGTAATTACATGAGTTTAATCAATTCTCTCTCTACAATTCTCAATACTAATTCTTATTTAAGTCTCATCTAAGAGAGAGAGGAAGTGTTTTAAAAACAGCACGTTAGAAAAAGTAAAAAAGTCATGCAATAAATAATAGTAACTGGTTTTATTATGCTACCAATCAACAAAATTATTTTTACCTTAACTAAAAGTTAATTTCCAGCATATCTTAATTAAGTTCCAGCTTCTCTCTAACTATTGACAAATGATTAATATTGTAAATTTTACATCATATTAAATTTACAAAATTAAAACCATGTTTCAACAGTAAGCAAAATAATCAAGTGATGACAAAGACAACTAAAAAAAAAATGAATACAATTATGTTAACGATTACAAAAAAAAAAAAAAATTAAAATCATTTAAAAATGAAACTGTTATTATTTGTTACTTATTTGTTACTATAAATAGTAAATTTCATACTTTGCTTTATTTTAAAGTGTCTTATGGAAAATCAAATAATAGACAACACCGCTTGACTCTGAATTATGGCAAGTAAGTTTTCTGTTCATCGAGCATAATTTCTTATATTTCATCTACAATTAATTTTATCACGCCTAGATCTATTTCTTTCATATGACAACAATTTTAAGTCACCTATAACCATTTACACTAATAACTTCTTTGAGACTAATATTATACATCTGTTATCATTAAATATATTACCAGTGATTATACTACTGTTACAACTGAATTAATGAACGTTTTGTAATTTTAAAATTGAAAAATATAAAACAAAATTTATTGACATTATTTTAATTTAGCAAAGAATTTGGACTAAAATGCACAGTTATTTTTACCAGGCACAATCTTAATGCACAAAAACAATAAATGCAGAATCTTGTTTAAAAAAAAAAGCAATGTCAGTCTAAAGTAATACATATATGAATGTATATAAAATTCAAATTTTTTCTGTTCTTTTTAATTTTTTCTAGGAGATAATATTTATATAGATTCAGAAAAATATAAAATATTTTAATATATAGGGACATTTATGTATATAAACTTACCTGTCAAAAAATACAGTCAGTTTTCCATGTTAAATACATAAAAAATATATCTAATATAAAGTAAAACAAAACATTAAACTTACTCAAGTCAGTATCAGTTCGACTGTCTAAATATTTTTATTAACCCTTCTATTTAAAAAAAGAAACAAATGATTTGAAGTGGTTAAAAAGCACTTTAGCTCTTTCCATTTGCACTAAAAAATAATATAAATCTTGTTTTACTAAGTTGCCTAGTTCTTAAGAATCTAAAAACAAATAAGTAAAAAACCAAGAACAAACAAACATTTATTTATTAAAGCTGCTCTATTTAAACAAATTAAATTAAACAAAGAACAACATTGATTCTCTTTGAAAGCTGAAAAACCTTTCAGCTCAAATTTGCTTGCAGTCCTTGCTTATAAAACCACTTGAATAAGAAAAGCATCAAAAAAGCCTAGAAGCTACTTAAAAATGGTATTTGTAATATTGAACTTTGAATGTTGACTGGAGTAGATATTTTAAAAAAATTCAAAATGATTTGTTATTCTATAGCAAATAAAACCACTATAAATCTGAAGTTAAAAATGTAACGAATAAGTATATACAAAGAAAAACATCATATGTGAATTGAAAATCAATGTACCTGATAGAGATAAGCTGTTGTGATACCTGAGTAGTTGTTGCTAAATATTGTTTTTTCATGATAAATAAATTGTAATTATAGCGGAACAATGTCTTGAATGAATTTTAGTAAATAAATAAAAGCAGTGAGTTCTAGTAATGAAACTACCTATTAATCATTTTTAACAGCTGACACCAACCTAAAGATAAGCCTAAGGTAACAACATTACGCAAAAAATTATTAAAGATAAAGCAATGTGTTTCAGAATAGTTATATTAAAAGCTAGGCAACACTTAGACTTAAAACAGTAACATCGCTTGACTGGTAAGGTTGATAAATCTTGCTCTACATGTTTGCCAAGTCACTCCACTTTGAAATCATGGAAACGACATTAAATAAACATATATACTTATTATAAAACACAATATATTTTTAAAATGTTACTTAACATATAAAAACACCCCATTTAACAATCTTGCACAAATTAAATATAATACAATTCATACTATTATATAAACACATTTATATAAACACATTTATAAAACAACCATATAATATATATCACCACATACGCGTATTTATCAAAAAACATTTTTGATAAACTTTGAGCTTATTATACATGCAAACATATAAGCAAACTTTTAACAACTACAAAACATTTATTAGCATCAATTATTTTTAATGTGACAAAGAATGCAGACTACAATGCACAACATTGTTAATAAAAATGAAGCTATGTCAGTCAGTATAAATTTATCTAAAGTAATGAAAAAAATAATAAACTATTTAAAATCAAAATTATAAATTTCTAATAAATATATATATATTTAGATACCTTAAAATGAAGCATAACATAATACTCTTTTGGCAAATTCCAAAACAAATTTTTTTTTATTTTTCTATTCTTTACTATTTTTCCTTAGAGAAAATATACATATAGATATAGAGAAATATAAAATAGACTGTAATAAACGCAAACTTATGTATATAAACTTACATGACCACAAATAACAGTCTTATTTTATTTAACTTTTCATATTAAATACATAAATAAAATTTTGATCTCATTAATTTTTCTATAAAAAAAAAAATCAGTTCCTCTTAACTGCTCTAAAAAAATAAAGCAAATACTTGCTTAAAATGTTTTAAAAAAACTAATGACAAAACTAAAACAGTTTTCTTAAAAAAGAAGCATTGTACTAATAAAACTATTTTACCAGTCAAATTAGTTAAAATAAATACATATTTAGATACCTTTAAATGAAGCATAACACAACATTCTTTTGACAAATTCCAGAAGAATTTTTTTTATTTTTATATTCTCAATAATTTTTGCTAAGAGAAAATATACATATAGTAAAGATAGAGAAATATAAAATAGACTAAAATAAACCCAAACTTATTTATATAAGCTTACATGAACACAAATAACAGTCTTATTTTATTTAACTTTTCATATTAAATACATATATAAAACTTTATTTTATATATAACTCTTTTTGCAAAAAAAAAATCTTAATCTTTAAATAAGAAAACGAATTGAACTTAATAAAAAAACCATCAGCTACTCTTAACTGCTTTAAAAATTAATACAAAACTTGCTTAAAATGTTCTAAAAAAGACTAACGACAAAATGAAACATTTTACTAAAAAAGAAACATTTTACTAAAAAAACTATTTTGCTAAACATTTTAGTTCTAACTTCTTCTAATAAATAAAAACAGGCTATAAAAATTAGAAAAAAAAAAAAAATAAGCAACCAGATTGTTTCATTACAATCAATGGCTGGTGAAACTAGCAACGACAAAGTTTTTATTAGATAACACACTAAATAAACAGTTTTAATCTGTCTTTACGATTGAACCTCACAATCAGACCTTACTTCCTTCTAGCAAATGAACAGCTGTATCACTTTCATGCATCTTTTGATTATGAATCTGCTTGAATTCATCTCGTTACTCTTGATGGTTATAAATCTATACGTGAAGATCAGATAATTCCTTACGTACTTAAGGCTTGCTCTAACAAATAGCAACTAC
The DNA here is from genome assembly GCF_022113875.1 of Hydra vulgaris. Classification (NCBI taxonomy): domain Eukaryota; kingdom Metazoa; phylum Cnidaria; class Hydrozoa; order Anthoathecata; family Hydridae; genus Hydra; species Hydra vulgaris. The sequence goes on from NC_061164.1 coordinate 17,090,877, forward strand.
GCTAGCATGATCTACCAAAAATCAATGGAACAAGGCATGTTAACAAAGACATGGCTTGATGCAAATATGACTCTTTTGTTCAAAAGAGGTTCAAAAATGAATTCTAATGGTTACATACCCATTTCTATTACTTCTGTACCATGCAAAATAATGGAGAAAATAGTTAAAAATAAGATAGTGTAGCATCTACTGTTTCAAAACATTATATCAAATTGTCAGCATGGTTTCATAAACAAAAAAACTTTGTGTTACTAATTTACTTGAGAGTGGATTTTTTGATCTACAGTCACTCACCAAAGGTTCCTATTGAGATTATCTTTCTTGATTTTGCTAAGGCGTTTGACTAAGTTTCTTAAACTAGATTGCTACGAAAGCTGAAATCCTATGAAATTGCGGGTAAAATTTTAAACTTAATTAAAGCGTTTCTTTCAAAATGTACTATAAGTGTCCAATTTTGGAAATGTAACATTCGATTGGGAAAAGGTTACTAGTGGCGTTCCACAAGACTTAGTTCTTGGTCCAATGATTACTATTCTCACTAACACTTTAACAGAACAAATTAGTAGCAAAAATATTCAAAATATATGCAGACAACACAAAAATTGTTATTGTGGTCAGTACTGAAGAACAAAAATTTTGTCTGCATCCTGATATTAAAAACATTAAGAATTGGGTTCAAAAATGGCTAATGAAAACAAATAATAGAAAATGTAAAATAATGCATTTCAACCAATCCAAATCCGTTACACGTCAGTAATTTATTAATAACCGTTGGTTCAAACAAAAGTCTTGACAGTTTTTAACCTGAATAAACCTAATCAGAAAACGACGTTGGTGTTTTAACTTCTAACACCTAATGCAAAAGTTCCGACCATCTATTACAGCAACAAAGGCTAAAAAAATGTAGCAAAAAGATGGTATGCTTTGCAAGAAATTGTAGTAAATACTACATCAGTGAAAAACTTTAAAACTAATTTAGACCGTCATCTAAAACAGTTACCATAGCACATCATTTTCCGTGGCTGCTTCAATGCTGCTATATGAACTAGCTTGCAATTTAATGATAAACTTACGGTTTATGTATTGTTCCGTGTAACTTATTTATATTAATAATAATGTATATAAAACTATGAACATATATATATATATATATATATATGTATATATATATAAATATACATATATATATATATATATATATATATATATATATATATATATATATATATATATTATATATATATATATATATATATATATATATATATATATATATACATATGTATGTATATACAGCGCTCGAAATAATTATTTGAAGGTTGCCGATCAACACTGATCGGCAGAAATAATAAAAGTAATAAAGTAGACGATCAAAAAATTATCCAGACGATCAAATTTTTCTTAACTTTTTCTTTAATAGCGTACAGTTTAGGTGATGTCAAATTGTTTGTTTTACCGCTATCAACCTACAATAAATTGCGTTTTTAGAAAATTCTATTGATTTTGTGCAATTTTCTAAAATATCTTTACTTTAATGCCTTTTAGTACTAAAAAAATCTATTTTTAGAACACTAGATGAACGCTATTGGTTTTTGAATACAACAGCGTACGTCCGCGTTATCGTTTATAGTTTTTACTTTTAAACTTAGCTCTTAATTCACTTTTTCACTTCAACGCGTTGCCTTTTAAGTGACGTAAAAATATTTTTTGTGACTCGAACAGTTGTTTTTTATATAATGATCGTTTTTTAACAAAAATGACACAATAAAAAGGTAATGAACTTTTTAACCAATATTTGATTATTAAAACTTTTTTAAACTAAAAAAAGGTGAGAAAAAATAATCTCGTTTTGCGCTATTCATTACTTGATTCGTTAGATGATGAATCCAAGTCGATTAATGTTTTTAATCCTGCTTTTTTTGCTCTTTTGGAATAGCATTTTCTTACTGATTGTTTTGGCCTTCGCACGGCATCATTGGTTCATAACTCGATAGCAGAACTTAAATCAAATAAATTGGAATCTTTTTCATCGAAACTTACTCGAATTAAATTTTCTAAACGTTTCTCTTTCAGAGAGTTTCTTGTATCCGTTTTTACTCTATTCATTAGTGAAAAAAGGCGTTCAACTTTCGCATTAGAAACAGGCAAAGTAAATAATAGTTCGACAATAAGTAAAACCGGAACCTATTCATTTTTCATTGAGCTAGAAGAAATTTGATGCCATAACTTACGATAACCGGTATTATGTGGTGCTAAATATTTTACAGTGTAGTTTACCAAGCTATGCCAAGCATCCAAAACATCATTTACAGTTTCTGCAAAACCAACGGCGCTCTATAAAAGTCAAAAATATTTTCTATTCCTTCATCCAGGAATGTTTCATTTTCAATACTTTGAAGCCAAACTTCTGTATTTAAAACTTTTGTACCATACATATTAGTAATAGTATCGCTTGTTTCCAAACGCTCTATGATTGAATTTGTTACCAACTCGATATGAATAGATTTAGACTTTTTTATTAAATGTTTAGCATTTACAAAGTCGTTAAGTGCAACACCCTGGAAATAAAACTTTCCTTCTTTTTCAGTCGCTTTGGCGAGAAAACGTTTTACTGTTGGCAAATTAATAAACTTTGTTTTTTGAATACGATTTAAATGCTTTTAGCTTGTTGAACAAACCCTGATGAAGCCAACACATCTATCTCATCACTTTGAAAACATTTTGACAACATCTTTGCTGGTGCTAAAATCTCAATAAACAACGCGATATAAAGGGGCATTTTAGCATGAATCCACTTTTTGTGGTATCCTTTAAACTTAGCTCTTTCAGCATTGGTAAATGTTATATCTTCAGTCATATTTTCCAGTTGTGTTAAATAAACACCGTATTTATCTAAAATCATTTCTAAAGCCTGAACTTTATGTGAAATCCATCGTGTACCTAAAAATGAAACAAGATTATACAATTTATAATTTACTTTATACTTGCAAAAACTAAAAATATAGGCGTCACGCATAACTGTAATGGTAATAAATAGAAGATAAATAAATCAAGCAAAAAAAAGAAAATACCGGAGGCTTTTTTAGGTCGGTAACCACCAATGTTATATTCATCATCTTCTAAAATAGAAACGAGTTCACCCAACTGTCTTAACTTTTTGGGGGATTTTTTGTAAATGTAATGCATTTTTAAAATCATGTAATCAACGTCATTGAATGAGGCTGTTTTTCCTAATTTTTCTTTTAATGATAACTCGAGACGATGTGCTACACACCAGCCAAACGTGATCCAGGGGACTTCAGCCTTGAGCAACATTTTAACGCCCGACTTGCTCCCTCTGTTAACGGATGCGCCATCCGCACCAAAGCCAACTAGTTTTTTATTGCAACTTACGACTTCTATATTCTCGAGTGACTTTATTATGGTGTTGAAAACTCCGTGCGAAGTTCCATACTCAACATCCAAAAGTGAAAGAAAATCACATTCAACGTTTACTTCAGATTTTCCAGTTGGAGCCGGATTAAAAGTAACGGCAAATATAGCTTCTTTTTCCTTAATTGAAACGTCGTTAGAACCGTCAATTAAAATAGTGAAAAAATTTCGAGTATTTAGTTTATTTTTGAGATCTATCGCTAAACTAAGAGCAATGTAGTCAATAAATACTCCGCATGTGTTTTCGTTTTTATAAGCCTGACCAAAAACTACACCATGTTTCTCTTCTAATTGAATTATTTTTGGGTATAGGCAAAGCGATAGTTCTTCTTTTGCTATAAAGTAAGCGACCTCAAATTTTTTTTTGTCAAATCCAAGTCTTTACTATTCATGGTTTGAATACCGGATAAAATGTCTGTTTGCCGCATTTCCTGCTGCAACTCGTTTAGTTTTTCAATTCGATCGCACAAATTCATGCCTCTCGTTTTCATAAAAATCTCAAAAGCCTTCTGATGAGACATTCCCTCTGTATGCGTGATTGCAGAACTATGTTGCAATCGACTACATCTTTTTCCGCAGCTCCATTCCGGAGTGTAGCCTTTTAAAATCTGAATTTGCGATGCATATTCTCGGCATACTTTGCATTTTAGCGCTGTAACTATTCCGTCAACGCTTTCAATTTCAAGCCAATCATTAGCATTATATTTTGCAAGCGTAGAGACTTTCCATTTATTAGCTGTTTGTAATTGTAGCTTTCTGTCATAAGTTTTTAGTTTTTTCTCAGCGGGTGTTCCAGATACTAAGTTTATTTTAAAAGAAATAAATGTTTGACGCCTTTTCTATGCTTCCATTTTAAGATTATTTTTAAACTTACCATTTAATTTCTAAAACTTTAAAACAAAAACTGTTTCTTTCAATTTAAATTGTCACGATGATTTCAAAATGAAGTTTTCCAAAGAATCACAAACTTGCTTTGTTCATTATTTTTCAGACAATCAAAGAAATGTTAACCTTTCTAGTTATTAATTCATTTTATTCAAATGAATTCGCTTTATTAAAATAATTCTTTTACAGTTAATAAACTTTCGAACTGCAGACTGTTACGAAATCAACGCTATGTTTATTCCACCAATCAAAAGCATTATTAAGTTATTTACAATAAACTTCGCGCTTCTTTTTAATTACCATTTTTAATGTGAACTAAAAGATTATTATTGGTCTAAAAACTTGTTTAATTCAGCAATAATGAACATATTTTTTTTAATGCTAATTTAATAAATTTAAGATTCTTTTTTAAATGTTAAAAAATTTTTTATTCTAATGTGTGACATGCAATGTAGACAATCAAATTTGATCGGCGTAATTAATTTTGGGAGTTCAAAATTTCATTTTTTCCAAAAGTCGACGATCATTGATCGTTGATCGGCCGTTATTTCGAGCGCTGTATATATATATATATATATATATATATATATATATATATATATATATATATATATATATATATATATATATATATATATATATATATATATATATATATATATATATATATATATATATATATATATATATATTATTTTAAAACATCAAAAATACGATTTCTCTCAACACTTATAGTTTTTTTATTATTTTAGATGTCAGCGGTTGAATGGTTTCTTTTTCGCTGAAATTTAAAAAATGGCGTCCAAAACTTAGTTGCAAAATGAAATACATTTTCTAATCGACGTGTTTATTGAAAATGGTTACGATAAAACTCAAATGATGAATATTGTGCATCAGTTACAACACAAAAGACAAAATAAAATTACAATTCCATCTAAAATCAATAATTATCCTGTAGTTTCCTTACCATAGGTACCCGGTCTCTCGCCAAAACTTAGGAAAATATTCCGAAAAGCTGGTTACAGCGCGGTATTCAAATCAAACCCAAACTTAAGATCCCTGTTAACATCACAAAATAAATCAAAATTACCTAATAACAGTCAACCAGGAACATATATAATCAAATGCATCTGTTCAAAAGTGTATGTAGGCGAAGCAAAAATGAAAGTAAACACACGAATCCATCAACACCAAAAAAGCATTGATGAAAATAAACAGCATTAATCTGCATTAGCTCTGCATAAAACATTTTGAAAAAAAGAAATTATTTGGGAACAAACAAAAACATTGAAAGTAGAAAATAAAAAATTTGAAAGAAAAGTTAGGGAAGCCCTAGATATACAAAAAAACATGTGTCCTGCAAAAAAAGGCGGGATTAATCTCGATGAGGGTCAATAAGTAAAAACTAAGTTTTGGACGCCATCTTTTAAATTTCAGCGAAAAAGAAGCTATTCAATAGCAACGTTTTAATTTAAATTATAACGGTTTACTAATTAATGTAACATTTAACAAGCTAAAGAAGCTGGTATCTAAAATCCAGCGTAAATTTTAATCTATAATAATAAAAAAATTATAAGTGTTGAGAGAAATCGTATTTTTGATGTTTTAAAATAATATATAAATATACTCTCACACAAGATGTTATCCTTTAAATCATATATATGTATATATATATATATATATATATATATATATATATATATATATATATATATATACATGAATATATATATATATATATATATATATATATATATATATTATATATATATATATATATACATATATATATATATATATATATATATATATATATATATATATATATATATATATATATAAATGTATATATATATATATATATATATATATATATATATATATATATATATATATATATATATATATAAATGTATATATATATATATATATATATATATATATATATATATATATATATATATATATATATATACATTTATATATATATATATATATATATATATATATATATATATATATATATATATATATATACATATATATATATATATATATATATATATATATATACAGTATATATGTATGTATATACAGTTGCGAAAAATGAATTAGCACCACAAGGGTTTTTTTCTTTTTGTTAAGAAAACACCAAGCAAAATAAATTTTTTTTATAGCTTTGCTTTTTAAAATATTAGCTAACATGTTTATTTTCTAAAACAAATTATTTTGGGAAAAAAACTGCTTGGTGTTGCTCGATTTTAATTAAAAATGCCAATTCCTACCGAAAATTAAAATAGCACCACACACTCTTTTGTTGTAAATTATTCATATAACGGTAAAAATAATTGTGAAAATACAAGCATTGGTTTTTTTTTTTGCTGTTTTATTTGTTTTATGTTAGCGAGTATTAGTAGGAGACATTAACATATAAAAATGGAAAAGCGGAAAACATTGCAGTGCACAAAAAAGAAAACTGATCCAAAAGTTGATATCAGCAGGGAAATCTTTTAGAGAAGTTGGTGGTTTAGTTGAGTATTCCAATAAAATGATAAAAAATGCCATAAACAGCCTATATAACATACATTTTCTCTGTTTCCTTTAAAATGACCGCATTTAATTAAGTCAGGTTCTTATTTACTTTTTTTTAATTTTTAATTTTTATCTTACTTAAGGATCGTTTTAGTAAAAATGCTAAAATCAACCTTACGACTTGATAACTTAATATTAAATTGTGTATGCAATAAAACAAGGAAAACTAAGATGTTATTTTCTCTCAAATCACAAAAAATTGTTACTTACCCCATCCCTATTCTATCCAATAATTTTTGTTTGACGGCACACCTGGTTTAGTTAAGACACTTAGAACTTTGCATAAGACGCCCTTTTTTGACCGGGTAAACTAAAAACCTGCATAAATTGTCGTCAGTAGGACAAAAAAAGGATAGATATCTCATGTAAATAAGTATTTTTTTTTAGAAGGCTTTCGTATATTTACTTTTTTTCATGCGATTCTGCTCTTTAGGAACCATGATGTTCTATTGAAAATGCGTGGACACAAATATTTCGGAAGCGTGACGAGATCTATTTTATTTCATTTTTTTGACAAAATTTTTGACTAACCTGTTTGAATTAAATATTTTTCTAATTTTTACTAAGATATTTAACTTAGATATTTGACTTAAAAGTGTTTTTTTTTTGACTCATAAGATCATTAAAAAAAAGTGATGAAATCAAAACTGCGAGATCTTTCTCTAAAGAGGTTTATTTAAGCTTCTGACGTTCTTTAGACATGGGGTGATTTGGATCAAATTTT
>NC_061164.1:17100809-17108309 GCF_022113875.1 Hydra vulgaris
GGAGAAAAAGAACATTGCTTTATGAATCATCCTCTGAATACCAACGATTACAAAACAGCGGAAAACCCTGCATTACTTCCTGAAAATCAAATTGTTAAACATTTGCTACATAAACTACATTTAATGCTTAAGAATTCATCTTTTATTAGGATTTTAAGGTTAGTCACACATATTACTTTTCAAAACTAGTAATTATTTGATTACTACCAGCACATATATTTACATGGAACTGAAACCAACCTGGAAGTAGTTTTTAGTTACCATAACTAAAGAACCTCAACTAGAACCGATACAGAAAACTAAACAATTTTTCAAATCAGAAATGAACAACTAAACAACAACAATAAAATATTTATTTTTCTTAAAATTTATCATCACGTTGTTGCAATAAACTTAAAATAATAAAAATTATATTATAATAATCACAATAATGATAATTATAAGAATATTTATGATAATACTAATAGTAATAATAATATTTAAAAAGTCTATAACATAACAAAAAATAAAATCATAATGAAGTATTGCTATTATGAATAAATATAAATTGTTGATCGTCAGCTATTATGTAAATTTTTTTTTTTAAATAAAGAAATGAAAATAAATTATTTTGAAGTTTTAATTTTTTGAACTCATGAAACCTGTTTCATTAACTGATGCACTGCTATGTAATTGAATACGTAGCATACCTTAAAGTTTTATAGTGAGGTAGATTAAGGTTTCTATTATAATATTTCTAGTTAAATGTGAATGTTTTAATTGAGTTTCCGTGAAAAAGGTTGAAATAGAGGAGAGTAAACTTTTATTGAAAGAATCAAAAGCAAAAAGAACATTCGCAATCTAACTAAAACTAACTAAAGTCTAACTAAAATTCTTATTTTTTCAGCTAAAGCTTATAAAATATTAATTTTAAGTTTTTTAATGAAGCTTGAAGTTTTTATTTTTTAGAGTTGAAAATTTAATATATAGACTGATTGACTCAGAGGCTATAACAATTTATTAATATTAAAGTTCTCAATTAGTTCCCAAACCTGAAAACAGTAATTGAAATGAGACTGAAAAATTGCAAAATACAGTTTTTTATGCTGTTTTATTAACATAAGGACAAATTATTGAAAGCATGTCATTAGCTCTATTAAGTTTTTTACGGAGTGCATCTATGTGAAAATTCCATGTAAGGTTTAAATCTATAAAAAATACCAATATATTTAATATAGTTTGTTGGATATCAACGTCTATTATTAATTTTAACTTTAATTATATGATTGTTGTACTAACATTTTTGTCTCTAAGATGAAAAAAATATTAGTTCAGTTTATTCCTAGTTCAGAGAAACTATGTTTGGATTTTGCTAATAAGCTAAATCTTTTAGATCTAAGTTTCCATTCTTGCACAAGAAGACTTATTAATATGCAAGACGTTAATATCGTCAGCAAATTTAAGGACTGATGATTGTGGACAGAGTTATCTATATAAATTAATTATATTAAAAACAATAGAGGGCTAAGAATAAAACCTTAGGAAACACCACAAATTATGTGCTTACTATTTTATTTGCAACCATTATTTCTAATAAACTGCTTTTGATTTGAGAGATAATATTAAAACCTATTACAAACAACCCTTCGGATTCCATAATATTCAACTTTAGAAATTAAAATGATATGGTTAACAATATCAATAGCTTTTGTAAGTCAATAGAAAAACCAACAACAAAATGACTAGTATCCAGTCTTATAATTTAGAATAGATTAGTTTTTCAAGAAGCTTCCTAACGTTAGATAGAATAGAAACTGGTCTATTTTTAGTACATAAGAGTTTTATACTTTTTTTTATCTAATAGAATAACGCAAGATAATTTCAAAATGTCTTGCAAAATTTATTAACAAAGAGTTGCTTATCAGCTTAGAGATTATAAGAAAATTCAGAATTTATTTATTTTTTGTTTTTTTGTTTTTGTAATTCACCTTCCCAAGGTCGAGAAAGCCATTACAGATGAGGAGGCTATTTGTGGTTATTACCCACTAACCTCGAAACACAACCCTGGACAAACAAGGCCGCGGCGCATAAAAACAAGTTGATATTTCAATTTGAGTCAATAAAAATGTTTGTAGGAATAATGTTAGGATCCCTACATAAATAATGTTAAAGTAATATTTAAAAATAAATAAATATTATATCGTTTTAAAAAATCAAATGCTCTTAGTAATTGATTGTTTTTAATTCATTTTGTAAACTATTTATAGAACTCTTCTTTTTTATACTACTTTAACAATAATTAAAAAAATTACCCATTAAAATTATAGATTTCTTAAAAAAAATTGTTCAAAAGAACAGTAAAATTACATATCAAATTATTGGTTTGTTTTACAACTGATGAAATTTACAGTGTGATATTGCATGCTACATGTCTAAAATTGCAAATTATAAAAGCATATAAACTAGGTCTATGTAAACAAAGCTGCAACTAACCTAAATATTAATAACTATCAAAAGAAATGGTAATATTTTAAATTTTAACTGTTTTAAGTTTATAACATAAGTTACTAAATGTCACGTCTGAAACAGGAAGTTATAAAATACTATATACGAGTAAATAATCTATATTATATAAATTATTGATCAGGTAACCCTTTAGTTTATCAAATAAATAAAACTAAAAATGTATTTAATGCTTTATTTAGATAATTTCAAACAATGTTAATAATCTTCGAAGTTACAAACAACAGTGTGTAATTTGAATATTGTATATCCGTTTGCTTTCTCTACTAAAGTTTAGTAGATAAAGCAAATGAATCAAAATAATTTAAATTACGATTTTTTAAAATAGCTTTACACTTAAAAAATGGCAAGTTAAACGGCAAAGCATTTTTTATCTGTTATAAATAAAGAACTATAATATAATAGCAGATCTCAATCAAACAAGCAAAATTTGAGAATATAATTTACAAAAAAAGCACTTCATATTTATTGTGGAGAGCCTTTATAATAAAAAGTTTATATTTTTTCATTATTTTAAATAACACGTTCGTAAAATCATAGATTTTTTGCTGATTTTTAAAAGAATTAGTTTAGAACAACTTTAAAACCGAAGATAAAGATTATTTCATATCATAATCAATATTATTAAGTAACAGTTATTTTTGTAGCAAATTTTCTTTTAATGAACTTTTTTTTTTCTTTGACGTAGATCACATAAAACCTAGTAAAAAATCTTCTTCTTACAAATACAAAATCTCTTTATTTTTTTTTTAAACTTACAAGAATGTAGTTACACAAATCTTAAAATAATAGTATTAGTATTATAATAATTACAATAACAATTATTATAAGAATATTTATAATAATAAGAATAAGAATATTTATAATAATACTAATAGTAATAACAATATTATAAAAATCTATAACTTCACAAAATAATATTTTTATTTACAAACTTTAATTATAAATAAAAAGCATTTTAAAAAATATCTAACGTAAACAATTTTGGGTGTTTGTTTTCTTATTAGTCTCCAAAGCATGCCTAATATCCATCTCTTCACAACAAATTACCACACACTGTTATTAATAATCTCGCAATACACGCAATGCAAGCTTTGTAAAATAGTTTACTTTTTTAAGATTTGTAACAGTAAAACTGTGGAAATGTAAATATATGTTATTTGCTAGCAAAAATATTTTTAGAGTGTTTAAAAAAACATTTATATGCAGTACAACGCTAAAATCTATTTCTATTAGACAAATGTGTTTAGACCGGTTAGTTTCTTATAATAACAATAACAATAAAGCATTCAGGTAAGTTTGTTTAAATTTTAAGTCTGTCTATCATTTCAACCTTCTTTGCTATAAATAATTACAAACAAACTTTCTAAATGATCTTGTTTAAAGTGGTGTAAAAACACAGCTAAACCTTTCCGAGAGATGATCCTGAAACAACTCCAGTAGGACTAGTTATTTTAATATTTAATCTCCAATGTGATAGGGATTTTAAAAAATTTATTTCTCTATCTAAAGTTAAAACAGCCTCAACAGTAATATGTTATTTTTCATTTTCCATTACAACAAGTGGGTTTACAAGCATGAAACTTTTTTAAATTTATAAGATTGAAAAGACTTTTTTTTTTTTTAATAACAAATTGGTTAGTCAGTAAGAAGTCAGTATAACAGTAGACAACAACATTTAATTAAAAAAACTCTACAATTTCCAAATGTCTATCAATCAATTTTGGTCCAAGATGGATAAAATTGCACTTGTCTATCTCGTACAGCGTCTTAAGGTAATGCCATGAGGCTATACATTTAGAACTTAAAATGAACTTTCAAAATGATTGATAAACAAAAACGATTATTGTTAAAATTTCAATTAGTTTTCGATCAAGGTCTTCTCTCGCAGGTGCAGAAATAAGAATACTACATAGCTTTCATATTTGAGTAGTAAATTAATCATTGAAATAACTTGATAATTTTCATTAGCAAGTCCACTCGTATTTGTGCAGTTAAATGCAGAACAAAATAAAGGCATTGCTAAAAAACGGGAAGTATTATTTATCAAAGATTAAAGCAACTTAAATCAGAAAACTTTGCATAGTTTTAGCCAATTTTGTTGTTGTAAACGTATTTTTATACTGCCAGGACATCCCTCAATGCCTTGCGCGTACAATTGTACTTAAAACTATGTAAAACTAAAAAAGTCAACAACCATTGGTTTCAAGAAGAATTTTTATATTTTCTGAAAATAATTTTTCTAAATGTATTTCCTTCCTCAGTTTAATTAGAACACTTATGGTATTAATTATACCATTTAAAGATAGTTTTTAGTTTGATTATATTTGTAAGATCTTTTATTCTGAACATTTTCTCTTGAATAAGTTTTTGGCTTTAATTTGATTTTATAATGATTTCAGTAATCTTGACTTGAATTGACGCTTGTAGCTTTTAATTCTTAATTTTTTATGCGGCAAATGGCAATTTAACAACAATGCTGTTTTAGAAATAAACACTTTAAAGCTAGAGTTAATAACGTTTTTGTTGGTAACGTTATTTCAGTCTACTTTTAATATTTTAGATTTAAATGACGCGCTATAAATTTTAACTACGTAGTATGAACAATTTGTTAAAATTAGGGCAAATATGAGGCCGGGTGAATAAAAAAGAGCAAATTTTTTTACTCATTAAATAGTCAGATTTGCGTATAATTGGCCCAACGTTGTATATAATGCTAGGCCAATGTTGTATACAACATTGGCCCAACGTTGTATGCAACATTGGCCCAACGTTGTATACAACGTTGGCCTAACGTTGTATACAACATTGGCCTAATATCGTATATCGTATATCGGCCTAACGTTTTATGCAACATTAGATCGTTGTTACAAATAAGATGATTTGCATCGATACATTAACAATTTATAGAGAAAAAAAAAATGTATGATACAAGTATAAAAATTTATTTATTTAACATAATTTCTCGGATAAATATACATATTGCCAACACCAAAACTGAAACATTGAGTTTCAAATAAAAAAATTCACTAAAATTTATAGAGTAGTTTTGATATTGGCTGAGCTACTTGTTATTGAATCATGTTTTGACTTATGATATTTGGTACCCACTATTATTATTTTTTCTTCCACCATCTCTATCACGTGTATGCATAAGCCATGCTTATTTGACTTCACAGTTTCTACAAAAAAAAATAGTTGTTTGTTTAATAATGCACCAAAGAAACATAACAAATTGAAATTAATTCTGTAATGTAAAATTGAAACTAAAAAAATAAACTTTTCTAAACCACTTACCAATAGCAACATATGCAATCAACATTTTTCCTATTCCAATTTTTTGTCCTCTCCCTGTATAGTTTAATTTTACAGCTAAGCCATTTTAAAAAAATAAATCTTAATAAATAACATATACAATCTCCTTTGTCTTTAACTCCAATTTGTGCCAAATAACTGACCTGCAAAAATACCTGGCAATAATTGAAGCAATTTTTGTTTAGACTTAAATCAATATAAAATATCATTTACAAGAAATCTTCAAAGAGTATTTTATTTAAAGTATATAAGTTGTACTAAGATATCATCCAAAATGCCTAAACAGATTATAAAAAAAAATTTACCATTTACTAAAGTATTTTCTTGTCTTTTTTCTTCCAGAGTACTTGAATTCTTTACTGCTTTTAATGGCAATGACACTCTTTCAGGCAATACAATAATTAGCATACCTTTGTTACTCAAATTTTTATAACTGATTTTGATGTGTTTTGTAGTTCACCAAGTTGCACTTCAATGCTTGCCCATTGTGCCAATAATACCAGCATATCTTTCAAGGATACAACTTGAACATTAAAGTTAATTATATTATTAAGAAACTATACAACTAATTACATATTATATTTAGAATTTATGAAAGTAAATACAACAATCACTAATAAAACAGATAAAATTAAAGAAAGAGGGTCAAATTTTTAATGATAAAAATATATACTTGTTAATGGATTTATAATACTTTTATGAATTATAAAATTTACACACTAACGAGAATTTTTTGTGTATCTTATAAAGTACAGATTGCACTGTACAACAAAAAAATTTATATTAAAACAATGTTTGTCAAACAGGGTTCGTAGCCAACAGTTTATATAAAAATCAATGACTTTTTTGAAAAATCAGATGAATTTCTCTGACTATTATTAACAATGGTTTTTACAAAATATTTAAAATTACTATCTACTGTAATGGAAATGCTAAGATTATACATGCTTTCAATGAAAAAACTTTTAAAACTTAGCTATTAGTTAAGTTGGATATTAGTATTGAGCTTATTATACATGTTAGTATGGATCTTATTATTAAGGATGACTAAGAACGAACACTAAGAAAAACATAAGTTTCAGAAAAATTAAATGGGTAGCACCAAAAAAAACATAATAGCTTAATTGAGTGCTGTATTTTGAAAATGTGAGAAGTCACAAAATTAAAATTTTACAAGAGAATGAAAAACATTTCTACTGTAAAAAACTTTATTTTTATTTTATCTAAAAATTGTTTCTTTAATCCAAAAAAAATCTTTATTTTATCTTATAATTTTATATTTTCCTAAAAAAAAATATTCTTTTCAAATAACCTCACTTTCATAAAAAGTGTGGTTATTTGAAATATAAAGTTGTCCAATATTTGTAAATAATTTTTTTAACATATTTTAATTCTGAATTTTAATAATACAGTTTTTAAAAAAATATCACCTATAAAAATATTGTATTACCTTCGTCTATTATATAAATTTAAATAAACGTTCATATAATGAATAATAATGAAGTACCAGCAACTGTTAAAATTTTAAACTGATATGAATACTCTGTTGTTTTTTTCAACAGTTGAATTCAAATAGATTTCAAAGTTGGTGACACCAACTTTGAAATCCAACAAAAAATTTTTGTTACGTTAAATTGACTAGAAAACCTGGCCAGTTTTTCCGTGGTCAGTATTAGAGAGCGA
>NC_061164.1:17113309-17150809 GCF_022113875.1 Hydra vulgaris
ATGATGTATTTTGGCTGTAAAGAAAGCAAAAGATAAAAAGTCATTATAACACCTATACTGATATCTTTTATTTCTACGGCAGTTTATTGCAGCTCACCTTGGTTCATCTTTTTCACTTCAACATCAACTTAGCTCAGCTAGCCTAAGTTCATCTTTTTCTCTTGGCGACGGTTAAAGTCATTTTGCCTAGCCTATTTTCTTTAATTTCTTTAATTATTAGACATAAATAAGCATCAAATAAGTGTGTAAAAATGATGCTTAATATAACAAAAGTTGCACTTTTATTTTAAGACTGAACTTTTAGTTTTCTTTTCTTAACTTATCTTAAATAAAGTGTAAGCAGATAAAACAGAGTGTGATAAAATAATCTAGTTATTCTTTACCTATATTATTAGTCATATTTAAATTAAATGTTTTAAAATACAGAAGTAATGTGTAAAGATAACATGCCTATATCAAGAGCTTATACTAAAGTTATAAATTAATTAATATAATCATTATAGCTGAGTATGGTTATGTATTTAATGTAGATATTAATAATTATTGACAAAATATTATTAGTATTTCATCAAAAAAATGAATAAAAAAGAATAAAAGTTACAAAATTTTCTCAGAACTCAAAAGAAGTAACTCATGACAGATAAGAACTCATAAATAAAGCTAGTTGGAAACATTATAAGGGCTATCGGCTCAGTAAATACTGCTAGCACTAAATGGTAAAATGTAATACTTCGTCAAAAAATCCATTTTATTACTTTGTTACGCATTTAATGCGAGGTTTGCAATTAATAAGTAAATAGAAAACTATTAAAAGAAAACCGTAATAAATAATCATGAGTATTAATTTTTTTATATATTTAATATTCTAAAGTTAACATTCTCTATACAAAAAATCCTGAAAATTTTAAGTAACAAAAACCTATGTAACACTTTCCACGCATACCTTTATAAAAAAACAAACAATTAATTTAAGGTAAACATATTTAAGCAAGGATGTAAAGACTCTTTAATGTTTAAATGAGTAGGAGCTATTTGTATATAGGAAGCCAGTTTTTTAAGAACAATTTATCATAAAAAGCATAAACCCTTAGGAAAAAAAAACAGAGTAAATATCTTTTAAACAAACTTACTCAAAAAGTAAGAGTGTAAAAATATTTAATGAAATATAAATCTGTTCAAAAAAACTTACTTAAAACTATAAATATTTAAAAAAATATAGATATTTGAAAAGTATTTATCTTTTTGACAATTCTTATATACACACTCTTTCAAAACATTTTATGGCTACACTAACTACAAACAGATTTAATTTATGTGTTTCATCAAAATAGTACATCACTTAACTAGCATGGACAACAATCTTACTCCTATTATAGCAAAATACATCACTTGGATAGCGAGGCCAACACTCTTGATAAAAATTAAGCCAAGTCACAACAATTTGAAACCATGCAAACAACATAATAACCACCGACAAACTATAAACAAGAAATTTTATATCACAAACATAGAAACACTCATATTTTAAAAAATATTTACACACTTAAGAAATATAAAGCCATATAACCTTAACTCATGTAAACACATCTTCTATATAACAATGCCGAACTTAATAGTTTTAATAGTAGTGTTCCTTGGAGCGTATTTGACACGAAACCCTTCGCAGCCATTGCAACCGAGAAATTGACAAGAAAGAGTCGCAGCACTATAAGGAAACGTAAACGAATATCTTACGTACGTAATATTTAAACTAAGTAATATTTAAGCATATGTTAAAACATACTGAAACAGTTATCAACTTTTACAATTTGATTTTAACTTGAAAATTATATTGCGTCAAGCTCACTGTAATTTTGATCTAAAACATTTTTTCCCTCAAAAAAATTATTACATTATTTTAAAAAATCTACTTCAGATTGGATGTCAGTGTAGCTCGATTGGATAAGGCGTCGAATTTCTGAACAAGAAACTAGAGGTTCTATTTCTGCTAATGGCGGCTATTTTTTTTTAATTTTTTTTAATTATTTTAAAATACAAATAACTTTGAAGTTTTATAAAGATTATATACAAACATATGTAACGTAACGATATTATACATTTTCACAAAAGAAAAGATATTAAGATAGAAAAAAAAAACCATCACCGGGAGAAAAAATTTGTTGCGTATGTATGATGATTGAGAACTTATGATATTAATGTGCTCAGGTAATTAGTCCAAATAAGCAGCGGATGGTCTGAAAAAAAAGTTGTCTAAAACTTAATTAAGAAAAAACTATATTAAATAAATAAAAAAGTCCTGCTACTCAAAAAGATGCTGCTGTGAAGGCAAAAAAAAAAGCATGTAGCTAGAAAAAAATTTAAAAATTTCTTTTGATAATTTAAAATATATGCTGCAGCTGTTTTTGAAAACGCCTTAATATGCCTATTACCTATTTTGAGAAAAACGCAAGTTTTTCTCGAAATACGTAATAAGCATATTATGGCGTTTAGGTGTTATTGAGGTATAAACTATATAATATAAACTATTAAATATTAATATTAACTAACTCTATATAAACTATTTTATTTGTTTATATATATATATATATATATATATATATATATATATATATTGTTTATAAAATGTAAAGAATCCACTTATATAACGTTTTATTCAGGATTGTATGTAATATAAGTGAACTTTTCTAATAATTAAGTCTTTCTTGCTCAAGCTGTTTTGTTTGAATTTTTTGAAGCTATGTTAATATATTTAAAAAAATTGACAAGATTAAAAACACACGATAAAATAACAGGAAACATATTTTTGCGAGTCACTTGCGAGTAAAAAAATTGAAACTTCAGTTTTAGATTTGCTCCACTCTCAATAATTTCCGATTTCTAGAGTTATCTGCTTCTTAGATCTGTAAAAATGATAGCTATATAAATAAAATTTTATTTCAATTTTTTATAAAAACTCTATCTATTAAAGATATATCGAATATATTTTTATGGGATATATTCTAATAAAGACAAAAGGAGCCATCCATAAAGGACGTCATCCAAATAGGGAGAGGGGGAGGGGTTTTTTTTTATTAATTTTGTTTTTATTTTATATTTCTTTTATCTTTTTATTGTTGTGATTCTACATGATTGGTACAAAGTTATAATGTTTTGAAAATATATAATACTAAAAATATACCACAATTTTATAGAATACAAAAAATATGATTGTAGGGGATCATTATTATTAAAAGAACGCGGAAAACTTTCAGAAGACCAGATGGTCTTGTCATCAAAAAATTGCTTGTACTTATAATATTTTTTGTATTTTCGTTTTACAATGTATCTAGTTTTACAAAATACTTCATTTTATATTAGGTTCACATATAATAAAATGTATAATCAAAATATTTTGATTAATAAATAAACCTAGGAATTTAGTTGTTGAGGTTCTTTCGATATTTTTGTTTTTCGTTCTTAGCAATGGCAATATATTTGGTAGTTTTTTCTTTTTTGATTTGGATGAAATAAGATGTAATTAGTTTTTTCTGTGTTTAAAGATAGTTTATTAGATTTTAGCCAAAAATTAAGTTTTTCGAGTTCAATATTCGTTGTTTCAAAAAGTTCTGTAATTGACGGAGATGAATAAAACAAATTAGTGTCATCTGCAAACATTATGACATCAAGTTTGTTTAAGGCTTTCGGAAGATCATTAATGTATATTAAAAACAGTAAGGGAGCCAGAATGGAACCTTGGGGAACGCCACATTTGATCTTTAGCATTTTTGAACAGATATTTTCATCAGTATTTACACATTGTTGTCTGTTTAGTTTTTAAACCAGAGTAATGCAACATTTTTCACGCCATATTTTTCTATTTTTTATCGAATGCTTTTTATAGATCTATAAAGATTCCTAGAACAAATTCATTATTATCAAATAAGTAGTTGATTCTATTTACAAGATCTATGATTGCATGTTCGGTTGCATGTTGTTTTTGAAATCCAAACTGTTTTTTATTTAAGATGTTATTGTTTGTTAAATATATGTACAGTTTATTATAAATTATTCGTTCGAGAAGTTTTGAGAATACAGGAAGGATTGAGATTGGTCTATAGTTGTTTAGTAAATATGGTTCTCCAGTTTTATATATAGGTACAATTTTTGCAATTTTTAACTTCTCTGGAATGGTTCCTGTTATAATTGATGATATAAATATTTCAAAGAGGGTTTTTTTTACTATCGGAAAGATATTTATTACTAAATTGCTACGAATGTCATCAATTCCTGGTGCTTTATTAATTCTTAAAGAGTTTTTGCATTTTCGAGTTCTTCATAGCTTAATCCATTGAATATTAGTTCGCTATTTAGATCTGTAAGGTAATTTTCAAATAAGTTATTTGTAGTTAAAATTTTAGACGCCATGTTTGGGCCTATATTTGCAAAGAAATTGTTGAAGTGTTCGGCAATTGAGTTCTTATCATCGTGTTCGGTTTCATTTATAATGATTCTATCTGGTAAACTATTTGTTTTTTTGTTTTTTTTTCCCGATTATTTCTTTCATAATGTTCCATGTTTTTTTCATGTCTCCATTTGTTTTTTTAAGTAATTTAGAGTAGTAAGTTTTTTTAGAATGTTTTTTGATTTTTTCGAAAAGATTTTTGTATTGTTTATAAGTAGATAGGTTAATCTCATTTCTTTTTTTCAAATATTTAACGTATAGTTTTCGTTTTGTTTTTGAAGATTTTTTAATACCGCTGATAATCCATGGACAGCTCAAATATTTTACTTTGATTTCTTTTTCTTTGATTGAAAAATGATTATTATAGTGCTTTAGAAAAATATCTGTAAAAGTATTATATGCAGAGTTTGTGTTCCCAAGATTACATTCTTGATACACTTTAACCTTATCTCCTGCCGATAGTGTGTCTTTAAACTTTTGAATTGAAAATTTATTTATTTTTCTTTTATAAGTTATTTTTTTTAAATTGTTATTTACTCTTGTATCATTTTATTGTAAAGGGTTCAATATATAAAGGACAAAAAAGAACAAGGAGAGGGGGAAGTATGTCAGAAAAAGACGTCACTTTATAGATTTTTTATTTTTAACATGAAAAAATATGTAAACATGTGTTTTTAAGAAGATAATGTATAAGAATACTTTTAATTTTATTTTTCAAAGGTGCAGCAGCAGATTCAAATATCATTTGAAGATCAAATAATTTTTTGGGGGGTTTAATTTGGTTAAGGGGGGCAGGATTTTATGAGGGTGGTATAAGGGGGTATAATGGTTCAAGGGGGTATAGGGAAAAGAACATCCAGTGATAAAGGAGAAGGGGGTCAAAAAGTGACTAAAAATAATGACGTCCTTTACGGATGGCTCCAAAACTATTTATTTATTACTATTGTAGTTAACACAATCTCTCATCCTTGAAAATGATATATATGTACCAGTTTTATATATTTTCATGCATTTGTATGTAACATAATAAAAATTAATTAAAAAAAAGTAAAATAAATACAAAAGGAAACTTGACTCATAAAGGTTTATTTTGCCACAAACTGACGTCAATGCGCAAAATCTTTTGGGCTCAACTTTTAGATATTATTTATAATATTCTTAGTTCTTAATCATAATCATTAGAATGATTTTTTTTTATGACTATATTTTAGTGCTCTACGAACTTTTTAGTTCCATTTGTATAACGTTACATATAAATGACTGTAAGTGTAAATGACTTTAGCAAATTATAAGTATCTTATAAGCTTTATATACGCGAAAAGGTGCGCATGTTTAGTTTTTTGCTCTTAAATTTTTTTCAGAATAAATTATTTTACTAAAAATTATTGAAGTAAATAAGGAATAGGTATAGAAGTTTTAGGCTAGAGATAAATATGTAAATTGGTAAAGACCTGTATTTTACGGATCCGCAAAGCTAGAATATATAAGGAAAAAGTATAGAAAAGTTCGGTTTGGAATAGATATACAAAGACCCGTATTTTTACGGGGCCGATCTCAGCTAGTAATAAATAATAGACAAATATAAATAAATAAAAACATATAATTTAGAGACTTTACAGATACAACCTTATTTGTTTAATATTTGCTCAATGACATACCTCGTAATAAATTTTTAACAACTTGTAAAAATAAAAGATCAAACGATCTGGTTTTTTGTATAAAAGCAAACAGATTTGTTGTTTAACTTCTTTAAACGATCTTGTTCATTAACATGTAACCTAGAGTTGACCGTGTGAGATGCAAGGGTTTTGGAGATAAACAAGAGATAGCCTTTTTCAAGAGTTTGACCTCTTGACCCTTTAAAAGAGCAACGTCTTCTAGAGTCATCATCATTTCCTAAATTAAAATTTACATATTAATATACTTTAAATACAATTGACAAAGGTCTTGAATTGTGATATTATTATAATGCATGAATTAATTAAGTTACATGACTTTAAAAGTTACTTTATTAATTCAAAAAGTACATAAGGTTCATCGTTTACTACAGAAGTTATCAAATAATCTCATCACTGATTAAACTGATGAGGCAAAGTTTTCGATCTTATTAATGTTGAAGTAGATATTGACAGATTATTAAGATTTGAGAGTACCTTATTGCGTGAGTTCAAAAGTATAAAGAGAAAGAACATGCTAAGTACTATTTATGATAAATGGTGAAAAAGTCCCTGTACACGCGCACAAATGGGGAGCAGCAGTAGCGGCAACAGCGTTAAATTAAGTATTAATTATAGATGATACTTGTATGATGTAAAAGAAATAGGTAGATATAATGCTGCGTGTTATTAGAACCAATAGAATCTTTGAAAGATTTATATTAAAAGGCGATTATATATATTATTGATATTTAGTTTTTTTTTTACATTCAATACTAATACTATTATAGCCAGAGTTTTAAAGTAATAATTTATTGCAATATTTTACATTTTTTATAAGAAAAGAACAATTTAATATTTTAAGAAAATTATGATTTGTCTGATTCATTTAACCTTCGTTTGATTATTATGAAAGGAACTTGTACATCAAAATTAAATTTTGGAAATACTGTCTCAAAAATAAGAAATGTTTGGTCTACCTTTACAAGAAGATATTGTGGCTGTTACGAGCAATGATGCTGCGGTAATGAAAAAATTTGGTAGATTTTTGCCTGCCATTCAGCTATTATGCTACAATCATGGCATACATCTATCAGTTTTGAAAACATTTTACGCTGAACCCAAAAATGAAATAAACAAATCCGTAGATGAGCATAAGACTGTAGATAGCAACAATGATGCTAACATTGGAAGTGCAGAAGAAGGCGACTGTGATTAGGAAAATGACGAGTTACTTAGCAAAAACATTGAACTTAAATCCCAAATCAAAGATGCAATTGTATGAATATAAAAAATTGTAAAACTCTTTACAATTTTTTATATTCTGCAGTGAAAAATGATGTTCAACAAAAATATGTAAAAGAGCAAGAACAAAAAGATATGGCTTTGTTACTAAACTGTAAAACATTCTGGAATACTATTGAAAAAATGGTGAAACGGTTCTTAAAAATCAAAAACTGTGTGCAAACGGCATTAAGTGAATTAAATTTGAACCATTTGTAGAAAGATAATTACATATAAATAGCCAAAATTCTATTAGAACCGAAACAAATAACTGAAGAAGCTTTAAGTCAAGCAAATGCAACATTATTAACAACCGATGTAGCCTTAAAACTTACGTTTAATAAATTAGAGGAAAAATGTAGAAAGAACCAAATAAGTAGAGAACTTTGAAATAATATCAAAGAAGAAATAAGTAAAAGGAGAAATGAAAATGTTGTATCTTTATACAAAATTTTACATAACCCAGAAAATGATAAAAAAATTTGCTTTATCTTTTTTCAAATCTTGCTCAAAAATTGATATTTATAAAACTAGTAAAGAAATATTCGACTGATTGTACGAGTCATACGATTCCAAATATAATGTAAATGAAGAAACCTTGTCAAGCAGTGTCAACACTGAACTAACACTTAAAGAACAACTAAATATAGCATTAACAAATATAACATAAGAAATTATGCGAGGCTAACGTAGCGATAATGATAATCAAAATCTTTATCAGACTCTTAAAAAAAAATACAGTATATTCTAAACAACTGGAATAAGGTCACAAAAATAGAAAAATCTAAAAGATGCATTATCTACAATAAAACCAATTTAAACGCAAAACAATCTTATTTTCTTGTCTGATAACGATTTTGTTTCATAAAAGAAGAAATAGATTATTAAACACGTCATTAAATGCATTGTGTTTTTAAAATATTACTTCAAAAAAGATAATTAAAAATTATATATATATATATATATATATATATATATATATATATATATATATATATATATATATATATATATATATATATATATATATATATATATATATATATATATATATATATATATATATATATATATATATATATATATATATATATATATATAACAATTAGGAACCAAATGATG
Organism: Hydra vulgaris; assembly: GCF_022113875.1. Classification (NCBI taxonomy): domain Eukaryota; kingdom Metazoa; phylum Cnidaria; class Hydrozoa; order Anthoathecata; family Hydridae; genus Hydra; species Hydra vulgaris. The sequence goes on from NC_061164.1 coordinate 17,121,812, forward strand.
CATGATTAAATAAAGAAAATGTTATATTGAAGTAAAGCATTTTCGTAAAAACTATAATTAAAAGTTATAGTCAAATACCGATATATATTTTTATTGCCTTTTAGATATAACGTAGTACAAAAATATGAAAAAGAATGCTTTTAATATTTTACCCGATGTTTAAACTAACTATCAACATATGAAACCCTTACCACTGTTGTGCAGTGGTTGTTTTTAACAAAAACAGAGAAAAATAAATAAAATATAAAAATCTTAATTTACTAAAAGATTTAAAGTTTTAAATTAAAATGGTATTTTTTTTCTCCCAGGCCTAAATTTGTTTCAATTAACTCCAGCTCTGCAACTATATCAAATCACAGATACTGAAACTTCAGTAACAAGTTTAAAACTTCTTTTAAAAATTTTGTTTGTGACTTTTTACTTAAGTAATTTTTTGATAGATTCAAGTTTATTATCTGTTTCAATTAGTCTCAAAACTGGTGGAATAGAAAACCATTGGAAAATACGATCATTTTATGATAAAGTAAAGCAGAACATAATCTTAGATTAACGAAACACTTTTACATTTTTATTTATTGAGGGATAATCACTTTCATCAACATAAGCTTTATTGTCATCATTGCTTATAGTCATTCCCCCTAAAAATTCATTTTCACCATTATTGTCTTCATTGAGTTCCTTCAAAACATTATTAATTACTTTCCTTATACTTCATCCTTATACTTCTTATTGTTCATCATTGTCGGCTAACATTCCAATAAGAATATTTTTACCATGAGTAAAATAACGTTATTATTTACAGTACTGAACAAGTTATTAGAAATCAGAAGGGAAAAGGTTACTTTTGAGATTAATCCATCTTGAAATCTAGAAATTTGGTGTAAAAATAAGTTTTACACCGGTATCTAGTAAACAATAAGTTTTGTCCTAAATTTTATTTCATCCTCCTATTTCTTTAATTTTTTGATTTCCTTTGTTAGATTGAGAAAAATTAAGTAAAAAATTAGTAAAAAAAGAAATTAAAAAAACAACAACTAAAAAAAAACATATAGAGGCAAAAACAATAAGGGATACTTTTTACATTTCCATTTCAAGAAAATATAAAATTTTTACGTTATACGTTTAAATATACTTTTTTAGAAGCTGAGTATTAAATAATTGATAAAATTAAATCTTGTAAAAGTTTATAATAGGTTTTATATTAAATGTATGTATATAAAAATAGTAAATATATTCATAAATAGTTACATTTAATCATAAGATTATTTTTATTTCTTATTTCATCTTAAAAAAAAATTTAATTTATTGTCGTTTAGTAAAAGAATTTGCCCAAGTTTTGATTTAACTTGTAATTTTTAACTTTTCCGAAAAAAACTCCGACTTTAAAAAAAAAATTAATAGTTTTAAATATTATACCTCAACTTAACTTGATTTTTCTGGACATTAAATCAGGAAACTTATTGATTCTTTGAATCCTATTAAATAGATTATAGCAACCGTTAGTCGAGTATTTATTAATCTTAATGACAAACCAGCCAGAAAAAATTCACTTTTATCTCAAATTTGACAATTAGCTTTAGATTTTAGGTAGGTTTGGAAATAGATACATAATACCACAAAATTTTGCATGCTGATGTGAGCCAACAAGGCTAATATTACTTGTGATTATCTCCAACAGATGCGATAAATGTAATATTAATCAGTCAAAGTCATCAATAACGTTGTTGTCAAGTATGATAAAATTCGGATTTGGAATTGGCTCACACTTGGCATCACCACGCTTGGAAACATTTTTATTCAGCTGTACGAAAATGGCTTCAGAAAACTCATCTTAAGAGTTTTATTTATTTAAATTTTGAATTTATTGAAAATGAATATAACCTAAATTACTAAAATTTGAAAATTAAGGGTGTACTAAATCAGTGGTTTTACCGTGTACGTAATTTATGGATGCTCCTTAGCCTTTTTTGAATAACTCTTTTTCTTTAATTTGGCTAAAGAAGGGATTTTAGGAACAGGTTTAGAAATGCAGTAGCGCTATTCTTTTTGGTATATTGATTATAAAAATGGAAACCTTTTATAAAATGTTTTTATTTCTATTTACTGAATACTAAAGATAATTTTAAATTTAAACTAAGAATTTGAGTATATGTTGAAAGCTGGGTGTAAACTTTTCACGTTATACTCAATATAAAAAAATTTTTTCATCAAAAAGTATGACATATTTGGTATGCAGGGAAAGATTATTTTAACCACTATTATAATCTAATAGAAGTAATGCAATTATAACAAATCGTCAAGCGTATTTTTATTTAGAAAAGATACAGTTTTTAACATAAGGTCCTTGCAGCTTGGCTATAGATAAGTCTATAAGTTTGACTTTTTCAATAAAGCTCATATTGGTGCTTGTTTTCAATAAATATAACTTGACATTTCTAATCAAATATTATTTCGGAAAATTATTCATGAAAAACCATTTTTTTATAAAAATTAAAGTTACTATTTTTAATACCACACCTAAATGACTATGTTTAACAATAATGTCACGTTTGATTTAGATAACATATAGTAGTGATAATTTTACTACCAAAGTCGTTTTTGCATAACTAATCAATACTTTTAGCCCCAATTAAAAAACTGTTCTCGGTATTTAGTATCATTTTTTGAAATACTCGGGACTTATTCTGCCATCTTGAAACAATAAATTATTCCATTCAGAATGCGTAAACAATAAAAAAAACACAAGCGGTTAACTTTTTAAATAAATTCGAGTTCTTTGTTTGCATAAATTAAATACCAATAAATAAAAAGTTTTATGGTTTGCCACTAACAACCAATTGAACTTGTTTATAAACAAGTTTGATTGGTTGCGGATAAACTAATCATAGTTAACACCGTTAACTATGATTGCGGATAAACTAATCATAGTTAACACCGTTTTTTATAAGTTGCCTAAAATTCATTGATATAAGAAAACAAAGAACCAAAAAAAAAAAAAAAAATTAAATAAGCTGTGACAACCAAAGTAACGAAACTCTAGACTAGCATAATTTCCACGTTTATCAAGTGGGTGGAGCAAAGCGGGACAGTGAAAAAGCAGCAGTTGTTTGTTTACTGAAAAGCTTTAAAAATAATAAAAAAAAAAAAAAGGAAAGCTATTTATCATTTAACCATGTTCAGACATTACCATTTTAAAAAACTATCATGCCCATACAAGTTATACGCTTAGACATCAATTTACCACCAAAAAAAAAAAAAATTAAATTAAATTTTTTTTTTTTATGTTTTATTATTAGCTACTCCTAAAAAAACAAACTTAAGAAATTGTTCTAAAAGTTAGGTAGGGCAAAACTAGTATATATTATTAAAATGTTACAACTACTAAATTTAAAATTGTATAATTTTAAATTATAATTTTAAATTGTATAATTTTAAATTATAATTTTAAATTGTATAATTTTAAATTATAATTTTAAATTTGTTTAATACTAAACAAAAAATGTTATGGATTTCATAAATCACACCAAAATTATTCTAAAACTATTTTTTAACATTTTTGATGAGCTAGCTTATTATCAGTATGCTAATATAGAGCAAATTTAAATATACAATAGGTATCAACAGCTTTTCAAATTATAAGTTCCTTTTAATCACAGCTAAAACTGCATTTTATCCCAATATGGACGATTGATCAATCTTAAATAATTTCTTACTATTGTTGTTTACATTGAACACTATTAACAATCGTAGTTATGTTATAAAAAGAAGAATTTCTTTGAATTAATTATTAATAATGCTTTTCTAAGTAATGAAAATAATATTTTAGATTGAAAATAAAATCATCAAACTGTCAACAAAATGGTAGTAATATAATTATTCATATAAACAACTTGTTGTCGCGAAATGCCCCATAAAAATTATTATACTAAATATCAAACTCTTCAAAAAGTTCAATTCCAAATATGTTTTTAAAAATCAGAATCAAAAAAGGATAGAAAATATTGTCTGGAAAATATAAACTTTTTGTAATAAAGCAATTTAGCAATAGTTCAAGATAAATATGTTGTCGTTGTATCGCATAATAAAATACGCAAATTTTGTTTTTAGCAAACTTTCTGATGCATTTTAGAATTTTCATTGCATTTTGGTGCCTCTAAAAAAAAATTTTTCTAACAATGAATCACAATAATTTAAAACCGTTTTATCATTAAAATTCTGTGATAAAAATTTATTTTTAGCTGAGATATAAGGATTCAGGCATAACTGTCTTATTATGTCCCACTGCCCCGATATGTCCCTCTCTACCCTAATGCAAATTGCGTAGTTAACATGAAAAGACACAAGCATTAATTAATAAATTAAATATTAGGCTTTAAAGCTTAACATAAGAAGATACGTGCCTTATTACAGGTGCCGTATTAGGCCTTATTATATGTGCCTTATTACTTTTGCCGTATTAAGCCTAGAGTCTAACATAAGAAGACACGGGCATTAATAAATAAATAAATACGGTCGTTTAGATATTAGTAAAAAGCGCTATGTTTAGGTACGCATGCGTAAGAAAATACGAAAAACTTTTGAACTTTTAAAATGGCTACGGTTCTTAACTGCAGAGAACATTTATATGGCAACAGACTATTTGTTAATTAATATTTGAAAAGCCAATGATGTAGCCTTATTTTTAACGTAAATCAATATAAAAATACAAAAATTTCACAAAAATTTAAATAAATAGATGTAACAAAAATCTTTGCGCGCTTAAACTTAATTTTTATTTAATGCCTTTTTAGTGTAAATCATAGATTTGTTTATTAATTTAAAATCAATTTTCTTAAAATTTAACTGTAGAATTTTAATAAAAATAATAAAAGTAAAAAACACTTGTAGAATTTCATTAAAATAATAAAAGCAAATAACACTTTTCTAAAAATCTGACTGTAGAATTGTAACAAAAATAATAAAAGTAAATAACGCATCAATATATTAGGAAAAAGTCATAACAGTATAAGTAAATTTTTATATTAAAATAAAGTTGAAGCAATGACAAGAAAAATATCATTAACATAAAACTCATTTATCTAAAGTTAAAAAAAAATATTATTATTTAATAGGAATTTCACAAAAAGAACATTTTTGAACAACATATGCTTAATGTGTTTTAATTATGCTTAACATATTTTTAATGTGTTTTATTTAAAAAAAAAAAAACTGTTTTTTAAACATTTTTGAATAAAAAAGTATTGATGACTCCCTCAAGATGACTCCCTCAACAAGACAAGATGACTCCCTCAAGATGACTCCCTCAAGACCCTTAGAAACTTGTTATGTTCCTTTGAAACCCCCAAGGAACATAACAAGAAATAATATTAAAAAAAAAATTATTTAAGTGTATCATGTTGGGTCTCAAATGATGCAAAATTATATGAAAATTTCCATGTTAGATTTAACACCATAAAAAATGAATTTTAATAACAAAAAAAAAAAATGTCCATTTTTACTAATTTTTGGCAATATTTTTTTTCAATAAGTTTTTGATAATATAATTATCATATTTGATTTTTTCATGACTTCGCTTAATTTGAGACAAAATGTCAAGATACACTTTTGAAGATTTTTTAAATTGATAATATTTTATAAACTTAGGAATATAATTAGCAACTCGTTATATGTTTAAGGTTTTAAAAAGTTTTTAAACTTAGTAAATTTTTATCATATAAAACACATTAGAAGTTGGCAGCTATATTTTTAAAATATTGTTTTTTGGGGACAACCTTATAAGTAAAAAGTATTTATCATCAAAAAAAAATTTTTTAATTATTCATCTCTACACCGACTAGAGGCAAGGGAGCTACTATTGTAGTTACAACCGTTTCTATAACTCCAAAACATAAACCTCAATAAACGAGGCTGCTGCACGAAAAGCAAGTTGACAAACAAGTATATTATCAAACCTATAAAACAAAATTAATTTTTAGTAGCAAAAACTTTGTTCTTATATTATAAATATTAGTGACTTAGCTAATTCCTGGTACTGGATGTAACAGTAAAATATTATACATATATATATATATATATATATATATATATATTATATATATATATATATATATATATATATATATATATATGCATATAAATACATATATATATATATATATATATATGTATATATATATATATATATATATATATATATATATATATATATATATACATATATATGCATATAAATACATATATATATATATATATATATATATATATGTATATATATATATATATATATATATATATATATATATATATACATATATATGCATATAAATACATATATATATATATATATATATATATATATGTATATATATATATATATATATATATATATATATATATATATATATATATATATATATATATATATATATATATATGTATATATATATGTATATATATATATATATATATATATATATATATATATATATATATATATTATATTAAATTATATATTTTAATACAAAGCTGTCTTATATTAACAAGTATATAGTGTAGTGTAAATATTTAAAATATATTTCTTTAATCTTTTTTTAAAGCTTATGCTGCTATGATGTAGCAGAAATAAAAAACTGCAATGGTGTAGCAGAAACAAAAAACGAAATGTCTTTGTTTTGCTTTTTATTTCTGCTGCACTATGTATGGTGTAGCAGAAATAAAAAACATAATAATTTCCTAAATTTTTTTCCATAAAATTTCACATGTTCATCTGCCTAAAATGTTTTGTTTGATTTCTTGCTCTTAATGCTATATTCTAATTATAGCATTTGTGATCTCCCAGAAGCTTCTTTTTTATCAATTGTCGTTCTCAAACAAAAATTGATAATTTTTAAAACAGTTTCAATACAAGATTTGCACATCTATTACATAGGTTATGCAAATCTATTACATCTATTACATAGGTTATGCAAAGACTGGTCGGAGATGAAACTTTTGCTCTGTACTAATTTAGTAAATAATCTATAATAATTATGTCACAAAAGCATTATACAAATAATGATCAGCCTGCAAATATAATATAGAACTGTGTTGAAGATGTTCCGGACTTAACGCTATTCCTGTCAAAAAGTTGTTTATATTTTGCACTTTGCAGTTTTTGTTCAACTGTAAATAAGTAAGTCAAATAAATCAAATCAATATTAACATTACTAAAAACTAAAAATATTATAAAAAAAACTATTATTCAAATTAAATTGCTTAGAGATTATTATTAAACGAAAATATTTGATTATACTTTGTACTAAGTTTGTTGAATATTGCAGCAAAAAAGTAAAAAAATGCAATAAAAAAAAAATACTCTTATGCTAAGAATTTCCCTAATTTTTAAATATAAATATGCAAATATATGCATTTGAACAATTTATATATGCATATATATGCACTTATACAGTTAGAAAATGCATACTTGCATCATAACTAATTTTTTTATATTACTTGCAAAGAATTTCACAGCGAAAATATATTTGCATATTTAGGTAACAAAAGCATATATATATATATATATATATATATATATATATATATATATATATATATATATATATATATATATATATATATATATATATATATATATATATATATATATATATATATATATATATATATATATATATATATATATATATATATATATATATATATATATATATATATATTATATATATATATATATATATATATATATATATATATATATATATATATATATATATATATATATATATCATCACGCATGCGTACCTAAACATAGCGCTTGTAAACAACCATGTCAATTATTTAGCCTTTAAGTTTTTTAAGGCGTATTTAAAAGTTTTTTTTAATTTTTGTTTTTTTTTATTGCGACTGATAATAAAACTATGTAAAGATATTAATATAATGTTGAGATATATTAATTTAATCATAAAAAGTTTTTTTAAATTTAGTTCAAAGGAAAGTTTATTAAGTGTTATGCTCTACGGGTTGTATGGAGTTGTTGGTATCGGAATTGAGGAAATTATACCCGTTTTTTTAGCAACTTCTAAAGATTATGGTAAATTATTATTTTTACTGATTTTGTTTGAACTTTACTTTAATATTTAAGAACAAACATTTATCACTTACACATTATCTAATATCATTAACACAATAAAGCACTTAAATTTTCGGGAAAAAAATCGGATTAATTTAGGCGGTATTATTTCTCATAGGATGCAAATAGTTTGCTTTACTTGTTTTTTTTAAAGAATGTGGAAAGTTTTTATAGTCTTCAGCATAAAAATAAAAACCTTACTAAAGAAAAAGACAGTGTAAGAAAAGCAAAAAAGTCAAATGTTGATATTTTTGTAGCAGAAAAATTGATAAGTTTTTTACTTAGAATGCACCATAAACCGATAGGACAGAAGTTTCAAGAATTCTACATCGTTCTTGGTATTGTTTTGAAAAATATCAAAGAGAACGAGAGACTGTTTGTATGTAGAGACACTAACGGGCATGTTAGTACAGCCGCATATGGTTTTAAGAAAGTACAGTTGGTAAGTATACAAATAAATTGTGCAAAGAGGTTTTCTTTAGAAATTTTGAAGGAGAAATGTTGTAAGAGTTTTTCAAACACTGTTCAAAATTCTGTAATGCATAGTTTACAAAAAAGTCAAATGGTTTTTTAACACAATTAGACTGTGTTTTATAAAGCATGATAAAAATCGGTTAGTAACACAAAAAGCTTAAAAAGGAATCCACGTTGAAGTTATTTTGGCACAAAATAAATTGGAAATTTTGTCTTGATCAGGAAGACGTGTGATTGCACGCAATTATATGACCACGCCAATAATTTTCTGTTTTGATGGTTCACCACAGCTTTTAACATTTCAAAAACGCGACCAAAATTATAGATTTATCTTAGTTATCAAATTTATATTAGCAAAACGCATTTAAATAAAATAAATATTTACTAATAATTATTTTTTTTTAGTTTTATTGAAAGTTGTATATGTTTATTTATTTATATGAAATAAATTATATAACTACCCAGATAACACAAGGACGTTGGCCCGATTTCTTGTTGATATCTTTTTTACCAGTATTAGATCAGCATCTTTTTACTTCATTGAGCTAATGTTGGCCCGATGAACAAAGCTTAAAGAGTTTTTTTAGAACATCAATTTTTAAAATATTATGCTTTGTATACATGTGGAAAAATGACTTGTCTCAATCTGTCTTCAAAGATATTTTTACTCCGAAACCCATCAACAAATACAATTTAAGAAATGCTGATTTTTTAAATGAACCTTTCTGTCAAACGAACTTTAATCAATTTTGTATTGCCTATCGGGCACCACACCTTTGGAATAAAATTGTTTTGCCCAAATTTGACTTTGAACTACCCATTACTATTCGTTTTTATAAAAGTAAAGTAAAAACCCTAAATTTTCCATTAGATGACGTATTATGTTATTATTAATAATATGAATTAATAACTTTACCTTTTCTTATTTGCATTTGTAAAAAGTTTAATTTTACATATTTTGTTGATTTATATTCTTTACTTAACGTATATGTTTATATAAAATGTTGGTGAAGAGATCCGTGTGATCTCTCTTTGGATTATATAATATATATTTGGATTATATATATATGAAACTTGTAAAGATTTGATGCTGTTAATGCTTGTTTGAACTTATTTAAGGTTCTGACGACAAGATCTTTTGATCTTTTTTCAGATATATTACTTTATATTTGTGAAAGTTTATATTACTAGTTTTTTTTTTTTTTTTTTTTTTTGATATATAGAGTTTTAATACGACCAAAAAATGTAAAACTAAAAAAAAAAACAAAAAAACAAAAAAATAGAAGTTGTAAAAACAGGATTATAACTAAAGGATTTGCCTAATCCAACTGATTTATTAACTCTAATTTTTAGTGAGATCTTAAAAAAAAAGAAAACTATCTTATAAAGCTTTATGTATAAAAATATATTATAAAGATCTTAGTAACTATACTTAGAAAATACATTATGACACCAAACTAAAGCATAAAAAGTCTACCATTTTTTATATAATCATTTTTTTAATAATAATGATAATTTAAAATTTTCTTTTTGATAATGTAGCACTAAACTTATTTGAATTATTAAATGTTAAAAATTAGGCCTTACTTAAACAAAGTAAACATATTTTATACCAAAATCTAACATCAGACAAACCAAAGAAAATAGTTTTCAAACTTAATTTAAAGAATGTTAATGTCCCTTTCAAAAGAGTTAAACTTATTTCAATTGGAATTGTTGTTTGAGAATCATCTTAGTTATATATATATATATATATATATATATATATATATATATATATATATATATATATATATATATATATATATATATATATTATATATATATATAGTTTACACATGTTTGTATATCTCTCTCTCTCTCTCTCTCTCTCTCTCTTTATATATATATATATATATATATATATATATATATATATACATTTATTTTATTATATATATATATATATATATATATATATATATATATATATATATATATATATATACATTTATTTTATTATATATATATATATATATATATATATACATATACATATATATATATATATATATATATATATATATATATATATATATATATATATATATATATATATATATATATATATATATAATTTACACATGTTTGTATATATATATATATATATATATATATATATATATATATATATTTATATATATATATATATATATATATATATATATATATATATATATATATATATATATATAATTTACACATGTTTGTATATATATATATATATTTATAGTATTTATACAAAATAAGTAGAATAAAATAAAATAACTGAAAAATAAATAAAAATTAAACTAATTAAATAACAAATGGTAAACAAAAGTTATACATCTTTATTTTTGATTTTTTAAAATCTAAATCACTTTCAATAACGATGTATTCAACTACTATTCCAGTTAAAAGTTTTAGAAAACAAAGAGTAAAGTTAGAGAGCGAGAAAGCGATTGAATGAAGACTGTGCTAAGAAAAAAAACTAGACGAATAAAAGTTTTTAGAGCATGAAGGAAAAGATACTTTAAAATTATTTGTTCACTGAGGCTGCAATAACATTATTTCTATATTTAAACCAAGCGACTTTTCTGAATGATAAGTCACGCATAATTAAAAAAGATTTGGATCATGGAACAATAGTATTTTAAAAAAGAGAAAGAGATGCAACATTACGACCATGGGACACTGGGTCAAGCATAGAAGCTAAAACAGGTCTAACTTTATTTATAATTATTTTTGTGATTTAAAAGAAAGAGAATCTTTTGAAGAACTAGCCTAAATGTGGCAACAGTATTCCATACAGGGACAATTAAATATGTAGAAATCAGGAGTGAAAAAGTGGTGAGCATATGGTAATGAATGACAATCTTAGCTGATGCTAACTTCGGAACTGTTTGTAAGGTTTCCATGAAAGGTAACTACAAAAATGTAATCCAAGAAGACGTAAAGTAGAAGACTCAGTAGGAGTGTCACCATTTATTAATATAGGATTATCAACAACATGGTGATAATTATTAGCAGTACACTATTATATAGGTCTTTATTTATTTTTAATGTCAATTCATATCTGTGATTGTTTAATAAATTAGAACTTCTTTACTTGACATAATATCTTTTTTTTTTTAATACAAACTTTGACATTGTTATACTTTTATATACCTAGGCACTATTATCACATGCAGAAATTAGAGAAACTTCGAGGAAATCAGATGTCTGCAAAAAAATAAATAATTAGGGTTATCTTAGTGGAAATAGTTAAATAGACAAGATTGATAGAACTTAGTGGAAATAGTTAAATAGACAAGACTGATAGATCTGTACATAATGTGGACAGATGACCTATTATTTTTTTAATTATTGTTTTTATTATTATGACTTATATATTTTAATGCAATAACAAAGTGTTTTTCTGAAAAAAATCAAGAGCTTTTTTTCTGAAGTTGAATTTTTGTAATTATTAATTAAGTCATGGAAACAGGTCAAGTTCAGGGAAATCAGACACTCTGACATCATATGCGCCCTCAGCACTATGCAGATGCATTCGCACTGTGACCTGAATTTAAGGTTCTTCTTTGTAATTAAGAAATACTAGTACTAGAAGCTACAAAGTTTTATAGTGATAGCAAGGATTTTAGTCATTGGGATAAATAGTCACGGATCCAGGGTATATACAGTTCAAAGCTGACAACACGTGTTTTAAAGTGGGGGGACGAGGGTCACGACCATCAATTTATAAAAAAAGTCCTCCATTACTAGATTTGAAAAAAAAAAATATTTTTCAAAAAAGTTTTTCGAAACTTTCTAAACTTGATGTAGTTAAGGCAATTTACAAATTATTCGAATTCTATTATTTGAAATTAGCATGATTTTATTAGCTTAATATGTTGAAACAAAAACTTTAAATGAATTAATTTTTTTTGCTTTAGATTTTTTAGTATTTAAAGAAACAATTTTTTTTTTAAAATTTCATTTTCAAAACTTTTTTACTACTTGTAATAGTGAATCTATTTGTGCGCACTTGCTTCAGAAACGTAAGATCCGTGGTTCAAACCCCACCTCTGCGCAAGTTTTGCGACATCGGTTGGGAAGGAGGCGTGAACTTCCTATTAAATGCTCTTCCGCGGTGCTCTGTGATAAGATCGTAAGGACTTCTTGGGGCACCATAATCAACTTAAAAAAAAAAAAAAAAATCTATAAAACACTATTTTTGAGTATTTTTCTAAAGAACACTATTTTGGAGATCAATTCCGCTCATCGGCAATAACACGAATTAGATTAAAAATAGGCTGTAACAGTGGGGAGCAGCAATTGGCTGCTCCCCTCTGGGGGGGGGGGGCAGCTAATTCCTGTTTTATTTTTAGAAGAAATGAACAGTAGTTGCTTTTTTTTTCAAACGGGTCTCGGAAAACGTCTTGGGGGTGCCGAGTCATGATCAGTATTTTGCATGCTGCATAGATATTAAAATGCTAATATAAATAAAAAATTACTCAAATTTCATAAAATAGCACAATAATAACTAGAAATTTAAGAGCAAACACAACAGCCTCCAAAATTCAGGTCAGAACTTGACACGCCCGGACCGTTAATAGAATCTGCCCATAGAGAGTGACCAACCACTGTCCTTTCTTGAAAAAAAAATGAATACTGGTTTGTTGTCTCCCTTGAACAAGTCTTGAAAAGGGTCTGGGGAGTGCCAAGTGATGACCAGAATTTTGCAGGCTGCAAAGGTATTAAAATGCAAATATATAACAAAAATTTAACTCTAAATAATTTTAGAGCTCAACACCCCTTGGTCATTTTTTGGGGTCCACCCGAGAGTGGCAACTGACCACTGTTCTTTTTTTTAGAAAAAATGAACAATGGTTCGTTGCCACTCTCTGACGGGTCTCAGGAAGAGTTCAAGAAGCGCCAGGTAACAGCCAGGGTTTTGTAGGCTGCACACGGTACAACTAGTTCAAAAAAACATTTAAAAATAACATCAAAAACAAAATTTTATACTGCTGTTGGTTTTAAAAGAGGTGGTTGCAGGTTAAAAATAGCAGCAGCAATTATCCATATATCATCTAAATTATCACATTAGAGGGACTAATGCGATAAACAGAGTGTTCTTTAGAAGTCAAATTCTTTCAGCCTTTCAATGACACGTCAATGTGTATTCTTGCATGTGCTATGTGCTTGCAATGATACACTTCAGAGGGTGTAAACTGTCGTTTACTACGTAAAAATAGTGAAATTACAGCTTTTACCTGCCTAGATAAAAATAAATCTTGAACATTGAAACCTTTATCAAAAAGAGCAATAAAACCGGGAGTAAATCTTCTTGTAACATTGCAATCTTCAGCGATTAAACGATCTGAGGAAGATCCAGAGTAACCTTTAGAAACATAAGAGATAGAACCGCGTTTAGTACAAAAAATTAGTTTTTTTAATGCGTTTCTACTTTTATAAGAACTATATGTTTAATATTGAGCTTTAGCATTAGCAGATTTTTGAATAGTTTGCTCAGTACAGTCGCCAATACCTTCAACATAAACAAAATCTCCAATAAAATGAGGATGTTTTAAACTTAATGTTTCTTCTGGAGTAGGCCAATATATTAATGGTTCAAGTTCTCGGGCTGATAAAGTTATTAATGTAGTTAAAATCATAGACGTGTGACTTACTGAAATTTTTGAGAAAAATGGTAAATCTTGTAATGATGAGTCAAGTCGAATACGCATTAAAGTAAGTATCATTTTAAATTTTCAAAAAAAAGCTGTCGTGCTCGACCAGGTTTCCTTCTACTTATAGGTTTACTAGTAGGACTAAACTGATATTGCTTTGGTTCAAATGAACGTTTATGATGCATAAAATAAGAAACTTTTTTTTGTTTAGCTTGAACACTACTCAAAATATATAAAAAAACATTTTCAGTTGGACAGCCAATATACAACGTTATGACTTTGGGTAAAGAACGCACTGCCTCCCATATTAATCTTTTAAGACTAGTTTGTTTATAAAGTGTTGTTGGTGTTAGATAAGTTGCTGATGTTTTAGTAATTAAATTGAGTTTTTGTCGATAAAGTTGCTGATCAAATGCTGTTGATGATAAACATGGAGAAGATATTGACAGAGAAGACTGTTGTGGAATATTGTCATTATTGTTACTGTAACTAGTAGTGGTAAAGGTACTTGAAAAATTTATCTATATTTGTTTTTAAAACTTTACTAGGTGTATATCGAGACAATGTTAATTTGAATTTATTTTGAGGAGGAGGTATTTCCTATCCTTTCAAATATAACCTTGGGTGAGGAAATTGGTCAGTTGGCTTCCCATATTCAAAATAATTTGCACATACTTTCGTATTCTTAATTACAGCATATAGCTTTCTTTTTTTTGGTAAAGGATCGACTTTTTTTCTGTTGATAGTTTTACTCCATGTGGAAATATATTTATCTTAACGAGTAAAAAGTTTTAATTCGCTAAAACTAAATCTCTTCCAAATATGATCTTTCAAAACATACTTTTCTTCGTATCGACAATTGTAGTTACAACCAAAAATTGCACAATGATTCCTCTTACCCATTACAAAAGAGTGTTGCAAATAAAAAAATTTTAGTTCTAAACCAAATAGATAATAATGGTCAACTTTTAAAAATCTAAGTAGAAAATAGCAGGATATTTACGAATTTAACTTTTGTTTGCTCCCAGGCAATCCCAAAATGCAATGCGTATTTATAATGAATTTGTTATCTGGCAAAAGGTCTATTGTCATTTTAACCATAAAGAATAAGTTTTATTACGCAACTTGAAAATAATAAGGACTTTTCTTATTTTATAGGGTCACTTTCGCGAAGTAAAATCACTAAACGAAATAAAATTTAAATTTTGTTATATCCAAAAAATCTTTAAAAAATAATAGCTATAATGCAACTTAAACTTAGATATTTACTTAACCACAATATTTAATGCACGCATATTTATAAGCACACTGAAAATAAATGCAACAAAGAGCTATAAGAAATATTATTTTATAAGTGATATATATTGAAAAACAATTAAAAAGGATTAGGCATAAAATTTTTACCTAAGATAAAACTATTTACATGTTTATTACTTTTTACATTACATGATAAAAATAGTATACATAACTTGTGTAACAAGTAACTTCAAGCGTAAATAAATTTAAAAGAATTTTCAATCAAATTAATTATAAAGGTTGTTTATAAGTGTAATTTCACCGCTAACTACAATTGCAGAATCAGGTTAGGTTTTTTTGATTGTCAAACAAATAACCATTCACATTTTATTATTCAATATTGTTTTCACCACAGTTAGTATCCTCAATCTAGACAATACATCATAAAAATAACATATACATACTAGTTAACTTTCTTTATTTATAAATTTATTTAAACTTATAATTATTATCTATTATAATTTACTTTGTAACTACGCATCAAAACACAATTTTTTAAATGTTCTATATAATTGTTGCCAGCATGCGGGTAAAATTCATTTAGAAAAAAAGTAGCAATGAACGTAATGTATACAAGTAATGTATTACAATATTTTTAAAAATGAAAAAATTGTTAGTTTAAAAAAAAAAAAATACATCTTTGTCATTACATCAATATCTCATGACTTACAACATTGTTTTATTGCCAGTCAAACCTGCCTGCTTATAATGTAGTATAATGCTAGCAGGGCCTTCGAGAGGGAGGGGCAAAGGGGGCAAATTGACCCGGGCGCCAAGCTTTAAAGGGCGCCAGGCAATCCGTTGATTTTTTGTTCTTTAATTTTATTATTATTATTATTTTTTTTTTTTACAATAAATATAAAGTATTTTAATGACTGACATTTTGAAATCTGCTTAGTTTTTGTTCTTGAGATTAAAACTTTTGTGTTGGGAATGTATTCATGCAAAATGCTCATGAAAAAAAAAAAATTTATTTAAATTCTATTTTAATTAATTATAAACTATTTTTTACAAAGAAAAAAAAAAGTTTTTGAAGTAGAGTTAGACGGAAGCGGGCATATTCCGTAAGCCTGTGAACAGTTAGCAATGCTAGATCATGCTTGATTGTTTGGAAGATGATGCAATGTGGTAACTATAATGGTAACTTGTAAAATATCGCTTTGAAGAGGTCAACACTAAATGAACTGAAAACTTTGTTTGGTAATGCGTTCTATGGGTTCGCTTCAACTTCTTGCAAAAAAAAAAACACAAGAGACATTTATTGTCGATTTCACGATAAAAGCGCAACTCTTTTAGGTAGTATTTGACTTTAAAGCAAAAGAATCAGAGCTTTGCATTTTTATACAAATAAGCAACTTTGCCACCCAAATAGTTATCAAATATATGAGTTTTTTCATCTTTGCTGCACTCAATACGTGTAATTTACTACACTCAATATGTGTGATTTGAAGAAATGTGGATCAATAGAGGGCTCAAATTATATTCCTAAATCTGAGCTAAAGAATTTCAAAGTTAATCATCAGAGTTAGAACAAGAAACTTTATATCTTACAGTGGAGAATGTGATGTTCAACTTGACTCGGTAATAGTTCTTGCTAACCCCTCTTTGTGGCCAGTTATTTTGAGTCAAAAAGATCAAGATGTAATTATTAAAAAAAAAAAACCCAGCAAAGAAAAAGCAGTTTTCAAAAGGTAATTGTTCCTTTTTCGTAAGTACAGAGGAGCCAGGGATCAATGGAAAAAACTCATAAGTTGTGTGAAACAGCATCAATTCAGTCTAATTGCAGCTCTCGAAAAAACCCAGAATGGTATCTACTTTATAATCATAGCCGATTGTACCCCCAATATATCTCATATTGAACAGATTATCTTTGTTATTCGTTTTAATATTTCTCCTCTATGGAAGAAAAATTAAATGCTGAGAAATCAAAGAACTATACTTGAGTGTTAAAACTTTTCAGATGAAGAAAGGAGTTGATACAGCTAAATTAACCACTAATGTAGTTTTAAGGCTGAGAATTGATGTTTAAAAATGTCGTGGTCAGGGACACTAAAATGGGATCATTATGTCAGGTGTTTATAAAGAAGCTCGAGCCTAAATAAGGTAAATTTGATTGCAAATTTATTAAGCTCTGTTCGTTCCCAGTAGCGCTCACAATCTAAATTTGGCTGATGTGTACGCAGTTGAATCAGTCATTGAGATCAAAGTATTCTTTCAAAATGCCGAACCTTGGTACTTATTTTTATTGCAAGTTTTTCTCAATGGAAGATTCTCACTAAAGCAACTTGGATTTTATTGCATAGACTTTCAATGACAACATGGAGCTCTCTTATCAACTTGATCAAACCACTTACCAAGAGAAATGTTGGCAGCTCTTAAACATGTTGTGAACATCTATGTTTGACTAGTGAGTAGCCGTTAGTCGTCTTCTACAATCTGCAGCCATTACCATTGATGATAATTTACGTTTGATTATACAGCTGCTTAAAAATCTTAAACGGATTAGGGACACTTGGTTGCAAAAAGAGGCTGTAATTGTAGCTGACTCGCTTGGATTGGAACCTGAACTAAAGGAAAGCGTAAGTAAAGCACCTTTATGATGAGGCATCAAACACAGCCCATTTCTACTTTAGCCAAACAAAAGAACTTAAAGTGAACATTATTAATGTTTATTTAGATTGCCTGATCCGGCATACTAATTCATAATTTGAGACGAGAATGATTCTTGTCAATATGTTTTTATTCGTCTGGTTGGATAACAATAATCTTTCTCTTTAAAATAAAGTATGATAACTTGCACGGTTTTATCTGCGAGATGTAAACAAAAAAATTCTCATTAAAAAAGTTTGCCGTTTTAACAATTTCTGCGATAATCGATCTAATCTTGTAGGAGAAGCTTGAACGCTTTTTTGCTATACAGTTGTATCATTTTCTGGATTTTCAACACTATTCCTAAGTCAGTTGCAGAATGTGAACAATCGTTTAGTAAACTAAAAAGTGTAAAAAACTCTCTCCTTTGACCATGGGCTAGACCATTTGGGCGACCATTAAAGCTCAAATAGTTTACTTCTAAGCGCCTTTTCTACCTTTCTTAAAGGTCTTATTGATTAATTTTTAATAGTTTTAAAGCTAATGTTTTGATCATGTCAAAAAAGCTTTCTCAATCTAGAGAATTAATGGTGCAAAAGTACAATGTGCTGTATTACAAACAAATAACTGTTGCGTTCACAAAACTTTTAAAATTTTAATTTCTTTAACTAGTTTAAATTAAAGGCATCGCTCTTCATTTTCGACCCGGGCGCTTATGTCGCTTTCGACCTGAATACCAGTCAAACCTGCCTATTGGTTATGTATTTAAAAAACATGATAAAACTAAAATTAAAAGATTTATGCACATATATAAATGTTTCCTGCGTGTTGATAACATTTTTATAGAAAAGGTCAGGTTGAATATATTGAAACTTTTGAATGAAAAATAAAAAAAAATTTCTTTACATTACGTTAGAGACGTCCAACCGAATTGTATTGTCAAAAGACGTCGTATAGACGTGCTAGGGACGTTTGTGTCTGCTGGAAAATATATAGTTTATTAAGAATATTAATATAAAAACATAATAAATGTAAAATTGTGTGCATATATTAATTTAATTTTACTTTAGACGAGCGCTTCAAATCAGTTAAATATAAACAAATAGAAATAGTTATAATAAATAATACCCTATTAAAAACAACTTGAAATTAGAAATTGAAACCGGCGTTAAAAATTTTTATAATTGGGATTTGGACACTTAAAGTTTGTTTAAAAACCTAATTCCAACATCTAATAATGCACTAATTCTGACTAATTTTTCAGTATATAAGTATGAATTAGCAAATGTGAAATAAGTAAGAATTAGATTACTTAAATCAATACATGAGTTGTTCAGTGCACACAAGAACGATTTGTAAACGTTAAACATTTTTTTATATAGTTAGATTGTAGAAAAAACTTTTACCAATTTAAATTTAGGTGAAGAAACCTAAGTCTGATAGAGATTTTTTAGAAAAAATCTTTCAGCAATTATGCGGAAAACGAAATCGCTGATAATGACGCTGCCGTTGATGCGGAAGAAGAAGTCATTGCTCTCGGTGACTTGCATAATTTGAAATCAGTTATGGATCTGGAAATCAAAAAAAGAATGAAAAATATCGCTGCTTAACATCCAAAAAAAGAAATAACATGGAAGAATCTTCTGAAACATGTTGCTTCACATCTGTACACAATCAAAAACAACAGTTGTACTTCAAATGTTGTCAAGTTTGAAGCTTGATCTTAAACTGGCGGAATTGCCAAGGTCTGTAAACTTATTGATCGTCTTCAAATGGAAACTGCTAGATTGGTGTACATGTAAGTTTAAATCAGGACAATGTATTTTTAATTAACACTTATACTCATATTTCATATTTAAACCAATACCGTGTGGTATTTTCGGCAAATATTCACATTATGGATTGCTTGATGGGCTACTAAGACTTTCAATAGGATCAATTCTCAAAGATATTCGCTTTTATCTTGATGAATTGGTTTCTTGATTTCCTGAGTACTTTGCCAAAAAAACTTGCATATGCATATTATTATCCAATTTAAAAAAAAAGGTGGACATCGTGTTCACGGAATAATCCGCAACAGTTTGATGCGGGTAGAGATTTCAAAAATTGTTCTACCGCCAATGTATATTATAATTTTTTTTTTTTTTTTTTTTTTTTACATTATTCACCTCCCCAAGGCCCGAGGGGGCCACTACAGTCGAGGAGGCTACTCATTTTTTTGTGTTTTTTATTTTTTTGTTGTATTTCGTTGTACAACCCTTTCTCAACTCTTTAACTCCGAAACACGAACCTTGACAAGCAAGGCCGCTGCGCGGAGAAACTAAGTTGAGCGCGGTACTTCCAGGGACGTGGTGGGAGTCGAACTCCGAACCTCTCGCTTACAAAGCGAGCGCTCTTACCACTACACCACTGCCGCATTTCCAACTTCCAATTCCAATTCCAACTTAACTAAGACTTTTCCAATTTTAACTTAATTTTGAAAAATGTAAATTCTACTTATTTTATTTCTGACTTTTTTTAAAGAGTTGTCTAAGAGGAAGTGCTCTATTCAAAGATGGATAAAAATGGAGCAAAAACAAACATTGTACACTTTTCGAACTTCAATGAGAATGATTTTGGTTTCATCAAAAAAATTACTTCTGTCCATTCATTAAATAAATTTTATAACGTTGGAGAGGAAGGAAGCAAAACGAATGCCAAGTATCACGCCATATGAAACGATTGATTTTTTGGGACTTTACCATCTCTAAAGAATACCCGAACAATGTTGTACTTGTCAACAGTTCAATTGGCAAGCCAAAAATCTGCTTTGTTTCCGACATGCGAAATGATGGTGTAGAAGACAAATTCAAAGTGACAACTGCTTCTTTCAAAAAACAAAGAGATTTCTTTGAAGGATATCTGTGCATTTAATCAGAGATCAATATTTTTCTAATTTCTGGAGAGATAAATCATGACAGAAAACGCGAAGTTGATGTAGACTGCACATAAAATCAGTTCGTCTGCCTCTTAAATGAAAAGGAAGTTGCTGATATTGATGCTAATGCAAAAGAACTAGATCGATTAACTAAAAAAACTGCACAATACACACCCTTGTTCCATATGAAATATTTAATGACTAGTCATGCATATGCTATAAATAGTCAGTAAACCTATTTTTCCATGTATATATGTCATCATTTCCGGTATAAAGTATATACTTTTGATATCAAAAAATGTTCAGTATTTATTTTAAATAATTAACAACTAATGTTTAAATTTCTCGTAATAAAAAGAATAATAAGATAAAACATTTATGTCTCAAAATTTAGGCAACATATTTCTCACTTATTTGGACTTGAATCAATCCAATTATCTCGAAATTAGTGTCAAACATCTTCCTAACTCCTAACTCCCACTTCTCAGCCAAACATGTCCAAAAATCGTCAAAAAACGCTTTATTTCCGACTTAAATTAGAGTTTTTCACACTTTTTTGAGTCTTATTCCGAGTTGCGTTTTATTAGGGTAGTGTATTATTTATAAACGTTACTTTTATATGTTTAAATTTAACTGTGAAGTAAAATCTTGCACATCAATTACCTTCACATTTTAATATTTTGAAGTTGGTATTGTAGTTTTTCTTCCTCACTCAGTTAGCGTTAGAACACCATTACAAGTTGAATTTAAAACATACCCCTTTTCTTTTCCAGTTAAATCTTTTCCAGTTAAATCGTACTCAAGTTGCCATTTGAAATGGTAAATGCATATAAAAAAATAAGCAACATCCATTTTAATTTAAATAAAATGATAAAGTAAAAATAAAAGGATTTATACACCAACTATTACATTATTTACATATTGGAATAACTCTACTATTGAATAGTAACAACAAAATAAATTTCTTTAAAAGATCTGGTTGCTAACTATATCCCTACTAGAAAAGTTGCGTCAAAATAAAAGACTGAAAAGTTTAACAGAACTTGAATTAAATAAAAGATTTTAACAAAATTAAGTGTTTTAAAACTTGATGAAAATTTACCATAAAATAAAATGTTTTAAAATCAAACATTTTTATCTAAACTAACGCCCTTAAAAAATTAAAATAGATAATTCTAATTATCTTTCGTACTTTAACTATCTTATCTTATCCAATACACTGCTTATCTATGTTTATATAATACTTTGGTTATCAAATGTCAAATAAAACTAAAATATTTGTACTAAATCAAATAACTCATAAAATTCAAACTCATTCATGTTGTAATACATATACATATGTAGACTAGACATACTTTCAATACTATTGTAAATTATGCAAAGTAAGCAAATCTTTTGCCAATAATTAGAGTAAGATAAATATTTGTAGTTTTTACTGCATCATAATAAAATAATATCATATTAGAATGCATTATATCAACTTTACATTTATCATATTCCAGCTACTGCAATTATATCTAGTTGTTTATGTCAGCATATTTAGTTCAAATCATATTAAATGTAATTCATATTGTGATGCATTATTAATAAGACTTTATTTAACAGCTTTACACAACCAAATGAAAACCCATGCAAAAAATACTAATTACTTAAATTACAGCTGATTGTAACTCTACGAGTTACGATGGCATCTTTAACGTTTATCTTTTTACGTTTGTAAAAACCATAGTGCAACATGAGCAATGAAAAATAAAACCAAGGTTCACCAATGGTAATTCCATGGGATTTCAAATTCTATAGGAAAGTCATGGCTCACTCTTAGAATTTCTACATAATACATATGGAATTCTATGATATATTTTCATATGGCTCAGATAGGCTGAAATGACGGAACATAAAATGAACAGAAATGTGGATTTTCAATGGGTATCAAATCGCAAAGGATATAACGGTCTGAACTTTATAACATTTGAGACTAGTTTTTGAGCAAATAACCATTAATCAATAGGATAATACAATTTATACGGTGGTAAATGTTATAAATCTTTTCCAAATAGAGGTGGAGACGCATGAGAAAATAGTTTATATCAAGCAATTGCTTGATGGTTGTAAAATGTAAAAAAGTATTTTTTATAAACCGATCCTAAAGAATAAAAAAAAAATAAAACAAAATTGTGTATTTTAAGGTCAAGAACAAACAAGTAGAATAATTGTATGTGATGCAGAGTTAGTAGAAAAGTTTGAGCAAACTCTAATGTGTTGTGATGTTTGTAAACTATTGGTTTACATTAAATCTAGTGGAAAAATAAAGCGTGTTGGTAAGTTTTTTTAGCTTGTACATACAAGTAAATCACATGGTAAATCTGATTAAACATCAGAAGAAAGATAATTTTTTGAATGTGCTCAGGAACACTCAAGCACGTTTAAAAATATATTTCTAATACTAACAACAAAGCATAGTTAAAGATTGAAGAATTCACGTACACTAAATAGACTTGTAATAAGTAGCTGTGAGAAATGGGTGAAAAAAAATAATGATGTCCAGTGTGTTTAAAAAACAGAGAAAAAACGATAATGATAAATTAAAAACATGGCAAGACTCTTTATATTAAGAACAGATTTATAGATTTTAGGCAGCGATTAGGAGTAATTGCATTTAATAAAGTGCTTCAGATAGTTTAAACTAGCTTGGGCATGTACGCTAAAAAAATCCAGGTACCTGGGTATCAGCATGTAGAAAATTAAAATAAGTAAATTTAGAAGAAAGTAAACTTGTAAAGAGTGCATTACAAATGTCATAACAAAAGTCTAAGACATTAAAAAAAAATGTTCAAAGTTTTGTAGTGAACATTGTAGATACAGCCATGAAAAACTATCAAGTGCTAAAATCAAAATGGATTTCTGTGGTGCAATGTGGTGGTAATCTATTTATAGTACTGCGATGATCCTAGTTAATAGCAATCAATAATGACAAGGAATATCAAAGTTCAAATGTGAAATGTGTATATAATAATGTTATTTTTAAAAAAAAAAAATATTTCAAGTTATTTCATTAGCTATAAACTAAATTAGATTGTTAAAATTTCCGTTCTGTTGATAGTTTAATTAAGATAAAAGAAAAGTTTAAAGCAAAATACTTGACAAACTTTCCCTAATTACAAGTTTTCAATAATTAAAAATTGAATATAAAAATGAAAATTTAAATTATAAAAATGATCTTAGATATTTTTTAATCTAAAGTATTTATAATATATACATTTTAATAAAAAAGTTCTCTGATCTCCTAAAGTTTTCATTCAATAAGTATCTTTAGAGAGTTATTGAATGAAAAGTTATTTACATATTATTTATATAATATGTAAATATTATTTTGATTTTTTTAACATAAAATTTACAAATTTAATGTTTTAGTTATTACAAAGAATTATAATATCATTATTAAAAAAATACGAAAAAAAAAAAATAATAACAACTTCAAAAATATTAATAACAAAAGTTTAAATAATATTATTAACAAAAAGTTATAAACATTATTTTGACATTTTTAGGCGGAGCTGCTATGACAGTATTTGACATTGGCATTATGTTGTTAGTTTCAAGTATTTTATTTATAATAGCACAATTTAGTACTTCAAAGGTTTGTGTAAACTATGACTGAAATTAAATGTATTAATTTTGATTTAATTCGAAATTTAATTAAATGAAAGGAATAATAATACAAATATATATATATATATATTAGGGTGGTGCTTAAAACAACTTTTTTGAGAAAAACCTGCTGGTACCCCCCTAAATGTGTTTTATCTAATACAAAAACACTAGGTTTAAAATTTTTTTGAACAAAAAATATTTTTAGGGGTAGCTCAAGGCCCTCAAAAATTTGACGGGTCCCTAATATTTTGAAAAAAAAACTTTTTCTAAAGTATGTCAACCTGGTACTCAAAATAAGCAAAATTATATAAAAAATTTAAAAATGAAAGTAATTTTTTATAAAAATAATTTTTTCAGGTATAAATGCATAAAAACTATTGTTTTTAAGCTAAAAATAAAAAAAATCAATATTTTTAGGTTTTTTTGAGAATAATTTTTTTAAGCATGTTTTTTATGTAAAATGATTATTATTTTTGAAGTTTTAATATAATATCGCTTCTTTTGAGTACCAGGTTGACATACTTTAGAAAAAGTTTTTTTTTCAAAATATTAGGGACCCGTCAAATTTTTGAGGGCCTTGAGCTACCCCTAAAAAAAATTTTTGTTCAAAAAAATTTTAAACCTAGTGTTTTTGTATTAGATAAAACACATTTAGGGGGTACCAGCAGGTTTTTCTCAAAAAAGTTGTTTTAAGGACCACCCTAATATATTTATATATATATATATATATATATATATATATATATATATATATATATATATATATATATATACATATATGTATATATATACATATGGATATATATATATATATATATATATATATATATATATATATATATATATATATGTATATATATATTTATATCTATATACATATATATTTATATATATATATATATATATATATATATATATATATATATATATATATATGTATATATATATATATACACATGTATATATATATATATATATATATATATATATATATATATATATATATATATATATATATATATATATATATATATATATACATATATATATATATATATGTATATATATATATATATATGTATATATATATGTATATATATATATATATATATATATATATATATATATATATATATACATATATATATATATATATATATATATACATACATATATGTATATATATACATATATATATACATATATATATATATATATATATATATATATATATATATATTCATATTTATGTATATATATAAATATATATGTATATATATATATATATATATATATATATATATATATATATATATATATACATATATATATATATATATATATATATATATATTTATATATATATATATATATATATATATATATATATATATATATATATATATATATATATATATATATATAAATATATATATATATATATATATATATATATATATATATATATATATATATATATATATATATATATGTATATATATATATATATATAATTTTTATATATAATTATTAAAATAATAATTTTTTTCTTTTAGTTACAATATAGACTTGGTGCTAAAACGGTTGGTCTTGCTTTTTTTTTTTTATTTAATTTGATTTTATGTGTTTAATATTCTCATATATTTAACATTAAAACCTTGAATTGTCATACTGCGTTACTTAGAAATGGATATATTGTATTTTAAGTTTAAGCTTTAAAGTTAATTGTATATATATATATATATATTTTTCATAACCTTGCATTGTTTTAAAAATGCATAAGGGTACTATAAAATAGAAGTTTGAAATGTTTTTTTATGAGAATAACTTTACTGCTACAACAAAATAACAACAAGTTATTTTTATTCCGTAAATCTTTTTTACTACTACTAATAATAATAACAACAATAATTTATCCTGGGGCCTCTTAAATTTTAAATTTTTATTAACGATCTACCAGATACAGTAAAATATAATAATAAAGTATTTGTAGGTGATCGTAAAACTATAAATATATTTCATCCTATGAATATATTCACATAAATAAATTACAGCAACATATTGCAAATATTATGAAATGGTCAATTATTATGATTACTGAAATTCAATTTTGATTCAAATATAGTAAAAATTTATATAAAACTTTTTTAAGATAACATATTGAGTTTCCTGTTTAAACACAGTGTCCTGATCTGAAACAAGTTATTTTAAAGATAGAAAAAGTAAAAAGAAGGGCTACAAAACTAATACTAGTTTTTAAAAAAATGCTGTATGAAAGAAGATTACAGTTAATGATATCAACAACACTAGATAAGCGTCATTAACGAGAAGATTCAGTTTTTCGATATAAAATACAAAATGGTTACGAGGAGATTAATAGGAGAAACGAATCAATTTGTAAAACTCAATTAAATCTTTACTATTTTTGTGGTTATAACCAAGAGTTAACAAATGTGTATTGTAATAATAATGCTAGATTTAATTTATTTTCGGGTGGAGTTGTAGAAGCTTGGAATCGTTTACCATCATACATTATAGAATCAAAAGCAATTAATTAATTCAAAAAAACTTGATAAGTAAAACTATTGCAAAAGTTATTTACTAAATAATACTAAATTAAGACTATATACATTAAAAAGTAAACAATGCTGTTATAAAAACAATTATAGTTGTTAAAGCACAACATCATCTGCTTAACTGCTCCACAATTGATTTAACCAATTTTCTAGGATATTTATATTATCATTATTATTGTTATTATTATTATTATTATTATTATTACTATTATTATTATTTTTATTATTATTATTATTATTATTATTATTATTATTATTATTATTATTATTATTATTATTATTATTATTATTATTATTATTATTATAGTAATATTAATGATATATAACAAAAAAATTTATAATAATAGTAATAATAAGTATGTTTACAATAATTACAATGAAAAAATCATCATAATTTTAAATATTAAACTGGTAGCTATTAGCATAAAATTATTTATAGTAATAAGCTAATTTAATAGTTAGTGTCACATCTGGTCAAAGGAGTGACAATATTTTTTAAATATGATATAACTAACAACTGAGGATGATTGTAGTAATAACAAAAAAAAAAACTTAGTTAGTATGGATAATTATGTTTAAAATTTAGAATCAAATGTTTTTCAGAAATGATTTTGTTTAAGAAGGAAAAAGATTTTTATGATGTAGTTTTTAGGACTCATTCAAAATCCATACAAGATTCCTGATCTACTCATAAACAATAAAATGTTTACCATACGTCTGGGTTTTAAGATATGGTATATTTAATTTTCCATTGTATATAGTTCTAGTTGATTAGGGATGTACTAGTCTACTTTCTGTGATAGAAAATGGCAAATTTCTATTTAAGGAGTCCAAGACAAAATAAAGATTAGCTTTCTTTGCTAGTGCT
The DNA here is from genome assembly GCF_022113875.1 of Hydra vulgaris. Classification (NCBI taxonomy): domain Eukaryota; kingdom Metazoa; phylum Cnidaria; class Hydrozoa; order Anthoathecata; family Hydridae; genus Hydra; species Hydra vulgaris. Next base: position 17,150,001 of record NC_061164.1, read on the forward strand.
GGGAATGGTGGAAAGTTAAGTTTTTTGAGAACTCCGAGGTACCTGATTTATTCGGTTGGAAGTTTATAAACTTAATTGATTAGTTGAAACGATAGCAACTTGTTAATGAAACATTTTCCAACTTGAACCCAAACTTGACAACAACAGCTAAGATGAGATGAGAATAATGCATAGTAAATATTCTTAAGTGTTACTTTATTAACATAATGATAAATTAGTAAAAGCATACTCTAAGCTCAAGTTTCTTACTTAGTTCAGCAGTGTGAAAGTTCCATAAAGGATTGCAGTCAATTAAACTCCCAGATATTTAATAACTCTCTAAGGATTTAGTCATTTATTATTAATCTTGAATTTAACATTTTTAAGGAAATATATATTTTTCGGAAATAAAGAAAAAATTGTTTAGTTTTTATTGTGTTAATATATAATAAGTTAGCACTACACTTTTTAGATCCAAATTTATATTTTTATATGTAGAATGTTAAGATATGTGCAGGAGATTTGTATCATAAGCTAACAGTTGAATGACATGAAGTAAACAGAGTTGGTCGTAAACGTAGAGTAGAACCAAAAGAGTAACCTTGAGGAACACCACATAAAACAGATTTGTTACTAGAGTTAAAACCATTAATCTTCCAAGTTGTTTTCGATCCAAAAAGAAATCAGTTTAGTTTCTACGATGTTAACATATACTAGGTTAGCACGACACCTTCTAGATCCGAATTAAAATTTTTTCTTATAGAATGATATGATTTGTGCAATGACATATGATTTGTATCATAAGCTAACAAACGAAATGACACGAAGTG